>MU404056.1:349805-510805 GCA_022695795.1 Biscogniauxia marginata | reverse complement strand
TAGACATAAATCTATGGATCCCTTGCTGTGGGCACTTGACCAGCTCATAATAAGACGTAACCAGTCAACGCGACTGCGTTCCCTTTCCCTGATCACGTCAGAGATGACCTGAAACCATCGACCATTCCGCACCGAGGTGCCATGTCTGCTTGCTATCATCCTTCATAGTTCAAAGTTATTGCACCACCCCTTGCTTCAAATCCTCTCTTCATCCATTGAAGTGACATCCGATGTGTCCATCTCTCCTTGTTCATACTATTACGTGATAGGAGCTCATGCTCGGTGACCAGCCATGGCAAGCCAATACCCTCCCGATCCGAACCGGTCGCTCGCACCGCTTCTATGCTCGCCGTCCACTTCCACCTTGGGCTCTCCAAGCTCGCGAAGCTCTATAAGCCATGTCTCCCCGAGTCCGAGCCTCCGGCGCAAAGCCCGCGCCCTCCGTTCCGTCGCCTTCGTATCTTCCATTTTAGGTGCCCTCTGCGCCGGCTCCATCACCGTCTTCTCCCTCTACGGTCACCTCTTCCAGTCACGATTGCACTACACGCAGCTTCAGATCAACGGCATTGCAAGTGCTATGAGCATATCCATGTACATTCCAGTGCCCGTAATCGGTTATATGTGCGACCGCGTTGGTCCGGGTCCGCTCTCCCTCTTCTCTTCGTTTTTGCTTGGAGGCGGTTACGGGCTCGCTGCCGGCTTATATCATAAGGGCGTGACAGGGGTAAGCGATGGATCGAAGGGGAGTAGCACGACATTTCCACCGATGGTATTCGCCTTTGTTGCCATCGGTGTTGGCACCGCAGCCATGTACCTGAGCGCAATTACTACGTGCGCTAAGAACTTTGGCAAGGGCAAATATCGTGGCCTGATGCTCGTTGCTCCCATCGCAGCCTTCGGCTTTAGCGGCATGTTGCTGAGCCAGTTTGGAAGCCGGATACTCTACGAAAGACAGCCTGACGGAAGCAAAGGCGACGTGAATGTGTTTCATTTCTTCTTGTTCCTTTCTATTTTACTAGCTGTCGTCGGGCTCATCGGTGCCTTCACGCTGCGAATTGTAAACGAGGAGGACCTCATTGACGAAGCTGTGGAGGAGCTAGAGAGAAGCGGTCTGCTCGAGGGAAGCGAGTTCTTTCGCCGGCGATCAAGTCGAAGTTACGGTACTATTAGTCAGACCGTAGCTGACGACGAGGATGCTAGCATCCTTGACCCGTCCAAAGACGATGATGACGATAATGCCAGACTCAAGAAAGTCTGGCTACTAAATGCCGAGACAAGGAGGTTCTTGTCAGACCCTACAATGTGGTGGTTTGCTATTGGCTTCTGGCTTATCATCGGTCCGGGTGAGGCTTTCATGAATAACCTCGGAACTGTCATCGGAACGCTCTACTCGCCAACTACGAGATCCCAACCTACTTCGGCGGCAACTCATGTGTCCATCATGGCCACTGTAAGTACGGTGGCCCGATTGCTTGCTGCGTCATTGAGTGATCTCCTGTCACCTACCCCACACAGCCAACATGCCCAGTTGGGGGGCCCATCCTCTCTTCCACTTCTACGACAGAAGTTCTCTATTTCTCGTATAATCCTTTTCATTGTAGCAGCTATTATACTCTCGATTGGCACACTCGTACTAGCGTCAGGCGCAGTACAAGAGCATGGAGGCAGATTTTGGGTAGTCTCCGGCTCGGTTGGAGCTGGATACGGCGCAGTCTTCAGTTTGACTCCGATCATCATCACGATGATCTGGGGAGTTGAGAATTTTGGGACGAACTTCGGAATAGTTGCCCTCACGCCCGCCCTCGGCTCTGTGATGTGGGGCCTCAGTAAGTTAATACTTTCAGCGTCATCTTTACCCTTTGTAGTTCATGTTAAAAAGCCATCGTTTCTCAACGGTCTCTTCTCCCCTAAGACATGTCTTTTAATCCCAAGTACCTCCAAGTTCTCCTGCTACAGGTAATTATTAACTTTGATCTCAGTCTACTCCGCGGTTTACCAAGCCGGTGCTCGTGACTCCCCCTCGGTGACAGACGGAGCCGGTAACGAGGACAACGTCTTCTGTTATGGCAAGAAGTGCTACTCTTCCACGTTTTGGGCCATGACTGTTTCTGTTTGGCTAGGTGTGCTCATGGTGCTCTGGGCTTGGAAAGGCAAAAACGGGTGGGCGAAGAGAGGTGTTGTGATATGAAAGCACATACTTTAATCTAGAGTGTATACAAGATTGGGAGGTAAAATATCCTGATAGACGTTATATATCGTCGGGGAACATCAGGTCACTTGGCTATGTGTATAGTTGGTTGCTGTACACCACATACTTGGGAGGAATCTTTATAATACGCGCTGTATAATCTGTAGCTATTGAAACAGCGAGCATTGGTAACTAGATTAAGATGCATTGATTCAATTGTGCCTCTCATGGGCTGTATTAAGGTATATTGAACAGATAGTTATATGTGAACCCTTAGCTTTAATGAAATCAACAAGTTGCTGATTCCAATCTGATTTACAATACTTTCCCGGATTATATAAGACCCAAGGCAAGTTCAACCATTTCAGCGGCTTGAATAAAATATGCAGTTTAAAAACGGTTGGTTTTATATATTACATACGGTATATTAATGTGAGATCAGTTGATCTTTACAGGATCATGTACCTAGATAAGGTTGTACTACTTCTCTACTTCGTTGTTTTGTACCATCTCGCAACCTCCTGATGTGCCTTGAGAGAAAACGTGGACAATTACACTGCACGCAGGTTAATATACTTATACAGGGTTGGTAATTAATTATACAAGGTAGTAAGTAATTTATATGTGATTTAATATGCATACCTCAGCTGTTAAGATAAACAACCCCCAACTGTTGAAACATTAAAGGCAATATAAAGTGACTTAAGTATATTATGCCAGTACATATACAGCTATATACTAGGGTCTATATGCATATGTGCAACTAACAAGATGTTGTGTATATCGCTTACATCATAATATCCAACAACAAACCCCGGAAAAGTTAGCGCGGGGCAACGAGTCAAGCCGAATTCGGGGGGCGACGATGACTTTTTAATTTTCTTCGCCCTTCGACCTGACCTTTCCTCATCATCGCGACTCTCGTCTTCAACGTCGACTAGTCTCGACCCTTAACGGGACTTGTATACCATCAATTGACACCATGTCCGACGGAGTGAATGGCTCGTCAGCAGCCAATGGCTCCTCGGAGGCCCGTAATGGAAGCCAACGATATCTGAGTACTAGGGGAGACGACTATGATGTAGATATGCCATTTCCTCTGCCAATCCCTCTTAATTATCCATGGTGAGCCTGAATTAATATAAGGATAATGCAGTTCTCTTTCGAAGAGGCCGTTTTGAAAGGGTTAGCTACCGATGGTGGTCTATACATCCCGGAAGAAATCCCCTCGGCCGTCGATTGGCAAAATTGGAAAGATCTCTCCTTTCCGGATCTAGCTCTCGAAATATTGTCTCTCTACATATCACCCTCTGAGATTCCGCGCGATGATCTGAAGGGGATCATTGACCGAAGCTATTCCACATTCCGCGCCCCTGAGACTACTCCCTTAAGACATCTGCACGACAACCTGTACTTACTCGAACTCTTTCACGGTCCTACCTTTGCCTTCAAAGATGTTGCGCTGCAGTTCCTAGGCAATTTATTTGAATACTTCCTGATTAGGAAGAACGCTGGAAAGTCAGGCACTGAACGACACCACCTCACTGTCGTCGGGGCCACAAGCGGCGACACTGGCTCAGCAGCCATATATGGATTGCGTGGAAAGAAAGATGTTTCCGTCTTCATACTCCATCCTAAGGGCAGGGTAAGCCCAATTCAGGAGGCGCAGATGACAACAGTCCTAGACGATAATGTGCACAACTTGGCAGTCAAGGGTACTTTCGATGATTGCCAGGACATTGTGAAAGCCTTGTTCGCCGACCCCGATATCAATTCGACCCACAACCTCGGCGCTGTCAACAGTATTAACTGGGCCCGAATACTTGCACAGATTGTTTACTACTTCTACTCGTATTTCAGTCTTGTAAAGTCTGCCAACCTAAGCGTTGGGGACAAAGTCCGATACGTCGTACCCTCTGGGAACTTTGGTGACATCTTGGCCGGATATTTCGCGTATAAAATGGGGCTTCCTGTTGAAAAGCTGGTTATCGCAACAAACGAGAATGATATCCTTGATAGGTTCTGGAAGACTGGAAGATACGAGAAGAAGCCTACGTATGGTCCCGAAGCACAAGGGGGATTGGGATCCGATGGTGTCAAGGCGCACGAGGACGGCGTGAAAGAGACTCTAAGTCCTGCTATGGACATCCTCGTCTCTAGCAACTTTGAGCGGCTACTCTGGTTCCTAGCTTATGAATTTGCAGCGATGGCCGGCATGGACGACGAGTGGAATAAGAAGCAGGCGGGTCAAGAAGTTACTGCATGGATGAAGCAACTGAAGTCGAGCGGTGGCTTCGGACCCGTCTATCAAGACGTCCACACAAGCGCTAAGCGTGACTTTGAAAGCGAGCGCGTGAGCGACTCGCAGACCGTGGAAACTACCAAGAACTACTTCAACAAAGTCAACTATGTCTTGGATCCTCATTCGGCGGTAGGTGTGACAGCATCCGTGCGATCAATGGAGCGCTCCAAGGCACCACACATCTCGCTATCAACCGCACACCCCGCCAAGTTTGCTGGCGCTGTCGAGCTTGCTCTTAAGGACGAAGCCGGTTTTAGTTTCGAAGAAAACGTGCTTCCACCGGAGTTTGTTGGGTTAGAAAAGAAGGAAAAGAGGGTAACGGAAGTCGAAAACGATTGGCAGGCGGTTAGGGAGATTGTTAAGAAGCAAGTAGAGGAGGAACTGAAGTTGCAGGGTTGAAGCTGTACGACCGAGGTTCGCATGATCACCAGGCGTAAGCAGGTTTTTTACCAGGACATATGCAACAGGGTATTGATTACTTCAGTGGCATGGAAGGAAAAGAGAAGGAAAAAGAAAAAGGGTTGGGCGATGTGCTATATACAGACTTCAATTTGTATGCTACTAAGCAAGAACAAAATTTTACACGTGTTGTATTCCTAGATGCCACAGCTATTATATGTTTAGTCAATTTAAATGAGCCTTGTCGAATATTATGAAACAGACTAGGCACGTAGTTCTAGTTCTGTAATGAGCCTGAGTACAAATTTCTATTCGACTTCATCTTAGATAATGAGCTCCAGGTGCTGTTATGCTTGGTATATTAATTTGATACTGGTATGACTATAAACCCAAGGGGGCGAACAATAATACAGTGCTCACTACCTACGAGGGATCTTGTCTTCCCTCCCTTCCTCTGCTTTGAAAGGAAAGGAAGATATCTCAGGTTCTGCACCTTTAACTAGAAATATATTCGAATTCCTTGAGGTGCTAGCTATATCAGATATCTATATACAAATTTTACATTACAAGGTAGGTACCTTTTCCAACATAAGCCCAGATCGTCTCTAGCTTAATGTAACTATATCGCATCCCAATTGATGTCATACAGAGATTAAGTCACTGGGGAAAGTCTAGCTTGAGTATTTCTAAAGAGTAGGTAGTCTTGACGCTTTCACGAAATCAACCGCGGGTTGCATAGCATAGCATTTTATTAGGTACCTAATGTTACCTATAGACATGTTGCCTAGAACAAGCTAGTGATAGAATCTGGATCTGTGCCGTGATAGGACAAGTAAGTAGCTCGTATAGCCCTAGTCGTTCGGATGTCTCATATTTACCCTACTAGTCGTGCCTCAATTGGAATGGATAATTGAATATGTCTTGTTACATTAATGTTAACCAATGACCCTACCTCGAACCTGCGTCACTTACATTATATCAATGGCACCTGTCGAACCGCGCGCGGATACATGTACTCAACCTTCCTTGTTAGGCTTTCGAAACCAAAGAAACCACGGATCAGAACCCCACGTACGAATACGACGAGACTGCGGTTTGCACAGTATAGAAGTTTTCTGCGTGACCCCTGACCAACGTAGCAGACAGCGGTTGTCGGTCACACGTCGACTCGAAAGGCATGCATCCCAACAGCCGAGAGACCGTTACATTCCTCCTCGTGCAGCCCCTTAACGTAAGGAGAACTACCTACTCGGCCATAGATCTCGCAGCCCTCCTCGCGGCCCCTTTTGGGCGCTTGACGTTGTATTGCCAAAATGCGGAGCAGAGCGGCAAAAATTGGTCCGTCCGAGGGACACTTGCAGCTAGAATACGAGCTTGGCAGCGAGGCAATCTGCACGTCTACCGATCACTCGGTCGCCGCAAAGTCTGTGGGGTCGCAATCGCGATCGTTCACACCACATATCCACTGCGGGCGCTACCAAGAAATAGGTAAGATGGAACGTTGTCTCCGAGGAAAGGACCGTGGCAGCGTGGGGCGCGCAGAAATTAATATCATGCTTTCTTTTCTTTTTCAACTTGGACGAGATTCTGCTTGGACGTTTTTTTTCCTCCCACTGCAGGCTTCGAAATTCGGCCGTACCGGCCGCTTTCCCAGTGCAGAAGTCATTCGATGTTAGATACGAAGTGAAAAAGCGGACGGCATTTAAAGGATACCTATGGATGGACGTGGTATGTATCATGCATGCATGTAGCTCAAGCGCGAGAGGGTCAGGGAGGGAGCAGATGATCTCGTCCGTCACGGTGACGTTACCCATAACCCAGCACGAAGCTAGGCGACGGGTATGAGAAGATGCGTAGGTATATAACTAAACGCGAAAGACGACCCTTTGCTGTCTTAGACGCGAATTCTGTATCCTTGTCCACCAGTCTTCATCCCTGACAAAAAACACTCGCTACTACTTAAGACGACGAGAAATCTTGTTCCCTTGAAAGTCATTCGCTTGAACCCTTCAACCCCTACAACTCTTCAGACCTCCCATCCATCCATCCATCCAAAAAGACAAGAAAAAAGACGTCAAAATGCAGTTCATTACAACCACCCTCCTATCTGCCCTCCTCTCCGGCACCACCAGCGTCTTCGCCGCGCCGCTCTCCCAGTTCGCCGAGACCGAGTGGACGATCCAGTCTCTGTCGCGCACCTGCAGCGACGACGGCGCGAGCTGCACGTGGAACTTTGGGATCGCGACGGGCGAGGGGGACCCGACGCCATGCGCGTACGTGGTCAACGCGACGGCCGAGGCGCCGGCGACCCAGGCCAACGGCGGCCCCGCCCAGTGTGGCATCTACACGGTGACCTCGGGCTGGAGCGACCAGTTCGGCGCCGACCAGGCCTTCACGACGCTGTCGGTCGTGGACTACGACAAGAAGCTCATCGTCTACCCGGCGTACACCGACAGCCAGATCGCCAACGGCACGGTCGTCACGCCCGACCTGAGCTTCCCCGTGCAGAACCTGCCGTAGTTTGGGGGTTTTGCTACGGATGAAGTAATGACGAGCGATATGGAATCAAACTTGATAATTACTGTTATGAGCTGGGGGTATGGGTTATGATGGTGGAGATGAGGTGAAAATGAAAAGGAAGGGAGAGGGGAAATCATGTTGATGATACAGGATAACGAACAAAAAAAGGAGAAACAATCTATCGGCGAAACAACCATTGCGTGGTAGTGAGCTGGGGTTGGTTGTAATGATAGGCTATCGGCGGCTAATCTACATAATGTATACGATATTCAACGTAACTCCTTACTACATATACAGCTGAAGTAACTTCAAGCTATGGTACGTAGATCCAGATACACCTAGGTTTATGGGAATATGCTTAGCCAATGGAAGAGCAATGCACGAATTAACACATGAAGTTTCTGTCATGTTCCACCGTGTAACGTACATATTTGAATGACCCCCGAAACACGGTGACCGAATACGTCGTTGGTTGAGATCAGAGAGATCAATAGGAGTGACTATATTAGGGCGAGCCCGTTCGTGGGTTTCTTCGACAGCAGAGGTAAGATTTCATTAAACTGGATGGAAGTTTAATGGAGGCTCATGCCTAAGAGGGAGGGAGGAGGGGAAAGGGAGGGATAAGATGGAAATGAAGAAAAGTACCTGGTAAGGTGAAACAAAAAAGGGAGGGGAAGTAGTATAAGGACTTATAAAACAGCATTATTAACCTAAAAGGCTCAAAAATGTATAGCCTATAATCCGAGCTCTAGCTAGGAGCTTTCTTTGACTACATTCCACACAATTAGCCTTATACCTGAAATTTCGGACGCGTTTTGGCGACTGACATTAAACCAGGTCTTAGGGTGGTCGAATTACGTTCATACCAAATAAATATCGCAAAGCTCCAGGCGCGGGTTAGAGGAAAAAGGATGCAGTTCATTTACTTACAATCTGCTTCAAGACTTTGTTGCATATATACCTATCGCATCTCAGTTAAGAGCACGACACCTTCAACTTACCAAGTCGCAAAATATTTATTTCGGCGACGTAGAAAGTTTATTTATCAATTTAATAAGATTTATAAAGGCTAAGATGGATACATAAGTACCTACCTACTTATAAAAAAATACACCAACATGGGGAATTGACCAAATCGACAATTCTTGGCCAGAGTCAGTCTTACTATACCGAATAGTTAGCACTACGTAGTGATATTTTTAGATATGGTTTCACTTAGTAGCTATGCATTCGATACCCCCTTTATATCTCAATATACATATATACTAGTATATACTACCTGGAGCTCAGTCTTGTATACCCTGCTTGGGTGATTCACGAAAGAAAAAGGAATCTCACAATATATTGAGGCTAGCACCAACACCAACACAGCACCCACCTTTCCACGCACACTAAGAATAGCTATTTATGTTTGATAGACAAGTCTCCTAAGATATTTATTTATTTGTAATGCCCCTTGAGAGGATCCGACGTTTAATTACAATTTCTCTAATATGCCCCTACGGGATGCCCGCTATTTATGAATACTAGTCTAATTAGTATTTCATGGTCTTTTGATTTTGGTTTAAAGCTTAGCTACCTTCTTTTAGAAGCTTTACGGGCAAGTTATGGGTAGGCAATTAATTTGACGACCATAGCCTCATAGACGTAGGTATACGAGTAAGGTTGAATGAAAGTATTCCTGACACTTATTCCTCTTGTGGTCTATCTTAATGGCGTCAGAAGTCTACAATCTGCACGAGCAGTCTATCGATGAATGAACCATAGCTCCATCGAATGAGGTAAGATGAGTCAGTTACCTTCGGAGCCTAGAACCTTAAATCCATCAACACAAGCCCGATCTCCCCCCTTGATGGAATGCATTGCTTGCCCCGGAAAACCAAGAGTTCCGTAGTCTCTAGAGTCAATTGCATCCCCGTCTGAATACTAGTTGATATTGAATAACAAGAAGGAGCTGTTATGCATTGTTCTGAGTCTAGGAAAGCTCACTTGCTGGCGTCATCGTCGTCATCTTTACGATATATGCATAAAAAGCTGTCGTGGGAGTATGGGATGAACTTAGGATGAATGCTTCAACGATGGGGCTGTTGTTAAAATATGCTTTACAGTCCTGCTATGGCCTTCTCTATATATGTATGGGCTTCACCATAGGCGGGTGAAGTTCCACCCTTGGACTAATATGCTTCATCCTATCCTCATGTCTTCGACCCATCTCAAGAGTTATACTCACCAAGAATTCCTAAGCTAGTTCCTTAGCCAGGGTGATTTCCTGTGGAATAAGAGCGAGATAAGCATCTTTAGTCTTCGTGTGCGTCGAGATTGAATAAGAATGTTAGCATAAATTGTACTAGAGATTCTTCTAGCATCGATAGAGTGAATGACTCCTAACCCCTACTTCACCTCTAGATCGACAATATTGAAAAGCGATATGCTGGTTTAGTTTTTCTTGATTTCGATGTCTATTGCGCATAGTTTATGCATAAATTCTCCCCTTTCAGGTATCTATCATCGCTGCCGGCCCATCACCGAAGTATAAAGGGAATTGGTTAGGTATTGTAAGTAAGAAAAACAAAAATCCTTCTCCTTCTATTTCTCTTTCTCTGACCTCACTCACGACCTGAAGCCGGCCTTCACGAACAGCGTCATGATGAAGCCGACGCCGACGCCCCAGACCAGGGTGCGCGCGCCGGCGAGCTTGCGGTTGTTCTGGCCCCAGATATACACCCAGGTGTAGACGAGGCGGCTGGCGATGTAGCCGGCGGAGAGCGCGTTCAGCGTCTGCTTAGGGAGCCCGGCGGTGTTGCCCGCGACGACGGCCGCCGCGTACAGCGGCAGGTTCTCGAACGCGTTCGCGCTGGCCGACTCGGCTCGCAGAATACGAGCTTTTACCTGCAGGGGAGAAAGGAGGGGGGGGGATATGATTAGAAAATGAGGTGAGTTAAAGGGGCAATAAATGAGTGGGTGGTTGAATGAATAGTCTTTACGAGGACTCGTTGATGAGTGCATGAGGGGCATCGTGTCTTACTTACCTGCTTGTCGATGTCGGCATTCCCGAGGCGCGCCGCGAACGTTCGCGGGTTAGACGGGTCGAAATACTTCTTCCCCACGCCGGCAAAGCCAGAGTAACCCCTCGGTGCCAGGGCCTGCATAACACCACACAGTCAGCATTACTAAGCTAACCAGTCACGAAGGTCCCCCCGTCGGGTATCTGTCCTTATCTGATCCTGATCCCTTTGGGAATGAATTTGTGTCCCAAATCTACTAGCGAGTGCCGGGGGAGGACCAGTAAGAAGACATACCAGGAAGAGGGCCACCGGGATCTAATACCCAATCGAAGGTTAGTTGGATCTTCTCAATATGAGGTTTCAACTTGTCATTGGTTGCTTAACTGACAGTGAAGTAAGATATGTTTTGGTTGAGGTTGAGAAATGAGGCCATCGTGAAGGATTTTTTCGATTGCGATTGACTATGAACTTGAAGTTGCTGCGATAAGAGAGAATCTTGTAGGTTAGTGCCTTGGGTTTGGTCGAAGGTCGTGGTCTTCGTGCAGTCCTTTTAAGTACGGAGCTTGAGATCATAGATTTGGAATGCTGAAGGGCTAATTTCAAGGCAGCATGATATGATGAACCTGTTACCCCTGTCACAGATGTGCGTCACAACCTTAAAATGTTTCTAAGTGGAGATCGGATTGGATCGAATGTTACTAAACTTCTAACACATGTAAGCTCAAATGCTTGAGTAGGCTCGGGGACGAAGAGGGTCGCGGCCTTTGGTTGGCTAATTACGTGCCCGGCGCTGACAAATTGCCGATATATTAGTCTTGCGAGTCGGATTCCAATTCCTACCGGCTCCATTGTTACTTGGTTTCGATGTTACAAAGCCGATCGTTGGTTGCACTAGGGCACTAGTATTTCCAAATACTTAGCTGACGAGCTACCCCGACTTTCCAATCCACCCGACTCTTCAGCTGTGACCTTCGGGTAGTTTTTATGCCCGGCATATTTAATCCTGGTGATCCCATGCTCACCGGCTGCAACCTGCACAGTCTAGTTCCACGCCTGCAAGGCCGGCCTCATATTGACATCGCAAGGTTAGCTGATTCGTACGGAATAATGGCCCTCCAGGTCGAGACACAGATTTATGTACGCAAGCATGAGCTGTCCGAAAATGATAGGCTGTATAAATTATGAGGGAACTATTTCGTCACGGCAAGCCGGCTGATACGTTTCACTGCGACCGTCCTTCAGTCTTCTTCAGTCTTCTCACGTCTATCATCTTTGGTTATACATAATTCCTAGCTATTGAGAATAACAGCACGATTTTCTACCCCGCAACATTGGGTTTAGATGGTCCAATATCTTTTGTTAGCCTTGACTATTCGAATAGGCATCGGAGCTTTAGTGTCTACAAGGACAATTTAGGGGTCAAATTCCCTAGGATCAAAGCACCTTTGCATATTCAACCACGAGCAACTTCAATCTTTTATCATCAAACGTGAACTGTCCGATTATGAGTGAAGGGGTATCTTGAGTAGATTTTTCTATAACATAGCACAATTCTTTAGTACAAGGTTTAGTGTTTAGCGGAAACGATCAATGAGCGTCCTCTAGCTTCACGTAAACTCGGTTACTCCCCAATCCCCCCATAGTTCGTTGAGGTCTGAGCCAAGCATCTCAAAATTGACGTCTGGATTGGGTACGAGGAGTTGGCTGGGTTCCGTCGTTGGTAGTAACCATGGCATGGAGAGTGGTAGTCCGTCGCGGTGTAATAGAGTAGTCCCTAACTGTAAAGACGATGGGGTGTCGGCGGTATAGGCATGAGTGGTCTAGAGAAACTAGTTAGCAGATCGCGCGAGCAGACGTGGGAAAATGAGATACATAGCTTACACTAGGTCCGCTGGCTGTTGGTTCCTGGCTAGACTGAGGTGTAGCAGTATTCTCTAGTGGCTGCTGGGCAGGGAATTGGGGAACCTGATATGCTAATAGCTTATAGTGTAGACTGATAAACCTCTCGGCTGACGATGCTTTCGCTGCTTCTGGGGTCTTGATGCCTAGATGAGTTTCCAGAAGACCACAAGCAGCACACATTGATGAATAACCCCAAGGATCATTGTTCCCGCATCTGAGAACGCGATCCTCCTTAAGAGCAATACATTTCTCGATGAGCTTTAGGGTCTCCCGTGCGTTAGACATAATCAGTCCTGTAGAATCTGTAACATTGTTAGTGCTATGTTAAAACATTTTTTGGTAAGACAGATACACCTTTAGGCTGGAATAGCGAGACATTACAGAGATTTATGGCTGTGTTCATTGTATCTTCGCGGAGGAAATATAACGTCCGGATTCCCATCTGGAAGAGTCGGTCGTGCATCAATACTAAGTCCCGGGCCGCATTGTAGTACATTAACTCAGCCGTTTGATACCTCGAATGGTACTTGCGCATTTTGAGGTAAGGCTGGTGTAATGGTATGAGATACTGCCTGAGCTGGAGATGAAGTAACGTATGCGCTAGGATCGGTTTGTGAGATACTTCTGATTGTTTTGGGCATTCTAGATCCCAGGCGGGCAGCGCGTCTATCTCTTGCGAGATCATATCGCTATATTGGAGCACCTGCTCCCACTCAAGATCTACCGGAGGGCCTGTCAATAATTTGTTTAACTCGAGTCGCAGTGGAAGACTCTGCCGGCTAATGTGGGCGTAAGATGAAAATGTGTACTCAGTCCGCGGCCGCGACACTGGAAGCTCCCTGGAATTCTCGTCAAAACTCTCGTCGTCGATGTTCCTAGGCGCGTCCACGTCATTATGAAGTTGACTCAGCAGTGTTGGGACTCCTTGGTCGAAAGATGCTTGAACATCAAATTCGATCATCGTGGCCCATAATCGCCTTCTCATCTCTCGGTTATACGGAGTGATACTGATGGACACATGATCAGGGTCATGATGTAGCCCTACGGTAACTCCTTCGCGGATCAATGCCCCCGATGTTGTCCAAAACCTCTTCTTTTTGATAGTGTTTACCCTCTTGGCGAGATAGAGTAGACATGCTATCTGGTAATGCACCAGCTTGCGATGTTTCTGGCTTTGCCGGTCGCACCATTGATCACATGCCTTGATCCATTTTTCGGCGGTCTTGAATGCGCTTGACTGGACCCCCACAAACTTGTTGGTCGCTTGCATGTCAAGGCAACAAGACACAGATATTATTGCTAGAACGAGGGCTGTGAAGGAGGCGCATCTTGTCTTCAATGGGTCCCAGAAAGATGCATATTGCTTCTTGAATGTAGGTATGTGGATGATGCGGTTAAGCTGTTCAAACTGGTCTAGGTAGACAGTAATGAGCGAATCAGTCTCCTCCTTCGAAGGGAACAACGATTCGAGGAATAGATCAGGCTGCTGAAATTGCTTGTCGCGGTCTTCCTTTCTTTTTGCGCGATCTTTCCGCTGGATATTGAGAGGCCGTAGCCATTCATCAGCCGTCTCTTTCATGAAGGGGCATATACCAGTAAGTTCTCTGAGCGAGGACCAGGCATTGTGTGGTCCGAAATACCTAGTTTTAAAGTTGTTTCCCCTGAGAAACTTCACTTCTAGGCCGTCCGCAGTCTCGGGGATAAAAGATGGCCCCCAAGGGCCCGGCGGAGCCTCCTTGGGCGCCGCATCCTTACCAGTTGCTGGTGAGGCGACCACAGTGCTACCATCGACTGATGTCTGTTTAGATAGGGCATTTTTCAGTTGAGTAACTTCAAGCTCGAGTTTCCGTATTCTGTCATGATCTCGAGCTGCATCTCTCAGAACCGAGCTGTCGGCTTCGCGACGTACTGGGTGATGATTCGTAGACGAACGACGAGCATCTTGACCGAAAGACACTAATGAGGTCGCGGGTCCGTAGGACGGCCTTTCTCCGCTAGATGCCGTTGTTGCCGGTCCGCCAGGCCGTGCTTCATAGGTGCATCGCTCCGGGGTGCCCGACTTGATGCAACGATCACAAGGTAGCTCCCTCGAGCAGGACAGCTTTCTTCTGCGGCACTCTAGACATGACAAGCGTACACGTTGACGCTTGCGAGCTGGCTCTTGGTTGTCCGGATTTCCATCGTGGCTATCATCTTCAGTGGGGTGTACGCTGGCGGCTTCAGACTCGGCCATGGCTTCGGAGGTGACGCCGGAATAAAGTCTCAGATGAATTTTGGTCGGATTTGATCAGATTGATAAGATCAACGCAAGGTAGCAGAATGGGGCATGCCGTGTACCTAGGCCCAATACCGTACACACATCTACTTGAGTCACTCGCCGGAGGATTTTGTTGGCTGAGTAATAAGCTGAGGTGTGTTCGGAGATATGGCCTCGGAACTCGGGTTTACAGATGATTAAAGGGACCAGTGCGAACTCGCGAGCCGAGACGAGACGGGGGTTTAGCACGATTGGTCCATTTACGGTTAGACTCTCCAAGTACCTATGCGTTAGCTCGGTACGTAATCCGTATAGCCAGGTGAGATGTCAGTTACCTATGTGCCTCTATTGCATACTGCAACTCTTGAACAAATCATTATGCGTAATAGGCATTGTTACGGCAGCGAACCGTGGCTATATATACCAGCTTAGAGTATCAAGTGCGACCTTAATACCTATTTAAAGAGTATAATTTTTCACAAGTATATCATTGTCATATCTAATTTGTATCAGTTAGTCAAACTAGGGTGCATCATGAATTATTTCGTTATAAAGCAATACCATCATGAGGAGGTAACTAGGGATAATTATGCTAATACGAGTTTAATGCACCGTCTCAGTTTGGAGGAACGTGGCTTGCTCCCCGCATGCACGATGTGGCTGGGAGAGTGCGGGGCGAACATTCCAATTTATGATGACACTGTTCAGCCTGAGTTGCGGTAATCATAGATTGACCCATTCCATTACTTACCCCTTATGTGGCCTGCTGTGGTCTCAACCATGGGACAGTAATATGATGGCTGCTGCATCATTGCCCGTTTCCGACTCGCAAGTCTTCGCAAATGTTCTGCTAATGTGAATCGTAACTTTTTCAACCTTCGAGTAGCCATCGCGCTATCGGAGTGAAGTAGCAATGATGCTGTTGTCTTTGGGAAGCGTCCTCGCCTTTGCCTGGTGTGTCAGTGCTAGATTTGCCGCCATAGTTCCTGGTAGAGCTTTTGATAGATTTATTAGCATCTGGCTGGAGAATCAGGTTCGTGCGATATTCCAGACGCTCAGAACAACCCTTACTTTGGGCTATGATGTCGCAGTGCCAGGCTAACTGATCTGATGAACTGCGTCTAGGACTTCGATAAAGTCGCCGCAGATCCTGACTTCGCGGACCTAAGAAAGCTCGGTATACTACAGACCCGATACTATGCTCAGACGCATCCCAGTCAGCCCAACTATCTAGCCGCCGTAGGAGGTGACTATTTTGGCTTAGACCACGATGAGGTCATTCGCATCCCGTCCAACGTGTCCACCGTCGTCGATCTCTTAGCTACTAGAAGGATCAGTTGGAAGGGTTATTTTGAAGGCATCCCCGGCCCAGGTTATATGGCAGAAGGGAGCGTTAGTTCAGATGGGACATGGGATTATGTGCGGAAGCACAAGTGAGTCGCGTCTGGGTCTGCAATTCCCCTTCTCGAGACAGGACTAATCTATCCATAAGCCCGTTCGTCTCGTATGATTCAATCAATCTAGACGGCGCTCGACTAGCCAACCTGGTGTCATTCGATGATTTCAAACGGGACCTAGCCGCCAGAACGGTGCCCCAGTTTGTAATGATGTCCCCTGATATGCGCAACGACGGGCATAACACGACTTTAGACTACGCGACGAAATGGGCACACAACTTCTTGCTGCCATTGCTAGCCGATGGGGTCTTCACCGAGAAGACATTGATACAGCTCACGTACGACGAAACCGAAGATTATTCTGAGCCCAATCGAATTGTTTCACTCTTGCTTGGTAACGCAGTCCCGGATAACCTCAAGGGATCCATCGACGATACTTTTTACACGCACTATTCTATCTTGTCCACGGTAGAGAACAACTGGCAATTGTCACATCTGGGTCGGTATGACGTTGGTGCGAATGTCTTCAAGCTCGCCGCCGATGTGACAGGCTATGTCAATACGGAACCCCCGAACCTTGCGACTGTGAACAATTCTGTGTCATACCCTGGTCCGTATAACAGGAACCATACCACAAAGTTGACAACGTTCGCCCCGCCAAATTTGAAGTTAGTAGGAGCCGGTGGCCGAGGAATTCTCGAAATTATCCGTGATAAATGGGAGAAGGAGGTTGGCGCAAATACCCCGTACGACGGTAGCGGAAATGTGTACGATGGCGACACTATGCCTGTATATAAGCCAACAGGGTAGATTCTACTGTAGAGAATGCGGCTCATGTTAGTCTGAGAATGGTAAACGCGTTAGTGCGTGAAGCTAATATTCCGGAATCATGCATCCGTCGCCACATTCAATAATACGACACTAGCGATCTCGAGGTTCCTTTTTCTCCATGTAGCGTTGCCAAGTCGACTCGCGACGATTCAGCGACCCGAGAGCGTGTCATGAATTCCGTCATTGGCAATCTCTACAACGTGCTCCCAGTAAAAGACAATGCACACCTATTGATTCAGAGACCTATACCGACTCAAAATGGAAGCAATGTGCGTGCACGGCGGCACGACGTAGTAAAGGCTCCGCGCGAGAAGGAAAGATAATCCAAACTGTGACACAAGTGTGGCGATTGTCCCAAGGGCCGACTCCGCGAGCATGCAGCCGCGTGGATAGGGGATGGATGCTCGGCGTTGATAACGCCGTGATGGATGCATGAGTAGGCACACCTAACTAAAAGCCGAATCCTAGATCGAGATCCCCACATTGCCCCGGTGATTATGGAGCAAATCATCGGTCGCGTGTTTGCCGTATCCCTTTCCCCTTTTTGTTGGGTTCCGACGGGCCACCGACCTCCCTCGACACGCAAGTTGGGTAGAAGGCGTCGATGTTCTCCGTCCTTGGGCTGGTGATTGTGGTTCCGGCCACCGCGGCTAGACATGGGATCGCATGATTGGGGGAATGTAGTATCGAGAGGTCTAGATCGAGATGGACTTTGCAGAAAAGTTCGCTCACTAAATAATATATTTCATTAACCTCAAGTATCGATAGTATGATCCATGCCCTTCTCATTATCTCATATCTCGTCTCTGCGTGTCATGAAGCCCCAGACATAGAAGTCGAAGGCTAGTTTGGAGCAGATTCCTCCGTCGTGCCGTCCCTCATAGTTCTGTCCCGGCCGTATCTCTCCCACCAGCGGACAAAGTCATCTAGAGTGGGGAATCGGTTCTCCTTCGTGGAGCTGAAGATGCCGACCGGCCATTGGGAACGCACCTCCCGGGCGATAAGGTCCATCATCTCGTCCGTGGGCTCGTACTCCACGACCTCCCTCACCAGCTGAGCCTCGGCCGGGTCCAGGGACTCCACGTACAAGTGAAACAACGCATGAGAGACGAAGCAGTTGTACCCTTGGTCCCACAGCCCTTTGGCGCAGAGTATGATCGTCGAACGTATCTCTTCGTGCCTCGTCGAACTGTTGTCCACTACCACAACCGCAAGGTCTCTCAGCGAGCTAAACGCCAACGCGGGAAGGAACTGGAGAAGGGTGACGTCGTAGGACTCGAAGCCATGTCGAAGGTAGTATAGTCGTACGAGCGTCTCGAAGCACTTCTTAGAGCGGTCTATAATATCGGCCGGCCTTTCTTCTCCGTCGACCGGGTCCATCTTCTCGAACGGCTCGAAAAGAGATATGAGGAGGATATGGTAATGCATACTGGATATAGTCAGTGACAAACATGAGAGTTTGGGGTCGGACTTTTCCGAGCTGAAGAATGGATGTATAGTGGTAACTGAAACGTGACAATTCTCTTCACTCACTGTAATTTCAGGTGGGAAGGCAAGACAATGTTTCGTGGTCTCAGGGGTTCCGGTAAGTTATCATACCAGGCTGTGAGTGAGGACCTGAAGAAGGCGACTTCGTAATAAGGTATTTCAGTAGAGCGCCCTGGAGACTTGCACGTTTCTTTAGCGACATCGTTGATTATCACACGGAAGTCAGATACGGCCTTGAAAACTAGACCATTATAGGTATTTATTGGTTCCTGTCCCTGGGGATATTTCACATATAGTTCCATATGCTCTAATTCTTGTTCCGGTAACGAGAACTGAGGTGGATAGGGGAGGAGTGGAGGTTGGAAGGTGTGGTAAGCTATTAGTCTATTGGGGTTATTGTTGTGAGAACGATAGTATCATAATATGATTTCTTAATTTAAATTTTTGTTCGAGAGGGGAAAACTTACGCTTGCCAGTTGAACAATCCCCACGCAGTTGTTGCTGCTACTAACTGAAATTCTCGGTTTTTGGTGGGATCGAACTTGAATATTTCCAGGCGCCGTGCCATGTCTATAGACTCCCGCAAGTACGCCCAGCCGACCTCCTCTATGCCGTTAATGTAATATTCGAGATGGATAATCGCTGCGGCCTGCACGGTTGTGATCGTAGGATGAGCTTTCTCGAGGTCGTATAGTCTTCGGGCTTCGGCAAGAAACCGGTAGCCAAAATTGTCTGGCATCCAGTGCTTGGCCCTGCTGTTCACATGATCATACCCATGCTTCCGGAGGGTTAGCTTTGTCTTCCAGTGTGGCAAGCTTTGTACACACCCAGGCAGCTGCGAGGACCGCATTCACCAAAAGGGGGGAGCAGAACTGCTCACTGCCAGCAACGAGATCATCTAGGAAAGCCTCCTTGTCGAAGTTTGGATGGAAGGGGAACAGAGAAACAAAATAAATTCCCAGCAGGGACCGTAGCGTTGTGTTGTCGGAGGAGACGTTTGTCCAATGTGATAGGTTCGCGTGGGCAATCCGATGGTCGACTAATTCGGTGGCATGGTAAGGGACGAGGTACATCTTCTGGGATTCATCCTCAATGTCTTTCAAGGTTTCGGACAATATTGTTTGTTTTGCTGATAAGGTTGATAGGTTTTCGAAAAGTAAAGACGTCAGGTAAGGGTTCTGCCACTGGGTTAGAGATGAAGGCATCTCGCGAATATATGGAAACTCGTATCGGAATCGGTACTCTGGTTTTTGCACTAGCTGTAGTAGAAGGACGCCTTCATGGATGGACTTGAGGACTTCCTGGATCTGATCGGTTGTCCTCATCCGTTTTAGGATTTGGATTGAGTCGTGCTCGGGTCGCGATCGAATAATATCAAGTAGCTCATCGTATGTTTGGCATCTAAGCTCTAGATCAGAAAACCTCCTCTTCCGTGCCTTGACATGAGACTCTGTGGGTAGTGTCGTATATTCGCAAGTAGTTTGTCTTTCAATACAAGTCGCGCATCGAGGTCTTTCGGCACTACACTACACATCCGTTAGCTGATTCTCGGGGTTGCCCTATCGTCAATGGTTTTGAGGACTTGCCATACCTTCGACTTCCTTCGTCTGCATGCTTCACAAGCCGCGACGGAGGCTACCCTTTTGGTACGCTGTTGGGTAGGTTCGCTTGGCGTGGCTGAAGCATTAGGGAGCAACGGCCTGAGGGGGTGCGACATCTAGGCTATATCATGCCTCTCTGCTCTATCTCGAAGTTTGATCCAATGCCACAGTTGTGTTTGTTTTGAACGTCCAGTATAATCATCCCTGCAAAACTTTCAACAGTATACAGGGCTACAGGCCCCCAAGTGCTCTTAGTAAGTAGTTAAACCATCGCGAACTCTGAGGAATCCAATAGATATGGTTAAGCGAGCAATATAGCTGGCGCTAGGAAGAATGCAACCAATACGTTTTGGACATGCCACAGACAGGAAAGTATTTGTGACAATGGAGTAATACAAGTATTGGAATAGAGAAGCGGACACGGTGCATAAATTCTAGGAGAAGAGGACCCCCTGTCTAACCCCGTTAATCGGTAAAGGGAGATATTGAAATCTAGACACAGATTGTAGATACCATACCTATATAACAGAAAGAGCCAAGTTGTAGCTGAGGTGTAAGAGTCTGTACACACACAAAAAAGACAAAATAAATATCGTTCTCGGTCTCAAGGGATCCAGGCGAGCGTCAAAGTGAATAATCACATCATGGTTGCTTTCAATCTTGCATCTATTAGTCTTCCCACAAGAAAGCTGCGTGATGCGCGCCTCACGTGACTATTGATAGGCCTATCATGAGTACTCTAAAGCCTTCCAGTTAGAGGATCTTGAGGATCAAGTATATAAACTGATAGACAGTTGTTGTACTTGTACACACTGGGAGTTAGTCCCGGCTACCATCCTCTCCATTGAGCATAGTACTAGGTTTGCGGCGAGAGAAACCAGCTATCCGCAAATAATCAGGCGCGTCCCAGTAGTGAGCCACCTTGTGAATCCACTTTGGATTTGAAATTTGATTCAGGCCAAGTGCCGGAAGCATGTAAGCGTTTTGCCATCGAGGCTTTTCCCCGGTGCTACGCAATGAATGTCGCTTCCACAATATTAGGACATGGCGTGGGAGATCCTATGATATCATCGTATGGCTAGCATGTTCATAAAAGAATAGAGTTTGTCAAAGTTCTTACTAGCTTTGATTCATGAATATTCATAATAGCATCGGGTTGACTAGAGGACGAGAAGGGGAAAAGCTGACAAACCATTCCGACCCAAACAATAATATCGTAAAGCTCCATGATCGTCATCGTAAGGAGAAAAAAAAAGCAAAAAGAGATGCCGTAACTAACTCGCAATTGCAGCCAAAGATTACCTCCGACAGACAAGCCGATTGGCGCTCTCCGCAATATATCTTTGAATGGGTTCGCAGTCCGAACATAGCCCATGTTTCAGGATCTCATTCTTAAGGATCAGTACCTCCGATTGTAACACGTCTGCGGCCGCCTTCAATTTGATCTGCTGATCCTCAAGCAGCCTGCTTTGGGCCTCGAGGTTTGCATTCTCTTTCTTTTTCTTCTGGCGGCACTTGTTTGCAGCGAGACGACTCTTCTCGAGCTGCCGTTTCCTGGGCCTCCCCGTCCTAGTTTGAGAATCATCAGACGATGAGCTCCGTCGACTATCCCGACGTTTTACTTGATGATCGACGGGCACATCGCCCTCGGCATCAAGGGATGCATTGGCTGTTTGCATTGCTGGTGGAGCCAATCGATCTACAACTTGGTGTTTTGTCAAATTGGGAGACACTAGAGAGTCGTCTACCAACGACACAAAATTAACCTTCACAGAACAGAACTCAGCATACGAGGCGTGTCATATCCGCTGAAAATTAAGTCTACGTACCGTGCTCTTTGTGAGTCCTTGTATTGCCGGGTCAATAGGGGTAATTGATTTCACAGGATAGTCACCCGGATCGATGGTATCCCATGATGGCAGGGGGGGTGTCTCGGAAGGGTTGATAGTATCCGAGTTGGTTTTGGGGAGTGTATAATCACCATCATCGGGAGGGCTTAGAATTCCCAGAGGGTCATTTATACAAGCCATGGTTGGACTGTTTATATTTTGTGAGTGATGTGGTGATTCACAATGACGAGCAATTGCTCCTGGGTAGAGTGCCAGCCCATTTAAATGGCCTTATCTGTGAACTGCAGTGAAAATAGAATTACATCATAAAAATGTAATCGGAACGGGCGTCGGTGACGAGCCAGTGTTTGCCATGTTCAATGGCACGGAAAGCTCAAAATGGCCTTGCAAATTATCAGATCTCAGTCTGTCGGGGTATGGGAAATGCATGTAGTGGCCACGCGGGGGCAGAGGAACGTGTGAATTTCAATAGGACCCTGTATGACGCTGTCTCCATGGCCTATGATTCGACAGTTCTGTACAAGCGAGGATGTTTCAACAATTGATTGGCGAACGGGGCAACGTATCCGGAGGTGATCTCATCCCACTTATTATTCATACCGAATGTCCGGACCAGCTAGTAATTGTTGCAGGGGTCGGAGCGTTTGCTCGGCCTAGTGGCCTGTCGTACTATTGCCCTGGAGCCAGGCCTGCCAGGTCCGGACCCTATGTAGTTCTGTTAACGGTGAATTGAAACGATGTATAGGCTCCGTTCGCGCTTATTAAGCCTGCTTGCCTATACTTAGTTCATGTTAGCACGTTTATGACATCTGATTACCTAGTTTAATATGTATAAGTTGGATATCATTGATAATAGGAGTTTATATAAAGCTACCTAGCTGCCAACATAGTCCCGAAAACACATAGTTAAGAATACTACTAATAGTCGAGAACAATTTGTTACATGTTGATGATTGGTTAATAAGTACGGTATGTACACTGTCCGCCGAAATAGCAAACGTAATTCTAGGAACCCGCCACCTCAACTTCCCCTCCAAAATCAGGATCTGTCGCCCCTTGATCGGGAGTACGCCCTCTTCGTTGATTTACTCTGTTACATCTGCCCGCGACTCTTTCGGCCAATAGCATATAAAGGAGGCACGGACCATCTTTGAAATATCATGAGATACCTAACACCGACCGGCAGAAGTCTATGGGTTTCGGACCGGGTAGTAATCCCGGAATAGACTCTGAGGCCCGGGCCCGATCCCGAACACAATCACGCTACCGATTCACTAGGTACCACTCGCGCGTACAGCACATCAATTCTGTTACGTCCCAGAATGAGGTTATTCCGGCCCGACGGTTATAGATCAGCCACCTCCATCATATCATCGTGTCATCATCATCCACAATCAGTCACACAAGTGCACTTGACACAGGGCGTATGTCGGTCTGTGCTTTCGCCTTCTGTGGCTCTTCTATCGGGTCTTTCGTGTGATGGGATGGAGCCCATGTTCGTCGGTCATACGACATCATATGTATTGCTAGACCTGTCCGTCTATATAAACAACACTTGCCGCCCGTGGTTTTTCTCATTTAACATCGCTGACAAGCAACTAACTAGCCTAGCAAGTAACTTAGCTTTTTAGGTATTATGACTGAGACCTTTGCCGGTAGATAACCCGGCAATATGAATATGAATATGACATGATTAGGTACGTACGTTAAAGCGATTTTAACTAGTTAACCCTATTTAAAATATTAATTTATGCTTTTTAGAATTTATTAATTATTTAGATAGGTATATAAACGGTTTAGTCATTCAATGTTACAAAGTAAGTCTTTTAAAGTTTATTCAACTTAGGGAGATATTTTGAGCTTTAACTATATGCAATATTAGGTATATTAAGGATTTAATTTCACCCGAGATATCACCGCGAACTAAACACCAGCTATTTTATGATCATTCATCCTTCAACAAGTATATAAAACAAGAATAGTCTGTCAATTCATTGCACCTCCAAATACCTAGCCAGACATTTCCCGCCTAAGAGGTATCATGCGTGAGGAGTGATGACCCGGACCATAACTCTATTCACGACACTCATTCGCACACACCACATCACCAGCCGGAAGAAACTCCAGCGCGTCAAGAAGACAGCGTCGCACCATGCCCTACCCTTCGTGCTTGTTCGCAGCGGCGGCTCACCAGGAATCATGTACGCCGAAAGCTTGGACGAGGATAGCATTAGCAGTTGGGTGAGTGCTGTTCAGGGACTCCGATATAAAGACTTTCAATGCGCCCGGAAGCCGGCTGCTTCTCCGGTTCGAGTGCCCCATCAGACCACCGATGGTGGCTTTGAAGAAGTCACATCTGTAGCCGAGTTTGGCGAGAGGATGGAGCAGAGGGGTCTAAGCTCCTGGTGGAAATTGGGGATGGGCTACGAGAACTCGGAGTAAAGGCTGCGTGCTGCGCGTCAGAATGCCCTCGGCAGTATAGAGCTGGCACATGATATTGGCACCATGTGCTGTCCCTATTATTACTCGAGGGTCTATCACTATGCAATTGGCTCGTAGTTATGGAGCCGAATTATTGCACCGGATCATGACAATCGCGCGATGGTGGTTGCAGATAGACGAATTTAACGACCTAAGAGACCACCGTTGCGATGTTGGATTATGGACATGTCTCGTTCGTGTCTCTAGAAACAGTATTGTGGCCTGCTTGTAAGGGCATTCTCTTCCTCGCTTTCCAACAAAGCCGAACGACTAGGATACTCCGCTAGGACCTGGAGCAACTACAGGATTACATTGGCCATTCTCTATTATGAAACTCGGCGGCATACATAACAGGAAAGTTGGTATTTCCCCGAATTCGGTATTAAAGGAATTCGATTACTGCGAATATGAGTGCGAATAAACCTAGGCATACCACTGGCCTTCAACAGTAGAAACCCGGGAAGCAGGCTCACTTACATCTTGGCCCCAATCTCACTTACCGATAAATAAGAAGACCCGCAATAGGACAGCAGGAAAAATCTGCATAACCTAATAACAGGACACTCTGCACGTCTAGGCCCCTGAAGACCAGCATCCAATGCGATGCGTGTGGAGAAAAAACCTGGGGAATTCAGCCGCCACGGCAGTTCCCTTCACGACCTGACGAGCTGCTTGGCCAATGATGCTTACACAACTGCGTACCTTCACGCATTTGTAAATTAAACCTTAGCCCGATTTATCAGGCGGAAGATGATGGTCCTTGGACGGGCTGCTAGATCTGTTGCTTGGAAGCGAGGCATAAAACCGGGCTTGCTGCATCACCCCGTTGATCATCGCCATTGAACCAGGTCAGCTCGTCCGAAATCCGAATAAAACAGTCCTTGGCTTACTTGACGGTTGCAAAAATGAAGTCAATATTTTATTCTGTATTTTCAGCAGCCCTAGCTTCTCGGGTCGCTGGACATGCTCTGTTCCAGGCACTGTGGGTTGATGGAGTTGACATGATAAGTTCCACGACGCCTTATGACTTGTTGTAATGATGCTTCTGACTCTTTGAGTACGGATCCCAGTGTGTCCGGATGCCCTCGAGTAATAGCCCCGTCACGAACGTCAACAGCAACGACATCCGATGCAATGCTGGGACTAGGGGCGTCTCGGGCAAATGTGCCGTTAAGGCTGGTTCCACAGTCACAGTGGAGATGCATCAGGTAAAGAAAGCGCGTCTGCTTTGTAGTAACATATGACTTATCGTCGCATTAGCAACCAGGAGACCGTTCATGCGGGAGTGAGGCCATCGGAGGAGCTCACTACGGCCCAGTGAACGTGTATCTCAGCCAAGTCCCCGACGCCTCCATGGCCGACGGCTCAACCTCTTGGTACAAGATCTTTGCGGACTCCTGGTCTGCCAAGGGCTCGGTCGGCGATGGAGATGACTGGGGTACGAACGATCTCAACTCGTGCTGCGGCAAAATGGACGTCCCTATTCCCGTCGACACTCCTGCAGGCGACTACCTGCTCCGTGCCGAAGTAATTGCGCTCCATACCGCAGCCGCGGCTGGCCAAGCCCAGTTCTACATCTCCTGTTACCAGATCACCGTCACCGGTGGCTCCGCATCCCCCGCCGCCGCCGCGCCGGCCGGTGTCCAACTCCCCGGGGCTTTAAAGGCGAGTGACCCGGGTATCCAGGTCAACATCCACGCCAAGCTCGACAAATACGTCAACCCGGGACCCGAGGTCATCGCCTCCGGAACCACCAAGAAGGCCGGCTCCGGCTGTAGCAGCGGCTGCGCGAAGACGTGTACTGCCGGGTCGGGCCCGGTTGGAACCGCCATCGCGTCTCCGGGGGCCGGTGCGGGAAGTGGAGATTCCGGCGAGGGCTCGGGTGCGTGTGCACAGCAGCGATACCAGCAGTGCGGCGGCCAAGGGTACACCGGATGCACCACCTGTGCCGTAAGTATTTCCCGGTCCGACTTGAATTGATTTTCCCTTTTTGGGGGAGCTGACACTTTTTAACAGGAGGGGCTTACCTGCCAGGACGTCTCGGCGCCCTACTATTCTCAATGTGCATGATAAGCAAATTAAAGGAGTGAGAGAAAGAATGACGCCATCGTCTAGAAATAGCTACGGTTCGTAGAACCTGCAGTTTCTAGGCATACCATTAAGCAGGGAAAGAAAAGGGCTAAAGATGAGATTCTCGGATAGCATACGATTGAGGCATCACTAAACTGGGTAGTACCTTAGACCAAGCCCGTCTACTCAGTTTTAGTGTAGAGCTATTCAATGTTATACCCTTTCGTTCATCTGTGAGTCAATTATGAAAGTTTCGCAAAGGGAAAATTCTACCTGTGCTAACGGCAAATGATTCTATCTCGTCTCTTCATAAAGGGTTCATTAGTAGGCTGTTTTTCACGTGCTATGAAGTCATGCTCCCTTCATAAATACAATAATCTGTCTCCCACCCTGGAAAAATAGAGATGAAGGCTTTGAGTTTCGTGGCCATCTATCTCAAAACCTAGTATGCTCTCAAAAAAGTCCAACCTCCCACGATCAACTAGCAGAGTCCCAAGCTCTACCGTATTGATCTTATGAGAAGATTCATTAGTATTGAATATTTTTGAGGATTAAAAAGCGGAATATCAAGATTCTTTTAGAGACTGCAGCGTCGCCAATCTCATGGCCACGAAACTAGTTGGTATTCATAAATTATGGTCCCGTTTTATGTTAAATCAATGAGGAGAATTAATCTGTTTGTATGGTAAATGCCAATTTACAAACACTCATTGAGCTTGACTTCTATAATCCGATGACTGGGTTTATTATAATAATTAGTTAATCCAACCTAGGCTCAGAGACCCAACCCTTTAAGATCTCGTTGAGATGAAAACTTAAGAGCCAGAGCAGTGCGGCATTCGATGGCTTCATTTTCCACGGCTAAGTTCACGAGCAGCCAAATAAACGTAATAATAAGCGTCACATGGCCCTCTCAGCTATCTGAGATATTCAGCGGGCGTAACTAGCACATTCTAACACGCCGCCGCCTACGCCTGCTGAACTATACCTCTGGAGCGCTAGTTGTTGAATTCCTTTAATTCCGATAACATCCTATGGCATCTTCGTCCTACGAAATTGGCTCTGCTAGTCGTATTCCCGTGGCCCGGGGAAGTGAGTACTTCCCAAGTCAAGATGAAGATACGCGGTTCTTGGCGGCCCTAGTACTTTTTGGGGGGGAAGCTTTGTAGAGTTGATATTCTGCAATATGCCAGCCAGATTCCCCAATGCGGCGTGAGTCTTTATTCATGCCACATGCTCTCGTAGATACCAGCTGATCCATCGGTTCGCAGCTAACGTGCCTGGAGGAGGCGGTCACGATATCATCCTTGAGCCTCACCAATACAACGTGCGTCTGCAGCGACAAAGAATTGTATTACACTGTCCAGGGGTGTGTCGAATCAAGCTGCACGATCGAGGAAGGTCTTGGTACGAGACCGTGTGAAATGAATCTTGCGATGGGGGCTCAACTATGCACAGCTCATTTTAGCCAGAAATCTTAAGAGTCTTGAAAGAAGCATGCGGCGTCGCTGAGATATCACAGCGGATAGACTTCTGGGCCTTCGCAGCCATTTTTTCACTCTGGTCTGCCTCTGACTTCGCAATATATGGCAGATGAAGAGCAGTGGGCAAATTTGAAACCGAAGTCTATGCCATAATTATAGTCCTAGTAAACATTCCTCGATTACTAATGTTGAGGCTATAGCTGAATGAAAGATACTGAATAGGTTTTGTTCGTCGCTTTCACGGCCATTGGGAATACGGTGGGTTGGAATAGCCCTGTCTCACAAAAGGAAAATATCAGGGTTACCATAAAATAGCTGTACTTATGGCTTTGGGGGCAGGTATATGGACGCTTGGCTCGGATACAATTTCGACATCACCGAAGATATGAGAAAATTTTGAACCCTTTGCGATACCGACTTAGCTGATAGATAAATCCGAGCTCATCTACGCCGATGAAATATTTTATCTGACGCTACTATCGCCCACCAAAATTGCGATCCTATGCTTCTGCCTACGAATATTTCCAAACAAGGGGTTCCGCATCGCAGCATGGGTTATTATGGTCTTCGTGGTCATATCGACCGCCATATTCGTCGTCCTCTCGGTATTCCAATGCAACCCACTTAGTCATAACTGGGATGGTTGGAAGGGCGGCCCTGACGAGATATCCCAATGTATCAACGTTAATGCGCTATCGTACGTGCCTGCGTCCTTCGAAATAGCCCAGGAGACGATAATCCTCGCGCTGCCGCTACCTTTACTTATCAACCTCAACAATACGTCGCGAGAAAAGATCAGTATCGTCATGTTTAGCCTCGGCGTCTTCGTGTTGATCACGAGTTGCGTCCGCCTACGTTACCTCTTGCCTTCGCGCGCTCACTAAATTCTACACGGGACTATACCGACATGGTGCTCTAGTTCGCCATCGAGGTCAACGTCTCCATCATCGTGGCCTCGCTGCCGGCGATTCGCCGGCTCCTAAGCCAGGTGCTCCCGAAGGTTATCCTCAGTAGTACTTCCACAGCACGGTCGAGTCACCGCTCGTCTCGGCGAGTTCCGTTGCAGACGGACATGATTATGCGACGGCCCGAAAAAATGAACTCGCGGCGGTCAGATGTCTTCCTCTCCTCTTGGCGGATTGGGCGATCCAACAGCGATGTTAATCGCGAATACGAGTAGAGCCATGACCAGCTCGAGCTAGCCGGCAAGATGCGCGGTAGCTTGCGCATAAAGATCATTTCTAATCCGGCCCAGGAGGTTGTGAGATTCGATCACGCGTCCAGTCAAGCGGCGAGCGGGGAGGGGTAACACATCCAGGTCCTCTCTCACTCTCATATGAATGACGTGTCAAATTGTACAAGAGACGGTGCTACGGCGGTGAAGCAGGAGAACGACTACCTACCTTAGGTTGGCTTGTTCGTTTCCGAGGGTTCCAGGGCAATGGTAGAATAGAGAAGGTTTCATAATCAGGGATATATAGATTGATATCAAATTCCATACTTCAGACGACGGCTGGGGCCTTTTGGTAACTATAGCGCCCCGTCTAGTCTCACCAGAGATCATTCCGTTTATTTTGAATAAAATGTCTTCCTGTTAGAATTGTTGCTATGATAGAGAAGGTACTATGTGTAGTTGGCCGAGGGAAGTTTAGGATCTAAACCTACCTGATACTGATAATTCTTATTATAGCATATATTTCCTTAACCATACAGCTTCTATCCGTGACCTTGTATAAACCGTAATATCGGTTTAATGCATATTCTAGCTTAATCATGATAACCGATACCGCATCTTCCGTCGTCAAGTCCCTCTTCAACACCAAACACACAACGTTATTCGTTCGTCAATCAAATTATAATCGCACAGCTCCTCCTACTAGAATAGTAACCAGTCGCTTTTCCCTCCTTCGACCTCACTCACTCTTTAAACGGTCCGGTCCGCCCGCCCCCCACCGCGTCGAAACCATGGCCCTCGACGAAGCGCACAAGGCCCGCCTCAAGGCACACATGAACAGAGACCACGCAGACTCCCTGTCGCACTACCTGCGTGCGTACAACGGGCTCTCCGCGTCCGCCGCCGCCTCCCCGGAGCTCGTGGACCTGACGCTCGACACGCTGGCCATCGCCTCCGCGTCGGGCACGCACATCGTGCCCGTGACGCCGCCCATGAAGACCCTCGCCGACGCCCGCGTCGTCCTCGTCGACATGGCCCAGAGCGCGCAGGCGAAGCTCGGCCTCAGCGACGTCCGGGTCGCCGTGTACACGCCGCCCGAGGGCCTGGGCATCGTCTCCTTCGTCGGCGTCACGCAGTACCTCGTGAGCGCGGCGACGCTGGCGCTGGGCCTCGTGGCCCCGGGGACGCGCGTGTGGGACCTGCTCGACGCGTGGTTCCCGGGCGGCGCGGAGGGCTACGCGTGGCTCGTCAGGGCCATCTTCGTGCCGACCGTCGCGATCCACGTCTTCGAGACGTGGTGGATGATCCGGGGCAGGCTGACCCAGTACAGGGTCGAGAGCGGGAGTAAGCTGTGGTGGCTCTGGGTCGGGAACACGTTCCTCGAGGGGTACCCGTGCATGAAGAGGTTTGATCGGTTGGTCGAGGCCGAGAGGAAGAGGAAACAGAACGAGAAGCATTAGTGTGGGGATATACGGACAATAGCGAAGCCGCCGTGAGGTCGGAATATCGAAGATAGGAGATGCAGTGCTCTGTGAGATTGCTAGCTAGATACACCCCACGAGTTGCTAGTATAGATCAGCGGTTGTCCTTATAATATTACAACGAGACAGGCACGATGTTTCAAGAGCTACAAGTTACGCCCTCTATTTCGTATACTGATTACATGATAAGCAGGTGTTTAGATCCAAGTGATAGAGGCCAGTGCTGCGGTTGACAGCCAACGTAATTAGAAAACAGACTTATGGCAGACCTACACCTACGCAACCGGGGAACAGATCCCCATAAATTCCACAGGTCTGTGTTCAGGTTTTATCCAATTTAGATGTGATGTAAGCCATGGTGATATCATTCCACCAATTCCACCATCATCGACACCTATGATGGGGAAAGAAGCCGGTTTTTCATCCAATAGACGGCAGACGCTGCGATATATGAGAGGCAAGAACCGATTTCACAGTTCAAGGCCAAACAAATCATACTTGGGACGCAACAAACCACATCAACACCACGATCACGATCACGAGGGGGGAAGTCATCAAAGAGAGGGGAAATCATTTTATGATTCGCCTCTATCCACCGCTCCCAACCCAATCCCCCTTTCCCCTTTCCCATCATCGAGAGTCGGGGCCAAGGATACACTTGGCCAAATCTTTTGCCAAATCCAAAAATCCAAAAACTTTCCTACCCATCGCTGGTTTATCGATGATTTTTTCCAAACAAAGTTGAGTAACCAATACCAATCATTTCCAATCTGATATCCTCAATCCGGCAATAAACCCCGATAAGTATCCTCCACCCACAAACCCAAAACCTTTCCGCCAGGGGTATAAAAAAAAAACACAATAAAGCACCATAATTCATGTCTTCCGATGCCGCCGCCATCCTTCATAATCATAATCCATATATCCGTCAAAACAGTCGGAAAGAAACAAGAGCAAAACCAAAATCCCTTTTTCCTCCACAGTAAACCAAAAGGAAAAAAAACCAAACCAAAAAGAATCATCCGTTCGTCCGTTCGTTCGTTCGTTCGTCCGTTCATTCGTTCATTCGTTCATTCGTTCATTCAGCAAACCATCTCTCCAAGGCGGCGTCTGTCATGTTGGAGATATCCTCGTAATCGCCGCCTTGCTCTGCAAAGTTCACCGGCTCGTCGTACTCGCCGTTGAAGAGGGACGCGAAGTAGCTGTCTTGTTCTGAGAAGTCCGGCGGTGGGGCGGCGGCGACGGCGGCGGCGGCGGCGACGATCTCCTCGCCGTCATTGGCCGTTTCGGAGGTCCCCACCGCGGTATCGTCCTCCGATGTTACCGGACGCGACGTGGTGTTATCGGTGCCGGCCCCGCCAGAACCAAAGCTCGGGAAGTCGAAAAAGGCCATGAATCCGTCCTCGATGGTGGATTCGACCGGGTCCCGAGACGGAGGTGTCTGCTGCTCTGTGGATCCCTCTTGGCGGACTGGTGCTGCAGCCTCGAGTCGGTAGTCCAATATGTTTGGATCGAGGACTTCCTCGAGATTTTGCTGGGGCTCCGGTGCTGGTCGTGCCGGCGCGACGATGTCGGTCTTCGCCACGTCGATGGTTTGCTGGGGGGCCGCCTGCGAAGCTTCATCTGAAGGGTCTTCATCTGAAAAATCTTCACCCGGAAAATTTGCTTCTGAACCATAGGGAACGTAAAGGATCCCATCAGGGATTCGTGGCTGAAAAGTGGCCTTGGGGGACGGCGCGTATTTCTGGCCTTCCAGTGGCATGAGCTCGTCCGGATACCATTTGTCGAGCTGCTGGTCGCATGTCGAATCCTCAAAGTTGTCACAATCTCGGTAACGCCCTTGTCTGGCGAATTTCAAGATCCGGACCGCTTCAGCCTCGGGGAGTTGGTCGTTAAGACAGCGAATCAATACAGACGCAAGAGAAGCGAGGACCCTCCTGCCCGTTTTCTCTGCATTTGCGACGGCTGCCCTTCTTTCGGTGAGCTTCTCGTAACCCCGTTTGAAGCCCTGTAATGCTGGGATATAGTCCACAAAGAAAAGGTCTGGTTTCGGCATGATAATCTGGCTGACAATAACAGACGGGTTTCTTCCAGCGCGGAGGTATTTGTGGGCTAATATTCCCTGTTCGGTATGTCTCTGACAAGACATCAGTTCTAGTTGGGTGAGAAACTCCATTGCGAGAGCCCGGTATTTGGTTAGAATCTCCTCGAGTTGATGCGTCTCTGTGTCGTTGGTTCGTCCGTCTTTTCCTCCATAAATGCAAGTGCAGCCCTTGCTTAGACAATTTGTACAGTCAAGAGTCCGCATATAGCGATTTTTCTTGATTTGGAGTGCGCACTTCTTCTTAGTACGCCTACATTCCTCGCAGGCAAAGCTCTTGCATGATGAGTCGCTTTGCCTCTTCGGACGTTTCGCTTCGGGAGCGTCTACATTTCTCTTGCTGGCACTCCGTTTCTTGGGGTTCGCCGGCTTCTTTTCTCTCTTCGGTGTTGCCGATATTCCTGTCTTCCTCTGTCTTCTATTGACTGTCCTGCTAACCTCGAGCTCGGGACTTGGGTTAATGTTTATGGGGTGAACTGCCGTACCGATGTTCTCAGGATCCAGTCTTGGCTCATTTTGTTTTTCATGTTCCATATTTGAAGGATCATGGGTGTTGGCTGACTCTGGGGGCTTGTTGTACTGGTTTGAGATGAGAGTAGGGTCTGAGAAGTTCATGTCTGATGGGAATCCTTTGAGGGGATTGAATCTAGCGACGGACTGATATCCGTGAATAGCGTTTGGGGGTATAAAGCTAAATGGTGGTACGCCCATGGTGGGTTGGATGGGTTGCTGGACATTTGTATCGAAACGAGGTTGGCCTCCTAGATCCATAGGGGCAGCCGGGATAAAGTCGTTCAGGGTCGGGACATGATGTTGTTGAGCATATATGTTATTATTTGGTACCGGTTGAACCCACCGATTCTGGATCATCTGTATTTCCTGGGTGTTCTGGGTTGGGTAGCTAGGGGTAGGGTATGGCTGGGGGTGTCGGGTGTGTGGTTGGTTGGTACTCGTGCTAAGTTGAGGATTGAAGGTGTTCATCCACATATCCGGATCTTCCGGGTTCGGATACAGGTATTTTGCCATGATGATGAAGTGTAAGAATTTTGCTCTTTAATGTTAAGATTCAAATAGGGGGAAGGGGGGAGAGGGGGGGGGGGGGGGTTAGGGTAGAAAAGAGTGGTATTTCAAAAGAGATATGTGGCAATTGCCGGGTCTTGTCGTAAAGCTCTGATGTGTTTCTCAAGTCTCGTGAATTTCTAGATAAGCTCAACTGAAGCGAAGTTGAAAGTGATATGTTAGTAATTGAGTTGGGCTCGGTTGAGTGCTCAAGTATTGATGTATGGGAAACGAAGAAATGGCGGAAAAGAGAGAAGACTGATGGCATCCATCCTCTGCTTATAAAGTAGTCTCTGAAGAGAATGTCTATTTACGAAAGGAAACTTTGCTTCTTTAGATTCAATATAACTTTAACTTTTTCAGTTCGGCGTGCAAAATGATCATGGATAGTGTAAAGCCATCTAAAGTTGCTCCTTGACGGGCCACTGTACCTGTACTAGCACGTAGAGAACCACAAGCCCAAGCTTATTACTATGTGAACCCGTTCCCAGTATGAACTTTCCACCAGTAATTACGAGGAGTTCCTTAGATCACTAGTTCGGGGTAGGCGATTAGTCGAAGATGCTACAATGTTGTTAGAAATTTACTTCATCAAGGTCACTAGAGAATTAATGTTCAGAAAATAAGATAGAGATAACTCGTACCCAGACGTGTATTTAGGGATGAGTTGGCGGGTTCAGGAAGGCTCGATGTTGACTGTGCACGGATTTCCCCTTTGTCACTTGATGCTAGATGGACAAATATTGAAATATTGAATTTAAATGCCTCGAGTGCTCATACGAGAAATCTTTCTCCGATAGAAAAAGCCGTGTCAAGCTCCAGGCTTAAACGGGCTTCTCGTTGTGGGCTGTGAACCATCACCAACAACCGTCACTCTCTTCAGGATTCTAGCCGGGTGATTAGAGACTTTAAAAAGGGGGCTGAAAAGATTCGACCGTATTAGAGCAGTATGGGCAGTATATCTCATCCTTTATTCACTGGGCATAATAATACCATGACTACAATCAAATTGTGTTCATCAGTTTGTTAGTGGAATGTTGTAAGTGGTTTTCGTTCGCGGCCGGGGGGTGTCCTGAGTCCAACTAAGGTTGCGGATCAAAACCGTTGAACAACGTTTGAACTTTGTCGGGCTAGATCCACTCCTAGGGCTGAATCGGGCCAGGGGCTGGCATTTAGGTATTGAAGGTTCAACGTATTCCCCACAAAAGTATGTATTCATCGTTCACTAACACGAACTAAGGCTGGTAGGCCACTGCTCGTCCTCTCCTCTTTCCCTCCCTCCATCTCTTCATTCAATGCGTTTGACCAATCCTCTAATGCCACTCTCCACGTTGGCGCTTGCTTCATACTCGACAAGTCTGCGACTCCAAATTTCGATCTCTATTTATCGACCGCGAGATCTCGATCCTTATATCAAGCTATCTGTATTTCTGTAAGCAAAGGCCAAGTAGATTTCGATACAGACCATTACAGAGAGAGCACGGTATCAATATTTCTGCAACATGGACGGCAAGCTGCTAGCGGAATTTTGATAACTTCGGTGCGCTAGATGAACAGCACAATGCCTTGAGTCCACTCAATAATCTTCATCGAGTGTTATTTCGTGCAAGAGTGAATCTGCGGCTTTGGTACATTCACACTTGCACCTATAGTATGTCATTTACGTCTTACATGCTACTACTTGGTAATGCCCCGAGCCGGACAGGTTGTCATTCTCCTCCTTCGTTGAAAAACAAGTGGCTACAAGATAGTGGCCTAGGAGGATCAAGTAGATAAACACAGTCGATAAGGAACAAAAGAAAAATAGTGCGGCCCTCGACGACAACGGGCTCCTAAGAAAGAGGAGGAAGAGAAGATCTCAGATTGGACAAATTCCGGCAACTTGAGTTGGGAACATTCTGCATTTGGCTCACTGAGCGTAGCAGCGTCCCGTTCTCAGCATTGATCTTTTTGCATGAACAAGTGCCCAGTCCGATTATAATCCCTGTGGTTTTTGTGATACACCCACGTAGCTTCTGAGAGAAGAGAGAAAGCGAGGCAGGATTCAAGATGCGGCCGTTTTGAAGAGCTTAGCTATTAGGGCAGCAGCTGTACACCAGCTGGTACTAAAGTACCACGTTATCGTGGTTAAATGATGAATAACGCATTTGGAGGGGGTAATTATAGTAGCATGTGCTAAAACTGTAGTTCTTCAAGCCTTACCACTCCGTCACCAGCTGTTTACAAGGACTTAGAATATGCCCTAGTTTAAACCTTTGATGAAGACATCTCTATTCAAATCTTTTCTAAACCTATTTAGATGACGGCAGCACAACCGCGGGGTTGACAGACGCTTCTGTGTGAGTATTTAATCTTGCAGATCTTTAAAAATTTCACGTCACAAAAAAAGAAGGAGAAGAAGACGAAGACGGAGACGGAGACGAAGAAGAAAAAAGGGGGGATGATAAAGGGGAAATCGTTGGTTCGCTGGGAAACACCCAATTTCACACGATTAGGTCTCGAAACCGCAATTGGATAAGAGTGCTGTTGAATACGAACTCGAACCTGTCCATTTTCTATTGTATTCATACAGATACAGTATTCCCTGCCAACTAAAGGCTCTAGTTAACATGCCTCCCATAGCCACTTCAACCTGTTAGACAACAGCAGTAGGTATGTATCTTTAAGCACGGTATCTCCAATTAGTGAACAATGCAAAGGCAATGAAAATCATATGTAATGAATTCGAACCAGTCGACGATCTTATGGATCTCTTATTATATGAGAATGCCAGAGAAATTCTAGTCCCAGTAGCAATGGACAGCATCGTGGGAAAACAAACGCCATAACCGGCAAAATCTCAGTCACAAGTCGAGCGAACTTTCAACATTTCAGAGTCAACCAATATTCATAATCCGTCTTTCCAAACCACCGCCTAGTCTGATTCCTAACATATCCTAGAAAAGCTCAGTACATATGGAGGTTAACCAGATGGGGGCTTCAAGAAGAACCGCAAGAAGCATGAATAAGTAGGAATTGCAGAGAAAGTCACCAAGGGACCTCATCTAATGAACCCTTACGTTGATTACGTACGGCACCAATATTTCAGCCCCTTGTTGAACATCAAATATATGCTGGGCACATCCTTACAAAACGTAGGGATGCATCTCGAGAACTCACACATTCTCCATTGCATGTAACATCCTCCAGTTTCTAACCTCACGAAGGCTCCCGACATCTCTCTCTTCTCTCTCTCTCTCTCTCTTGAACTGGTGTCTAAAAATCAAATGAGAAAAACCTGCACCATATTCAAAAACAGCGTCAATGCACAACATCAGACATATCGTATAAGAGGTTACCTACCTCTAATGATCATCTTACCAGGCCATTTAAAAAGCTATCTATAAAGAGTATTTTGTGTACACTTTACTTTCCCCCCCCAATTAAACACGCCGATATCTCGCCTTCCCTTCCCTTCAACGAACACCCCCCTTCGCCATCCTCTATTCACACTCCCCCTTCTATTCCACCCTTCTTTTCACCCATCCATTTAAATCCCCCACTCATAAAATCCCCCCCCCCCCCCCCCCCCCTAACCCTCTCCTATATTCACTTCCGGCACGTACACCCGCCCGCCGCGTCGGCGACGCACGTCCAGTCCTCGCCGCAGATCGCCGCGAGCACCCAGAACCCGGCGCTGCAGACCTGCACCGTGGACGTGCCGTTGGTCGGACTGGTGTCGTTTTTTCATGGTTATTCCCCGTCCCGTATTGATAGACATATGTGGATGTTGCGCGGTGAAAGAGGGGGGCGAAGAAAGAGGGGGGGGGGGGGTAGAAAACGTAGATAGATGGGTAGGTAGGTAGGTAGGTAGATAGACACATAGGTAGATGGATGTAAAGATAGGTAGACTGATGAATAGATAGGTGGCTCACTTGCTGCACTGATATGTCCCCGACACGCAGGCTCGCCTGTACATCATCGCTGTGGTGGTAGTGGCCAGGGAGAGCGCGGAGGCGGCTACGATGAGGCTGAGGAGGAGCTGCATCGTTGCGCTGTTTACTGATTTCTCTCTTATTTTTTTTTCTTCCTCTCCTCTTTCTCTCTCCACCGTAGGTATTTTCGGAGTACTTGTGTAAACAGATACGATTTGATATCAGAGTCGGATAGGGGGCGAGGCAAGGCGAGCGACGAGACAAGTTCCCACGCGAGTTGGGGCCGACAGACGAGGGTAGTCGATTTTAGTCCCAGTATTCAATAGCAAGAATCTCAGCTCGGATAGAGAGGCGGCCGCCTATTTTTATACTCAGATACAATCTCAAGAACCCCCATGATGTCACTCCCGAGCCACCAGCTGCGGTGTGGGCAACCCCTGAAGCAGAAGCGATACCCCCCCCCTCTGCATCATATACACTCCCTCCACCACGATACCCTCCGTCTTCATCGCCATCACGCCGACCGGAGAGACACGAATCAAAATACCCGTGAATACAACCCAATCATCCCAGGCAAGCACAGACCTAAGTATAGAAAGAGGCACTAGGGTGTATCCAGTTCTAGTCAGCCACCGGGGGTATTCTGCTCGGACGTCACACAACAAGTAGGTAAGTATACTTCGGCCGAGTCTTGCGTGCCGATATAGATCGGCTACGATCGATTACGCGGACGGACGGGGGGGTTGGCAGAACGCACAAGTGTTCGGGGTATTGGATTTTTCTGTCTGCCTGCCTGCCCTCGGCTTGACAAAAGACAATTTAGAAAAGAAAGAGGGAAAAAAAAGAAAATGGAACTGATATACCCCCAATGGCAGAGAAAGTCATTCCTCGACGGTAGGTCAATCTTCCTAGGACTGTGAACCTTGCAGTTTGGGTGGTGTGTACGTGGTTGTTGCTTCTCGCGGGTGTCAGGTATCATAGGCCAGATTGATTGATGATATAATGCAGTCTGTGGTCCGATGTAATGCCCAAGTTCGCATTCGGGAGTAACACTAGGGACTGCACCCCCCGGCATGCCTTCACGAACTAAACTTCGGCCATCAAGAGCTTCGAGCGAATCAGAGGCAACACTACTTCCTAATTTAGTATTTATTTACACCAAGGTTTGATTTCGCATATTGGGCGCGCAGCGAGATGGCTCTACTAAGCGAACATCGAATGTATTATCCCAACCTACTTTTCTTCCTACAACCAATATCGAAACCGACTCAATATCTAGCTATGTCCGGAGTCCCTCCCCAAAGGATCATACAGTTGTGATCTGATCTGTAGCCAAATGCCTGCAATCAAGGTTTCCAGCGTCTGTCCTTAGATAGCGAGTATCATTCTACTTGATCAAAGACAGGCGACATAGGCGTTCCTCGCAACGTCTAATCAAGCACAGATAAAGCCGTCCTAAGATCGCCATTGGTTTACGTCCTCACCGAGACCTGACGGCTCAACCCTGTGGGGTCGTCCATCGCCAATAGCTCCATAGGTGCGATTCGAACCGTTCTGGCCTTCGTTTTCGTCCGTCTCATCATCGTCAGTATCTACGTCCCCATGCTCAATCAATCGGTCGCTAGGATCAGCGATAATGCTTTGGGGCAGGCGCCTGTAGTCCCGGGCGCCTCCAGCTGGAGTACTTCTCAGTCTATAGAGTACGAGATGAACGAGCTGCAAAGGTTAGTCTCGGGTTCGAGAGGAGGGAATGGGGGTATATAGATGTTGCTCCATAAAGACGTACCTGGATAAGGCCGATGGCAACGGCGACACCAAATTCGAGGCCTGAACTGCGCTGCTGTGACGCGCGCCATGGTTCAGCACAGGACGAATGGCGGTTGTATAGATTAGAACATTCATTCGGCTTCCGCGGCCAGGCCCTGTCTAGGATGGAGTTGAAGCCACAGCAGTTAAACGAGTCCTGAATGCGCGAGATGGCTCGGCCGTCATGCGAGCGCCATAGCCGCATCCAATTCCCCTCTAGGTTGCAGTTCAAGTTCTGGCCTGGCAGGAATCCCTCGGCGGATACGGTGGCGATGATAATCGTGATCACGCCCTGGATGATCTGCAGTGCGGGGGGGATGAGCTGTTGTATGTTGGGTGGTACGCGCCGCGGGAGCACGCGAGGCAGGACAGGGGTGTAGAAGATGTTTACAGCCGCAAAGAATGGGAGGATTATCGCGAGTACGGTCGTTCCGGTCGATATGGGGAGGGATAGCGTGCTCGAAGTGACTTGTACGTAGCTAGGGTGGGTCAGCTGAAGCTCCAAGGAAGCACTCCATCATTCGATGGCAGTTCGGAGAAAAGGAGGGACGGGATATTTATTACATGGCTATCGCTGCCAATACGAGGAACAGCTATTTGACTTGATGTTAGCTCTATACTTGATACATATATGATGGCGAGGAGACGAACAAGAGGATAAATGACGACCGGCCTCAGCATCGTGAACAACTTCTGCCTGGCCTCGACCGGCAGGCGGGACTGTATATGATGATGGGCCGCAAGTAAATCGGCGAATTGGTTCTTGACGACCAAATCTAGGTCGAACGAAGCTTCAACTAATTGTCGTCTTGCGCGCCTACTTAGTCAATTGAGTATTGTAATAGCCGGGGGATGGGGGTAAAGTAGGTAGTTATTTGAACTGGTGGTGATGAATACCTAGGTAGCGAAGTAGGTAGGGAAGTAGGTAGGTAATGATAGGGGGAGGTCGGCTGAGAAGAGGGGCTGTTTCAGGCACCAAGGTTCTCTTCACCCTCCATTAATCTATCGAGTGCCGTGACGTGGAAAATGCATATATACCTAGGTACAACTCTTCAGACAGGATTGATTCTCGGCTGGTTATTCGTTAATTGCGTACCCGTGCATATGCTGTGCGACGTGAGACCGCGGAACGACCCCTCAAGGCTAACGCGATGCGATGAATACGTGATACACCAATGTGTGGTGATACGGGTAACTACATACGGCCATTCAATTTACTTGCGTCTCAACAGATGTCGATCCCTACATAACAGAAACTACTGGATGTACCTGATATTAGGTACCAGGTAGGAGGTAGGTTGCCTGTATGAGCCTTCCCGAATGGACACATGGATATCTAGCAACCCACAAATATTCAATATTGTCATGTACCCGACGGAAACATGCCTACGGGCTACCTAGACTGCTAGAAAGGTATTCGTATGCAGTCTGGCAGGCAGCCTGAAGAAAAATACGATTTATCATATCTGCTTAAGTAGGTAATCGCGGCGCATGTCAAGTTTGCTTTTTTTTGTGAGATATTACAGGAAGAACCCCCTCCGCACAATATGATGTAGTTGCGCTTCTATCTATGTAGGTAGGCATATTGGCTATTATACAATGTCCACCACTTTTGAACCCCATGTAAGCTACCGAGAACTTCCCGATCTATGCCGCGCATTGCATGAAGAATGAATGCTGCGTCTCACATTGAAAGTCCTGCAATGTCTTGCCAAATCGTCTTGATCTTGTCGCGGGCAGCCGTCCTTCCTGATACCTCTAGGACACTGGCGATCGATGAATGCCGTCGAAAATAAACCGGCCAACTCCCTATGCATATACCCTATAATCTTCGATCCAGAGGTCGGCTCTTTTTTTTAGTATGGCCCCCCGCGGCCTTATTCGGATACGTTAAGGTGTAGCACTGGCGGGCTCGTTGCTGTCGTGTCTAAGTAGCTTGTCCTTTGTTTCGCATAGTCAACTGTCGCCGTAGTCGCTGGGGAAACTTGCATTTTTGCCACATAGAGTTTTTCCCTTTTCGATACGGAGATGGCGATGTGTAATCTCGTCAAGCCTGTAATGACAAACGATTATGCCTTGTACCACGGTGGTAAACTACAGGGGATTGTAGTCGTCGTGATGATTTCCCAAAAGAAACATACCGTAAATAAGACGATTAGCAATGGCAAATGATCATTCAAGTACGATGAGCAAACGAGTAGAAATGTGCCTGTCTAGTGACTTCAGAAAATTTACTTCATGAAGACAGCAAACAGAAATTGTGACAGTTAGATGTAAAACTATTTATTGTTCACGGATAGTTACTTGGTCATAATTTTGAAGTCCCTAGTATTATCTACGGAGGGGTTACGACATCATCTTTAATACTGATAACAAAAAGGTCATCATAGAGACGCTTACCGGTAATGTAAGACAGGATATTTGTCTTTTCATATTCTAAATTAGATATGTATACCTTGTCCAACTGCATCGCGAGGGCTTGGGGGGATCTGTTCTCCGCGACTAAACTGGCACGTCTAGGTTCTCAAGACTACCTGTAAGGGTATCTATCTAGAATTAGTAACAAAAAACTATAGAGTCGTGTTAGATATCTTAGGCAATGTGATGGATGAGTCGGCTCTCTGATACGACAATAGAACATGACCGTCACGGCATAGTGAAAACGAGAGCAATAGGTTATATATGTAAGTCATCACCATATCTATAAATATTACTCATCCAAAGTACCAATATTATTTTCTCAATATCGAAACATGAAGATGATTGTCTCCGAAATTTACACAAGCTCTTATATTTTCGGGGTTCCTTATAAAGCATGCTTTGTTACTAATGCGAGCAACACGATATGTACTAATAGTCACATCCTAGATTATAAACTATGTCCTTTAGCCGTATGTTCATCCCGACAAATAAGGACTAAAAATTGAGGTAAGAATTATCTACATAGTAATACATACATGTGCTAGTTTGTATATTTACTCACTAAGCAACGAAAGAAGACGACATAATAATTAAATATATATAATGGTAATAATGATTAACGTTGGAAATAAGAGGAAGAAGTATTTCAATACCTACCTAATAGTAATCAACGTTTTCCAACCCGAATTTTTGTGAATACCTCTTTTTGATGATTTTGAATCCCAATAAAAAGAGAAAAGTCCAATTAGAAAAGGGGTGCATCGATCGCCCAGCTTTATATTCGGAGCGAAACCAGAACCAGGGCAATTCTGACAATGTAAATAATCAAGCCGGCTATCATGCCGAGTATACAATTAGATGTCGTCTCTTATAAAGGGGAAGACAGTTCTATATCAAAGCTCGAACAAGGTCGTATTTTTATCGGACTCGAAAAACCCAAGTTTCACAAACACGATCGAATTACAATACATAACTGGGTAGATGTATAAATATCCTAGGTATGTAAGTACCACAGTTTACTCGCTACATTTTCGTGAGCGGCTCCGCGGACCGATGTTATCCCTCAATGGCCCGCATCCATGTATCCAATCGATATCATCAGATTCCGGTGGTTAAAAGGCAACAACGTACGACCTCAACATCGTCAGTCCATGTACAAGCGAGGGTTAGTCACCATTATAACAATTTTTGTACTATGATATTTACAACTTTCCTTGTAGGGAAACATTCCATTAGTGGCATGGAATGCCTGCTAGCTTAGGTAATAATTAACTTTGGAGGTGTTGATATTGAAACTCTACCTACTTGTATATTAAACTAGTAGGTGTAAGGAAATAAGTACTATACAGGGGATCTCAAGTAGTAGGGTACTTCAGGCCATGTGCAGTCATCGTACTGTGTACCTACGGTTGTGGAAGCTGCAAGATCATAACGATTTAGCTAGCACAGATGAGCAGATAGTAGGTAGTACGACTTGGCGGCTAAGCTTGGTGGCATCCGGTTTCCGATTGAGTGTACACTACGAAATATAACTTATGTAATCAGATAATCCCTAACAAGATAGAGTTGTCCTCGTTGTTCCTGCTTGTGAATTCCTTCGATTTCCATCTCCTTGCTTCTATCCCCCTTTCTTTTCTGGTTTTTTTTTCTCCCTTCTAATAAAGCGACTATCGCATCAACGTCGTTTATGTAGCCAAGAAGCACATCTCTCCACAGAGACAGCGATCTTCCCTGATAATCCAATCATCCGTGCCCAATCAATCTCGCCTTGGCAAACTGCTCAACCTTCCTGTCTAGGGCACGCAGCTGAGTGCCGAGCACGAATTGCGTCTCAGGGCACCGTCTTGGCGATGGCCACCATCGAGAACAGCCGACCAAGCTCGTGGAAAAGTTCCAAGCGCGCCTATGCCTGAGGGGAAGGTCGTCCCATGTCGCGTTCCCCGTTCGAGTCTGCCCGCGACACCACCGCGAGCTTTCGACTTCTTGTCTTCTTCCTGTTCCGGCATCTGGTCTCGGCAGCCCACAAGCTCATTGGCCAGACCTCGCCGGCCCTGAATTACCTAATGCGATATACCGCCAGCCCACCTATCACCATCCATATCAGCTCCCTGCTACAGGACCTGGACCGCTGATCTGGTGGCCCGGTGGTTGCCGGGGCTATATGCAATATAATAACACTATGTGTCGTATGCCTGTACAATGCGGGGACTTGTCGCCGTCTCCAACCCTATTTCACTGTCTCCTGCCCGGATGAGGAGCACGTCGCGTGGAGCATCGCTCTTATCATGCTCTCGTATCGCGAGCGCCCGAAGCATACCCATCCATAGTCCCTTGCAAGCGTGTACAGTCAAAGTATAAAAGGCAGTTGGTCTGTCATCATTGTCTTGTCTCAGTCCTTTGGAACCCTGGAGATATTGTCCGAGCAACCCGTGGTACATTCCAATCCCTTGCCATATCATTCCCTTCTTTCGTGATACCTTGTCTGCGTAGCTGTATCTCGACAAGAGTGTCCAACTTTCATTATGGTTCGCCCAGCACTCGTCGCAGCTCTAGCTGCTACCACATCCGCTCTCTCCATTAAGCGACGGGAAGCTACCCAGGATGAGCTCTTTACGATCGAGCTTGCCCCCGGAGTCACCAAGGTCGTGACGGAGGATGAAAAAATTGCGTTGAAGTCGGTACGGAGTCACACAAATTTCCCACTAGACCTCCCTCTGCGAGACGGGAAGAGTTATTAATGTCTGTTTAGGAGGGCAAAGGTTTCATCGATATCACTAATCACCCGAACTTGGCCTCCTCAGCAGCCCCCCAGGCCCTGAACAAGATCGCAGCAGTGACGTACCCGACTGAGATGAGCCAGACTGACGCTGTCACTGGTCTGATCTCGCAGCTTGATACGTCAAACATGGAGGCCAAGCTCACCACCTTTTCCGACATCTTCACCCGCTATTACCAGTCCGACACGGGTAAGGATGCATCAGACTGGGTGCTTGCGGAGGTCCAGTCTATCATATCTGCAAGCAATGCCGCAAACGCCTCCGTAGAGACCTTTTCGCACAGTTTCGTTCAGCAGAGTGTTATTGCTACGATTCCAGGCCAGTCAGCGTCCAAGGTTATCGTTGGTGCGCATCTAGACTCGGTCAATGGAAATGACAGGACTGGGCGATCTCCTGGTGCCGGTAAGCTTTCACCTTCTAAGTAGAATCCCCAGGGCATGGGACATAATCGTGTGACGATTAGAAGACTTTGACTAGCGGGGTTCAGCTTTGCGGTTGTTACAAAGTAGCAGGCCGGATATTGAATATTCTGACTCGAGTACTTATCTAGATGACAATGGATCCGGCACCATAACGACGATCGAGGCTCTGAAGGCCCTCCTGTCAGATCCCAAGATCGCTGCCGGCGAGGGCGCTAACACGCTCGAATTCCAATGGTACGCCGGCGAGGAGGGCGGTCTTCTCGGTAGCGCAGACATCTTCGATCAATACGCCGCCGACGGCGTGGACGTCAAGGCCATGCTCCAGCAGGACATGACAGGCTACGACGCAGGCCCTATGGGTGTCATCAACGACTACGTCGACAGCGCCCTGACGGAGTACGTGCACAAGGTCATCGATGCCGTAAGTACTGCCAACGTATTCCCAGTATCTCCTGCTTCCTGCTCTCATAAGTTGCCCAACACTGTAAATAGAATATGACTGACGCGGAGGGGGAACACTAGTATACCGAGATCGGCTACGTGGACACGGAGTGCGGCTATGGATGTTCCGATCATGCATCGGCCACGGCGGCCGGCTACCCGTCCTCCTTCGTCATCGAGGGCAACTTCGACGACACCAGCCCCTACATCCACACGGCCGACGATACCATGGCGACGATTAGCGTCGAGCACATGCTCGAGCACGCCAAGCTGGTCACGGGCTTCGCCTACGAACTCACCTTTGCCACGCTCTAAATCGGTAGAAAATCACGACGAGCCCGGCGGGGAGGAGGAGTTCGAGGTACCGTAACAAGTTTACGGACCAAGGAGGATCGGAGGGTCTCTTCTCGAATAGACAGTACATATTTATATAGTCTTGTGAATTGTATATATGCCACTTGAAACATTCCGATGGGTTCCATGAACAAAAGTGACTCGAATGTAGCAGATAAGATGGGCATGGTGTACGAGTGACGTGAAAGCTGAAAACTTAGCTTTTGTATAGATGATTTCGACTTTGCCTCCAAGAGCATCACAGACGGGTTTGTTTCTGAAGACATCAACTAACTACGCAAGATGTACATACTATAAATTACTAGCCCTACGGTTTTCTTGCAAAATTCCCATATACTGAACGAACACCGAGCTGAGCCATTACGGACTAGGAGCGGTATGCGAGACAATCTATAGAAGATGGCATGATTCTCAATCCCAAATCTGATCAATACTTCAGGTTGGATTCGATTAGATCAGATAAGCAAGCTCAAACTCATTACCGCCATCCTGATGATAAATCCCTCTCACCTCTACGGATCGTATATGATTATTACCTACCTACCTAAGCATACGCCTATTACTTGACGACGCAAAGGGACGAACCTCAATTCTAGGTTATCTCACGAGGATAACGTGTGCGAAGAGAGCAACAGACGACGAAACCAAGTATTTCACTTCAAGTTATAAACCATACGGGCACATCATATCACATCACATTATGGCAAGATAGGGGGCGGGGAAGGGATACGTAAAAGTCGTCCAAGGAAACACAAGATACCGAGGTATCAGAAAGTGGTCACTTTCTTTTTACCGAAAGAAGAAAAATAAATAAAAATAAAACTCTATTAGTCCCATCCATCCACCGGGTGTGGTATCATCTCGCGCCCCAATGCAAAAGCCTCGGAATCATGACCGTTCGTTTGCTTCGGGCGAGAGTTTATTTGTGCGTGAGCACGAAAAGGAAAGGGGGGAAAAATCGAAGGGAGAGTAACGCACAGCTACGTAGGTAGGTAGGTAGGTAGTCATGGGTAAAAGGGAAAAGAGCTCTGTGCCTATCCGTCCACCACCTCCCGAACTCCTCCCGCCTTTCATGATCCGCAATGCTACTACCTAGAGTTTTTTCGTTTCCTCCATCATCATTACGATCGTAGCCGCCACCCCGAAAACGGAAAAAAAAAGAACCCTAATAAACCACCGAAATATGCGATTGCATATACCTAGGCTATGTATGCTAGGTACTGCAAATTTATTAACGAGGTTGCCCGTACTAGAATGATAGATATTGCCCTTTCTGCCAGGGTTGAATGTTAGTCGATGTTAATGGTCCGAGTCTTGGGTGGAAGCACCAACGTTAGACCCTTAAGGGGGAAGAATTCAGAAGAGCGATGATGTAATCTTCATATGAACATGAATCTACTCGCCGGATCTCGGGATAAACTGCAACTGTGCCTGCTTAGTAAACAGCCTTGCGAGCATAATCCCGGATCTGGGTTGCCACGTGAATCATCCTAGACAGATGTTGCAGTATGGGATCGGTTGGCGAGCGGCTGCTGATTTGCATGAAGAGCTTTTCGATTCGCGTAAGGAAAGTGCCCATAATATTCGGAACCACATCTCGAACTTGAGCGTCCTGTAAAGAGTTTAGTTTGGGGTCATCAATTGGCATGGGCTGGTGGTTACTAACTGTGATGTGTGGAAGTGCTGATTGTAAACTGTTGAGTACAATCTCGATCCAGGCGACCTTTTCACGAAGCAGAGGGCCCTCAAGCTGTTCAGCGATGACGGACGCAACGGATAAGGAAACGAGCGCAGGCATGTCCTGCATAAACTGAGGGTTGAACTTGACGAGGTATTCATCGAAAACCTCATGCTTCCGTGATTGCTGAATCCATCGGACCAGGCCGGTCTCATATTCGCCTCGTTCCATCAGGCTTGCGACACTGTTGATGTTATGCTGAAGCTCGGGGTCTCTAGCGCCCGAGTTACTGCCTGGATAGGGTACCAGTTGGTTGCTCGAGGTTGCTGTCGGGCTATTGTATGACAAGGCCTGTGTTTGCAGTGACTGTGTAGGCTGGGACTGTATAGTAGAAACACGGTCCCTGGCAGCGAGCTGCTGTTGTATTTTTATGAGTCCGTCCTGGAGTTGAGCTTGATTTGAAGCCATGGTATTGACTGTATCAGAGAGCTTAGCCACGAGTACAGTAAGCTGATCAATCTTGTGAGAGTCTGCGAGGTGCCGTTGCTCGAGCTCCCCGATCTGTTCTGCGGTTCGACGCTGGACGTCTTGCACGACTGAGCGAGCAGATGCTACAGCCATATCACTGAAGACTGGTGTGATGGTATTCACGAGCGTCTCGCGGAAAGACTCCTCCATGTCCAGTGCTACACCTTCCACGAGCTTGTCAGAAATAACCTTGGGGAGCTCAGATCTCTGGAGGGCTTGGAAGACAGCGTTCGGGAGCGACTTCTGCATCTGGTTTTGAACCGAGTGTGACACCTTCCCTCCGACCTTAGCATCGATTTGACTTTCAATGGTCTTCGTAATAACCGTGGTCATATGTGGCACGACGTTCGCTTCGAACTGGTCGCTTATAATTCTGGAAAGCACAGCCTGGACGTTATCATTTAAGACTGAGGATACTAGAGCAAGCAGATCCTTCTGACTCTGAGAGAAAGCATCTCCGCTCTTGCGGAACTCTGTTTCGACCTTGCCTTGGTATTGTCTAAATTCGTTGGAGATGACACCGCTCAGCTTTTCACTAAGACCGGACGAAATCTGCTTAACAGCAGACTGAATGGATTCCGCCGACATTGTCGGTTGTAGTGAAGGGGGCGGATTCTTTGAATCCACTCGTGATGGATGTGAGTTCCCGTTGGACTGGTTCTCAGCTGCCAGTTTCTCCGCCAAGACGGCGGCCTTCTCCCGCTTCTTCCGGGCTTTCTTCTCGGACTTGTCAAGTTGATTAACCGGGGTCACAGGAGCATCGCCTTCTTTTCGTTCATTCTGTACATTCGGGTGAATATTTTCAATGCCCTTTCTAGACGTTTGCTCTGGACCGGGTGGCAGAGATGTGGCTTGCAGAGGCGGTGTCTCTTTTGCGGATGGCCGTGTTGCGATTCGAATTGGCAGGGCAGACTCCTCGGCGACTGGCGGTTCTGAGACCAAAGCACTAGGTAACTCCTTAAGTTTTGAAATCTTAACAAGACCTACGTCAATAGCATCGACGCCACGAATAACCTTATTATCCTTAGCCCAACCGAGTTCGTTCTGCTTTATCCAAAGGGCAGTAACTCCCTTAGAATGCATCGCATAGAGCTCGAAGAGTGTTTGCTCGTCGCCTTCAGATGAAGTAGTAGGGTTCACCAGGATGTCCAAGCTCCGGAGCACACCCTTATTTGCAAAGGAGTATTCGCGTACACCACTAATGACTGCGGTTGATTCGGGCTCGGGAATGGACGAATCTCTGGCGACTAATTTCTGAATGTACTCGACTTGAGACAGACCCTTAATCGTGTACTTAGGCGCCGAGAGGTGAAGGAAGTAGATCGAATTACGGGTAGGATGCCCGACAACGATCATGCCAGTCGGGGGATGATAGGTAACGCTGCATACTGCATCCGATTCTTTCGTATGCGGCAGGTTAAATTCCTGAACGGGCTTGCCCAAGGCAAGATCCCATAGTTGGAGGGTGTGGTTTTGTTTCATCCCCACGATCATATAGCGCAAGGCACAACGCTTCTGGTAGGGCCGTTGCTTATCCAGCAGTAACACAGAGGTAGGCCACGCTTTCTCGCCCTCTGGGGTAGTATTCAGAGTCATTAATGGCTCCTTAACCTCAAGGGACGTATGGGCTGGCATAGAGCTCTCATCGGCTGCTGTCAAATCTCGCACATCCCAGAATTTGACACGACCAGACTTATCCAATGACACGATGGTGGTATCATCCTGGCTAAAGGTAAAATCTTTCCCGGCCTTACCGGTATTGATCCGGAGGGCACATTCTTTAGAAAGCTTTTCCGTATCGACAACGCGGTCATGACCAGGCTTGAAGACATTCTTCTGCATGACATACGCTGGCCAGACAATGCTAATCGTCTTTCCGCGACCAACGGCGAAGTAGTCCGGATGAGTAGATGAAGTTCTTGCGCGAGTCTTCAAAACACCACCCGGAGCATCACCTTCCTGAGCACTTATCGGAGGTAGGGCAAATCCGTATTGTTCCGGGTGCGCATCTTCTAGGTGGTCCTTGTCACCACTCCTGATCTGAACATAGTACACTGTTCCACTAATGCCTGTCCCGATAATAGATTCCTTTGGCGTCGTGTTGACATCAGGAGGAGTAGTAGACACGGCAACGTTAAAGACCCGGTCTTTCGTATCCGTAAAGAGCTTGGCATCCTTTCCATCGTCTTGGCGAATAACACGAAGCCCACCCGCCTTTGACATGCCGTATACCATACAGAATTCAGTAGCAGCCACAAGGTTTCTATCAATCTGGTCGAATTCCTTCTTCAATCGAGCAATATCAAGGATAACCTCGTCGCGGAATTGTGGGCGGGGCTCATCTGTGTCTTGTATCGTAATCGAAATCCACGGCTTCATTGGGAAGTTATAGACTTTGATGGGATTCGGGTTTTCTTCGATAACGACAATCTCTTCAGCCTCAGCCTCGGCGCTCTCCCAGCTATCAGCAACAGGTCCATGGGCAGTATCCTCGACGATATCGCGGATAGTCTGAGCGACCTCAGGGGAGTAATTATCTTCAAGTAGGTGCTCGTCCTTATCGAGCTCATGCTTGATATCTTTTGCCACTGCCTGCGCCGCTTCCTGGAATTCGGCGTCAGTCTTGGCTCCCATCATATGTTCCAGGTCAACGGCAATTCGGTTTCGTACCTCTTCCTGTTCGGCTCGCGCAATGGCTTCTTGGGCCTCTAGGCTCGCTTTCTCGGCGAGGTCAGATATCGCCTCGGACACGGTCTTGTGGGTGCCATTGGTCGGAGTGCCAGCGGCGTTAGGGGACAAGTCTCGGATCGGTTCAGTTCCAAAAGGAGAGCCTTCAGTATTTCGTAGAGCATGCTCGGGGTTCGTGATTGGGCTTCGCTGACTGCCAAATCGCTTCTGCTCTGCAAGCAGTCCAGGAGAAGAAGTCACACTAGGAGTCTTCTTCATAAGCTTTAACCCGGTGGCAGCAGGAAGCTCAGTAGGCATCTGGGTAATTGAGGCCGAGTTGCCTGGGGTCGAAGACTTAGACGTCTTGGTGTGGGGGGCGGTGGAAAATTCCTCGAACGGACTGGTATAGTCGAACCTGGTGGGCCTCCGAACATTGTCATGCTGAGAAGTTGACGGGTAGTAGTCCAACTTGGCCGCAGGAGACTCTACGTGCTCCTGTGTTCCGAACTTCAAGGAAATGGGTGTGTTGTCATGTGAATTATTCTCGGCAATCGTTGGCTTGTAGCCGTATTGGCTAGCATGGTCTGCGGCAGAACCGTTCGCGGATTGCGGGGTGAGGGTTGTCGGATGGGGCGGTTCATTCGTCGCTGGCTGGTCATTCTGAGCAGGCTTCGGGCGATGCAACAGGTTGAGAAGGTACTGTTGAGTATCCATGGAAGGGGCAAGAGAATTCCATGTGCCCGTGTCCCGGTGAGTGTTCGCCTGAGGCTCTGCTCGCGGAACCTGACTTTGACCTTGACCCTGACCCTGGCCCTGGCTCTGACCCTCATTTTGCATGTTTCCCTTCATAAGAGTAGCAAGCAGGCCTTGGGGATCGGCAGGCATAGGAACAGGAGCATGGATGGGAGGCGGATTGTTGATATGAGATACACGAGGCGAGTGGTCGAAAGAAGCTTGAGTGTATGCCGAGGGGGAGTCCTGCGGGTTTGGCTGCGAAATCTGGGCTTGGGCACCGCTGAACTTGAGGAGATTGAGTAGATTAGCGCTCTGGTCAGCCTTGCTCGTTGCAGTAGAAGGCATGGTGCCGATAGGAGCAAGATTGCCTGTGATGCCAGTTGGATGGTGCGGAGGGCCAAAGGTACTGGGAGGACTGGGGGCAGGGGGTGGAAAGTCGTCTAGACCAGTGACAGGCGAGTCGGCAGCCGATTGACCATAGTAGCCCTGGGACGTGTTTCCCTGGTTGTAGTTGAACCGGGAGTAAGGGTCCTGGGCAGCTTCGGAGTTTTCATCCTGGGCGGCGCGGGCGGCTTGCAAACGGGCGTACATGGCCTGCAAATGACCGTTCGGGTCACTGCCAGCGGGTGGGTTGTAGCTCGCCATGGTGCCGATTGAAAGATGGCGAGCTGTCCCACATGCAGTAACGTGGAGCTGTTACCGACGAAAAGACGCAAACGACTCGTGATTGCGGGTCAAACGTACGAGATGCCGCGAAATGTGAATGGTGAGGAGGAGGGAAGAAAGAGGTGTCGGAGAGGGGAAGGCAAGGAGTACAGTTATCTCGAGCAGTGCTCAGAAATAAAAATAAAGTATTGGTGATGTTTCCCCCAATCTGATACGCGAAATTTCCAGCCTCGCCAAAATGGGTAAGCAATTGACTTAGCCGAGTGCGCCGAACAGTGGTGGATCGTGAGAGGTGGTGGCTGCAGGGTTGCTAGCAGTAGCAGAAACAACCCACCAAACAAAGAAGGATGTTGACGATAACCTAGCCTATTGGGTAGAGTCCGTCAAAGAAGCAATGCAATGTACCCTCGTAATACCTAGGGAAGTGACGAAAGTGAATTGAGGAATTGAAAGAAGGGAGAACAACAGTTTTTTTTTTCTTGGGCTCCAACGCGACGACGAGAGAGAGAGAGAGAGTAGAAGAAAAAAAAAGTGGTAGGGAATCAAAAGTGGTGATTCGTCTCGCTGGGTTGGGCGCCCATACGCATGCAGGTGTGAGCTGGCGTCCAGATTGGATGGACGGTAGATTGTGGGCTTGACTGTGGGGGGTTAAATGTCCTGTTAGCCCGGAGTTAAGGCTGAGGACGGATGTACACTAGGAAGTGGAAGTAACCTAAGTGCCTATTAGGATGTAGGTAGTACGAACGGTACTACGGTACATGCAGGAGGTAGGTAGTGATGGTAGGTTGCAACTGCAATACCTTAGAAACAGCGAATTCGGGAACTCGGGAAATCTGCCCTGCGGTAGGTGCCTATCAGGTAAGTCAGTTAGGTTAGTCCCGTCGCTGGAGACGGCACCTGCAATAAAGTTATTAGGAAGGTACACACAATCACATACAATTTTTGGTGTGCCTCGGCGTACCTCGGTATATTAGGTCATCAGTTCTGGAACTCCCAGCGTCGCACTACCTAATGCTCTAATAAGCGGTGCGTAGACCGACTGTGACGACAACAGGGGAAAAAAGTTCCCTTAGTACTTACATACACATACACCACCATACACTTACGACACCGTCTGTTCCCCCTTGCCGTCGCTAGCATTGACTAGGTACCTACCAACACTCCACGCGGCCGACGGCTTGACCTTTTTTTTTTCTCCCACTCTCGTTCTTCCGCTTCATTACCTACGAAGTATACTCATTGGTATCCTTCGACCCGGAGCGAAAAAAGGATTGCCCCAAGTCTTCCGACACCAGAGCGTCCTTGCCTTCTTTTCCTAGCCGATCACTTTCCCCTTGGATTTGGTTCGCCAGGAGAAATCAACCTCCGCCGAAGAACGCCAGCATTTCCTTTTTCGCAGCATACATCATCTTCAAGGGAAGACGACAGAAAAAGCGGCGCCATGTTCTGCCTACGGAGGTAAGCTGTCTTTACCGCCCAGCCAATCCCGCTTCCTCTCCGCCATTCCGGCGATGTCGTGAAACAACCCTGCATATGTATGCTAACAAAGACGCAAACCACCCACGTCAGCTGGCTTCCCCTGCTCTTCATCCCGACCAACGCCTCTCCCGCCTTCATATTCCTCTTCTTCGTGTGCACCTACTTCCTGAACCGGCCGTGCGTATACTGCTCCGTGCTCCTGCTCATCCTGTTCGTCACCTCGTGTTACTGGTCCGACCGGTGTTTCTTCGACTTCAGCAGCAACTGGTTTGCGCCGCGCGCCTCGACGCCCTCGTATCTGTACCCGCCGCCCTCGTGTCCATCGTCGGGCAATGCGACCGCGACGTCGATGACATGCGGGTACCCCGATCCGGCCTATGACAGCTTCAACGCCACCGCCCTCGAGATGCTCAACACGACCGCGAGCGCCCTGGCCGGCGCCGCCGCCGAGGAGCTCGCCCGGAGGAAGGCCGAGTGGACGGGGCTCGGGATCGAGTGGCTGCGGAGCCTGTTGGGCAAGCGGGAATGGCGAATCGAGTGCATGGACCTGAACATTCGACTGTAGCATCAATACGTCACATTCGACTCGATGCGCGCGCCCTTCACGGCGGTGCCCCGGTCTAGACATGTACGGAAGACTGCGATATGATGGGAACAGAGGCAGGAACTCCAAAAACTGATGGCGCATGGCGGTGGCGTTTAGGGAGGGATATAATAGAGCCTTGGGAAGGCAGCCTTTTGGTTAATTTGGATCTTTGTGTATACCGTCGTCACACTCCGCCCAGCCGCGGGATCTAGTAGGACTAATGTTACTATTCGATATCTTGGCCGCTACGCCCCCGAAGACACACCCCCCTCATCATGGCTTTGCAAAGTAGGGAGAGGGAGGAGGAGAAAGAAAAAAAAAACAATTGCCCTCTGGGTCGGGACTCCACGCAATTGGACATCTACGATTCGTACAGGCAGCCCGAAGAGACGGCAGGGTATACATTTTTGCTTGCCTGCGAAGGCAACCCCGGAAAGTACATATATACATTATTAGTCTCAATACTCATTGTATACTACGCATGTCAGAGAAGCACATATAAATACAATACGAATAATAAAACAACACAGACGCGATATTAATTCATTATTCATCTCTGCTCAAGGGGTAAGGGGAGGGGGGGGTTCTTAGTCTAACTAGGCGTATAATTGTTCACGATTACTTCCCCCCGAGGTTACACATGTACACCACACCAATGTAGAAAATGCATACCGGTTATCAATATTAATATCATTCAATTTTTGATATAAATAAATATATACCTAATACTACCTATAAACACGCAGCATAACCCATATAAGTACCTGCCAATTACCCGGGTACCCAGTTACCGCTTGCGCGTCACGTCCATAGCCTCGACCCAAGGCCTCCAGTAGCCGTCTATGCTCTCGCGGTCCCTCCAGCCGCTCCACTCGTAGTTGGTCAGGCCCCAGGTGTCCTCCAGGCCCTGGACGCCCTGGCGGACGCGGTAGCTGCCGGCGAGGCTCCACATCATCCAGCTGACGCGGTGGCGGGTCGTGAAGCCGCGGATGCAGTTCTGCAGGGTGCTGTTGCGCAGCGCCCCGGCGTCCTGGGCGTTGCCGAACTCGGAGAACAGCACGGGCGTCAGGCGCGGCGGCGGCGCGGCGGGGCAGTCGCCGCCGAGGATGGCGCAGCCCGGGGCCGGCGGGTCGATGCCGAGCGCGTTGAAGCCGTTGCGGTAGAGCGCCGCCTCGATGACCTCGCACGTGCCCGTGTCGATGTCCTCGCTGCCCGAGTACAGGTGCAGCTCCCAGACGATCTTGTCGGCGAAGGGGTAGCTGTCGAGGTCGAAGTACACCGGCTCCCGGCGGTACGCGTCCCGGATCGCCGTGCACTTGTAGCACGGCGCCGTCAGGATGTTCTTGCGTGCCGTCAGCGCCGACAGGTCCTGGTCGTACTGCATCCCGGACCACGTGATAAGCAGGTCAGGGTTCGCGTCGTGGATCGCCGTCGCGCCCGCCGTCATGTTGCCGACCAGCGTCTGCCAGTTGTAGTATAGATCGGTGCGGTTCCAGGACTCGCGGAGCTCGTTGCGTAGCGACATGGACACGATGTTCGGGTGGTCCTTCGCCCATGTCGCCACGTAAGCGAGCCCGCGCCGCCAGTCCGAGGCGTTGAAGTTCACGTCATCGAACCAGGCGTTGCCATCCGTGTGGCTGCAGCACCACTGGGCCTTTCCCACGTGCACGTCCGGGTGAATGAAAATACCCTTTTCTTCCGCCGCGCGCGCAATGTCCGACCAGATCTCAAAGCGCGTTGTCTCGCGCGTCCAGCCCGGATTCTTGGCGACAATCTCGGAGGCCACTTTCGTGCCGTTCTCAGCACCGAGAGCGGCGATGAGCGCTTCTTCGAGGGGAACGTCTGCGCCATCGCGGTCGTAGATTTCGTCGATCATTTGGATCGCATAGCCCCTAGTATTGGGGTTAGAGATTGATGTTATACAACTTGCTTAGGAAACCACCCTGTCTTACATGCGGACATAGTTGAAGCCGACACTGGCGACGTCTTCTAAGATATCCGAAGCCGATTTCCACTCCAGACCCTCAGGAATCATGGTCTCCCCTTCCAACAGGGTTAGCCTGTTGTTCGTAGAAACTTTACAGGCTTACAATAGCCATTACTCACCACTCATAGGCCAGTTGACTCCCGCCCAAGTGACGACTTCGCCGCGACTATTCACTACGTCTCTCCCGCGAGTTTTGAAAGGGCCATACGGCCATTGATCCGTCGAATTGTCAGTCCCGCCATAGACTCGCTGTTGTACTTGCGACGCAGGACTCCGGGGTAGATTAGGCGAAGGAGGGACCCACGATGCGCAGGCCGAAGCCGCGAGAAACGAGTAAAGGGCAACGAAAGGCTTCATCTCGACTGCCTTTGATTAGAAATGCCAGAATGAACCAATGGCTAAAAAAGGGACCTCGGTAACCGGCCCATAAGACCATGTGGGAGCACCGATCCTTTTAAATACGACTGATCGACGGCTCGATTTTCCCGTGATAATCCAAGCATGACTCCTGGTCAGGTAGAAGCTACCCGCCAAGCTGGTCTGCGGGTCTGGTTTCTAGGTCCAAGGAACCTTCGATCTGGCTAGCATCCACAGCACCAGACATTTTGACCGCAAGTTGTCACCCGATCTATGAGCCACCTGGTTCTTTCTCGGGTTCGATTCTATCGAATGTTGTTAGGGGGCCCGTGCTAGGTTACAGTGTTTATTCAGCACAGATATCTCATCCTGGTTAGAATGAAGTTGAGGTTGAAAATGAGGGGAGCGCTTAGAAGATCGATGGAGCACAACCGGGGAAATACCCCACATAGTTTAGCGGGGTGCACGGGGAAACTCACCGAGGTACCTAGGCTAACTCGCAACGTGGGAACATTCAATCAAGCTATAAACAGTACCCCAATTTCGTCACAACAGTGGGGTTCATACCTAGACCGTGATCTACATCAAAACTACATATAAATCGCACATTCGTGAATCGCCAAATTCTAGTGTACAGGCGTAAAGATCGTATCATGCCATTGAACGCCTTGCTCATTCAAGTATTCTATGATACAAAAGGTTTAATACATTCACGCCCTTAGCCAGAAAAATAAAGGCAGGGTGTATGTGGCAGCTCTATATAAGCCGCGATCCCTAGTTCAACTAGGTTGAATATAATTAATTATAGCTTCGCCTTGATAGGGGACTTCGGAGCGCTCGAGGCCTCGTCGTTCACCAGCACTTCACCTGTCTTCTGACCATTTCCGAAAAAGACGACCTGGACCGTTAAGTCGTCCCTATTGACTAGTTAGTAACGCGTAAACGACAACAATTTTCTCCAGGAGCCTTACCTGTAACGCCGAGAGAATGGCGACACTAGAGTGAGCAAGGCACAGACTTGTTCCTCATTCTTGCCACCAAGAGCATTGCGGACGAGATGTGTAGCGACGTTCTTGTCCTTCACGACAAACCGCTCCTTTTCGTCTGGAGAGATACCCCACTGTCGCAGACGGATAGGTGTCTTCTGCCCATCGGGTCCGTCACCCTTACCGGCCTCGACGGGGAGAGCTTGACTGGAGCCAAAGATCTTAGACCAAACAGAGCCAAGCTGAGAATTTGACTGTTCCACTGCTTGTGTCTCGATCCATTTGCCCACAAGACCAACAACTTCCTCGTTGGTGAGCATCTCCCAAAGCCCATCGGTGGCCATGACTAGGAAATCGCCTCTTTCCGGTTGGATCTTGGTCGTGGTCACAACAGGTTCCGCTGTTACGTAGGGGGGAGTTCTGAGATGTGGTGACGACTGGCGGCCAAAAAACGATGCTCGCAACCGATCTGATATGTCCTTGCTCCATTTATAGCTAGCATCTCCGAATGCGCGCGTAGGCTCCAGCCCACCTAAGACTCGCCCGTTGTGGATAACACGATCTTCACCCGGGTGGGCCTTGCGCATTCGAGCTACCTCGTTGGGATTGCTGCCAGTCTGATCCTCGGATAGCGCTGTGGCCGTCCACTTGCCCGAATCGTTGCGTCGACCGATAACTGCTCGCGAATCACCTGTACATGCGACGCGAAGAGTCTTGGAGCTGCTATCGTAGAAAGATAGCAGAGCACATGAGCCAGATAGTGCTGGGCCTAGTAGCTCAGCAGCGACGCGCTTAGAATTAGATTTTAGCACTTTTTCAACACTCTCATGGACAATCTCATAGTCAAGGCGAGTAAAGCCAGTCTTCATAGCAGCATCGATAGCCTCGGGCGAAGGTGTCGTGCCCAGGGTCCCAGCAGCTTTATAGGTGGTGTTGAGCTCCCGAGCAACATAACTGATCAAGGTCTGCCGTAGTTTTGCCGATGTTGTCCATCCACTGTAGCGGAATTAGATTGACTCACAATGATAACACGCTTCTTAGGGAGCACGGAGTACTTACGCGTGGCCATCAAAGACACCCCAAAACATCCAGTCGGTATTAGAAGTTCCCTGCTCGCCAGTCGAGGGCGAGGCGACCTCGACGATTTTCTCGGCATGGTCGTCTTCGATCGGATTATTGCTGGCAACTTGAACGATATCGTATCGCAAGACACCTTGTCCTCGGTTCACCATGAACGAAACCTCATTCTCTCGCATCTTCTCCGTCGCTTGTTCCGGTGTGAGCATCTCGAGCACGTTTCTTCCGCTGCCGTCGAAACTCTTAGCTATGGGACCCTCGCCTACGAAGGTGCCAGTGTGTAGTTCATCAGCGCTGACAATAAGCACGTTGCGCGTCGGTGCAGCATCGCCCGTGGCCGGTGTCGGGGTGGTCGTGTATGGTGCCCCAGCAACTGGCTCCAAGCTATCCCCCTTGTACGTGTACCAGGCGCCGTACCCGACGAGGCCCGATACCAAGGCGACAGCGATTGGACGACTATACATCGATGCTCGCAGGGGCGTGGTTAGGTCATGCTGTTGGCGGAAGGAAGAAAGGAATCGTGCGCCCAGGGCCTGGCTAGGATGCTGGGGATAGATGAAGCGTCGCGGTCGGCCTGTGCGAGAGAGACCTCGGAAGGTATATTGACAGGTCGTCCGAAAGGCTCTGATGGCTGCGCGACGCATTGGGAGAGGTGTCGTCGGTCAGCGTCGAATGGATGATTCCAATGCTTCTGTCGTCGTGGCTTGTGACAGATGTGAAATCAGTGCGTTGAGGGTGGAGCATCGAGTTACGGAAAAGAGCAGTGATGCGATTGTTATCAGGTTCGCTATGTTTAGCTAAGATTGCATACAAGGATAATTAATCTGCTTCAATTGGGGTTCTTGGCACTGATTGGCGGGGTTCCGTAGCAATACACTAACTCGGTCAGAAAGATCATTACCTAAGGTAGGGCGTCCAGAAGGGCTGATGAGTTGGTCTTTGCTTGACCAACCAATGGTGCAGTTGTGTCCGCACAACGTCGCTGATTTGCTCAGGGCGCCTTGCAAAAGGTTGCCATTGTCTGGACTCAAGCCCCACCTATTCTGGGTAAAATCATACATATTCGACCTCTAGCTATGCACGACCGGGATAAGTACCTAAGTAACCTTAGGTAGAAAACAGTGGGGCAGAAGGTAAGTTAACAACATATTCACTTAACTTATTACAAGTACCTACCTCATTGCTATGTATCATCCCAGCCATGTCAAGAGAGTCCTCAAAATTTAATTATTCATAACGAAAGAAAATTCGATCACAAGGTCAAATTTTTTCACCTGCAGTATCAGAACTCGCTCATTGAGTCTCCAGTACGTACAACATGAACCCCACCTTAGCTTTATTCCACTTAGAGAGGTAGATTAGTAGGTAACTTACACACAGCGAGCGTATGAAGGTGAACATAGCAGTCCGATCCGACTAAAAGCAAGACGTCCATTTTCTTCATCCAGGATGGCGACTCCAGGGATGGCTATGGCCGATATCCAACGCCGTGCCACTGAGAACCCAGAAGCCGGTTACCGGGCCTTTGACTCGTACCCGTGGCAAAAAGACCGGGTCTTCATTGTAAGCTTGATGGAACGTCGAGATGCCTCGAATAGCAAGCAAGGATATACCTGATTAACGCCTTCTCAAACATAAGACGCAACTCTCAGAAGCCTTCAAAACCATCACCCCCAATGGGTCCAGTCTGTCTAAAGCTGCTCTGCAGACCCGGATCGCGAGGTTCCAGCAGCAGACCAAAATCGAAGTCGACGGGGAGGCATACAAGCAATGGCTCTCCCAGAACAACCAGAAGCAACCTAGCATCATCTCTCATCAGACCATTGCTGCTGAAGCAATGACCACGGTAAGTAGTTAGATTAATTATATTTTTTCTCGACGTATCCACTGTTCTCCTTCTCCATATGTCAAGGGTCTTCCAAGGTAGCCAGCCACCCCGTCCAAGAACGAGCACTAACGCAAAGCACCAGCCGGACCCAAAGGACAGAAAATTCGCCCATCTACTAATAGAGCTAGGCGATCCTCTCGGCCAAGCCGCTCTGCAACCACATCCCGCCCCGGCCGAACCACCAGCAGCAGACCCTTCGGTCCCCAGCTGGCAGAGCGCGGCGCCGACGGCAGAGCTCTACGTGAAGAAGGACGCGAACCCGGCGAGCCCCCCGGGCAAGGAGCCGTACCCGAAGAAGTTCGACGAGATCATCGAGTTCTTGCAGACGGGCAAGGAGATCCCGGGCATACGGAAGATCCCCGACACCGTCGTCGAGGACCCGTCGATCACCACCCGCGGACGACTCGCGGCGCCGCTGAAGCCGTGGGAGAAGAGGGCTGCTGCTGCGGCCGCGACGACGGAAGGCGATTCCGTCCTGCTCTCGGAAACGGGCGGCGTTTGAGTATTAAAAAAAAAAAGGGGGGGGCCTCCTTTTTCGTGGGTCGCTCGCCGTATTTATGAGGTACGAGAAATGCTGCGTTCGGCCTCAGGGAGGGGGAGGGAGAACAATTATCTGAATAATGATGTATAGCGGGTAGTTCAATGCTGTTGTTGTACACATACGTATATATGTATACATTTCTTTCCAGAGTTTCAGCTCGTATCCATCCTATCGCCCTCGTTACTCGTAGCATTGCCACCACCACCAACATCACCACCACTACTACCATCATTACTACTACCACCACCACTACTACCATCATTACTACCACCACCACCGCTTCCATCCGCAGGCCTACCACCCCCCAGCGTATTCCTCCTCACCCACTCCTCCCTAAACTCGGCCCTCCTCTGCTCCTTGACCCTCTCCACCGACGCCGCGTGGCCCTCGAGCTGCGCGAGCCCATTCTTGACCGTGTTCAGGAAATAGCCCACGGCGTAGCGGCGCGGCGGCTCCCTCTCCTCGTACGCGACCGCGCTGACCAGGTCGCCCGCGCCGAGCCCGACCGCCGGCGGCACCTCCCACGGCCCCCCGCGCGGCGGCGGCGGCTGATGGTGTTGTTGTTGGTCGCGGTCGAGCAGCTGCGCGACCGCCGCCTCCTCGTCCTCGCCCGGCAGCGTGGCCGCCTCCTGCGCCGGCGTCAGGCCCGGGCCCCGGGCCCGCCCCACCGGCCGCCCCAGCGCCGTGTAGAAGGGCCGCGGCCGCGTGCCCACGCGCCGGCTCCGCGTCACCTCCTGCCGCAGCATGTGGTGGATGTTGCGCCGCACCGCGGCGGCGTGCTCGTCGATCTGCGTGAGGGCCTCGCGCTGGCGCTGCGCGGGGTCCGGGGCTAGCGCCGGCGGCGGCTGCGTGAAGTCGACGGTGGCGGGGACGAAGATGGAGGGGGCGATGTTGGAGAGGGGGGGTATGTCCTCTTGTTGTTGTTCTGCTAGCTCTTGTGGGGATTGGTGGACGCCTTGTGGTGGTAGTGGTGATGGTGGGGACTGGGTTGATCCGTTGGTGGTTGTTGGTGACATGATTTCTGTCTGTTGCTGGTTCTACGATATCTCGGTGCTAGTCAAGAGGTTGGAAAGCGATGCGCCGACAAGTCTGTGTCGTTTGTGCCAAATTTGTTGCCGAGTAGCACTACGCAGTCCTCTAGGCCTTATGACAAGTACTGTGTGTTTTTTTCTTGTGATATCCAAGTCGACATTGAAACTCGACCACCGTGGATCGGAGGATGGCGAGTATGTACCTAGGCCCGAGATCTAGAGTGGCTTGGGATGGGTTCAAATGATCCAGTTCGCACAGCGGGAATCACCTAGACAATTTTTATACAGGTGAATCTAGGTGTGTTCATTCGGAAAGCAATCCAACTTGAATCGCATACCTTTTAGTGCTCAAGTCTTGAAAAATTGTGTTTCTAGGTCTCGACCTGTCTCATATGCAGAGATCAAGGGTAGAAGTTGCTGGGGGACACAACTACGAGGATGTATGTATGAGATTCCAAGTACATAAATCGACCCTTCTCGCTGTCTGGAAAGTTTGTTTCTGCTATCTGACTGCAAATGAGATACGGATTTCTGTCCAAAAATAGGCGAATATGACGTGCCTGTTGCGTTAGGGTGTTTATAGAGGAATGGAACCTGAGAATACCTGTTCAATGAAGCATTGATGCACATTGACGGGAGAAAACCAACATACCTACCAGGCGGCTCCATAATTAATTATATGTGGCAACCAATCAGAATAAAGGGGGTCCCGTCGTGGTACGTACCACAGCATCAACTAAAACGATCACTTACACTCGGCCTTACGACCAACTTGCAGTATTTCGCGGATCGACGACGGGAGATAGCACGCCGTCCTCGCTTATCCTCTTGGTGGCGGTATCCCCTCTTCGAATCGTTATCAATAGAAGTCGCGCGTATCTACCTAGGTAGGTAGGTAGACTTAAATGTTTTGCCTGGCCTGATATCAAAAAACACAATTGCTTATTTATAACCATGGCCAAGATCCGAGCATGTTCCCATGTACTCCAATGGCAGAATATGCTAGCTAGAATACCAAAGAAGCGTTGTTGTGCTGCTTGAGGGACTCCAGTGCCTGATTAAGGATATCATAATCATAAAACAGGAAAAGGAATTTGCGATTAAGGCAGATAAATATAGTTGCTAGCTTGCAGATCTTCTTGCGAGTCTCGACGCTATTAGATAGCCAATGTCAACACCACAGTGTAAGTCGCTGACGCCTTGAGGTTCAATTTTCACTTAGGGAAGCCATTTTGTTTCTAGAATACGTAGATATATAAGTCCCGAAAGTTACATGTTAAGTCTTGTTGTATGCAGCATGTAAAGATGCCACGATTTAGGCCTCATTTGGGGATACAAAGCTGGTGTCTTCGTTGTTGCAAAAAGAGTTAGATAGAACTGGAGATACACGGCTAGACGTCTAGTTACACCTAAATGACCTCTTTTTCTCCTAGTCGTCATTGTATCCCGAGTTCTCACCACTCTAAGTCACGATAGTAGACTAGGGAGGCTCCTGACAAGAGGCATGTTGTCATTGCTCATTGCCGTGCCTTTTAAAGGATACGTTATGAAGCATGTACGTTGGTACGTATATCACGGTTCTTATAGGAATTAACGAATGAATAGCAATTCGTGGACTACATTTTATTCCTCCCTCAACCTAGAGTCAGGTACTCAAACGAAAAAGCTCGAACGATATTTCGGCGTTGAAACGCTAAACTGCTAACCGAGGGAGTGTCTAGAACCTGTCCACGTGCGACTTGTTTTTACATTGTTGTTCCTCTATTTCAAAAGTGGTGCCAAGAGACATCACATTTTGCATATAAATGTGTTCTACACGGCATGGATGGTTCCAAAGCTGGAGGTTTGGGGCCGCATGTTCGATTTTGATTCTGTCAAGGTCACAGATCCCTCGAGAGAGTATCCTAATTGACAAAGTGATGAAATGGAGACATTCTTCCACCAGACTTGGTGTCATGATTCATACTACGTAGTACGTTATACGAAATAGCCTTCGTGACCAGGGTTATTTTGTTATCCCGATCTAAATGAAAAAATCCAAAGCGCATAATTGGGGTCTTGTAAGTACACCGGGTCTCTTAAAATATCATCATCATAATGGATCTTTTCTAGGCGCATAGGTTGTTTACTTTCAACGATAATCCTTTATTTCTAACACAGCCAAGGTGAGGTTTTAGTCGAATATTCGACGCCTCTTTGGATTAAAAAGGGGGGAGTATAATCCTACTAAACCTTAGGTAGTTTCTCACGCAAGGACACCCGGGTTTATAAATCGCTTAATCTTAGGTATGTAGTAGAAAATGGCCTATAGTAAATTATTTCCTAGACCTTTACCGCGTACACGACTTAAGATTTGCGTGATTCTATACGAGGCTGTTCAACAGATGAGCTGTCTATACGAGTAAAATTACTTTGATGGATTCCTAGCTACATATCGTCTCTTCCGTGCCGATTGACTCCGGACTTGGACCCCTTGATCTCCACTTCATCCCGGTTCCTTCGGCCGAAAACAAAAAATCATGGAACTACCTAGATATGTAGTCGGTATTATGTATCTGTGCTGGGCTGTCTCGACTTATTAACTCAGAATGGACGCCATCTTCTAGACTCTTCCACCAGACAAGCCTGCATGCGGAACTCATCATTTTGCCTGTTTGATTTGTTTTTAGCAAATGCTTTTTACAGACCGATAAATACGTTCTCTATAGGCATACATATTACCATCTTCAAAAACCAACATACCTGTTAGATAAACGGATGTATTCAGCGATACAATTCATGTCTAGGTACATTTGTCTGCAATTCTATGACAAGAATACCATGGATGTTGGATATTGATTGATAGATGTTATGCGTAGTAGCTTAAGTAAACAAATAAATACATGGTAAAACTTCGATTAACTATGCCTAGCAGTTACAAGACGATTGGGGTATAGAACAGGATACACCAAGCCCAGAAATCTTCTCCGTAAAATATAAAGTGACTTCCGGAGACATAGCAAACGATATGTCAACGCTCATGGTAGCCGGCTCTCCTCCCCCGCCTGTCCCCCCCATCCAAGCCCCTATCGCCGCCGCAGACATCAGGTTTCCCAGACGACAACACCGTCACAGTCGGCGATGTTTTCACAAACGCCATCTAAGGCCAAACAGGATCGGAATGGGGTCATCCAAAAACCGTTTGTACGTACAATCTATATGCCCCTATGCCCCCCCTCTCTCATTTTTCTTTATCCCCCTTTTTCCTATTTAAGCAGAAGAGAGAATCCCATTCCTCGTGTCCCCCCTCCAGCACTTTACCTTTCCCTCAACTCTCTCATCCATCACCATAAGAACATTCTCCACCGTTCGCCGCAAAACGCTCCCCCATCGCTCCATCAAGTTAACTCGTCCTTTCGCGTGACAAAAGAAAAAAAGGAAATTTTTTTCCCCTCCTCCCCTCCTCCCCTCCTCTCTTCGCTCATTTGCGTATATTTTACGCAAAAAAAAAAAAAAAAGCCACGGCCATGAAACGACAAGCCATGACTCGATTGGAGCAAGAATTGGAGAGAGAGGCACGGATAGATGAACAAGCAAGGCGAGCCTCGGCGTTGACCAGTGCCCTGCTCATCTGTGCCTGCGGGAGCGTAAGCTATCCCCTCTCCTACCAGAACATCTAGCTTTTTCTTAGTCTCCCTTCTTCTCCATCCATAAAACAAAACAAAAAAACTGACAACCTTTCTTCGTCGTAGATCTCGGCTTCCTTTCACCAAGCAATTCAGCATGTGAGCTGGGCCCCCAACCGATTGATGAATCCCATCTCATAGGATCCCTATACGTTACGGTGCCTTGACTGACCGCGGCCGCGATAGAGCGTCTGCCATTGTCAGGGGTGCCGCTGCATGTCCGGAGGCATGTTCTCCCAGACCATCTTGGTCGATAAAAGCAATATTTCGGTCTACCAGGGTAAGTCTTATCAGTCGTACATTCCCCCCCCTCAGCCATCCCTCTCGTACGCATCACAAAGCCCACCTAGCCACAAAGGGAGATAGATGGTGTAATTGCTAGGGGGCATGTGCTATCCGAGAGAGTTTTGGACGTGTTTGCTGATAAGAAACTTCCCCCCCTGATTCTTTCAGGAGAAGTTGCCAAGTCCTCGTTCACGGCGACCAACATGGGCGAGATCGACAAGTACACCTGCAGCAAGTGCACGTCGCCTCTCTGGTACGAGCAGAAGGGGAAGGTGGGCGCCGCCCGGGTGTTCGTCGGCGCGATTAAGGACCAGCGATGGCTCGACGACAACACGCCGATGGAGGAGGTCTGGCACATGAATAGGTGCACTTGGCTGCCTGAACTGGCCGGAATCCGTCTTGCCAGAAGGTAAACTGCTAGCGGCGATACCATCGAGACATACCCTTCCTCGGATTCCAATCTCGAGGCACCTAGAGTATGCGTGATGATGATAGTAGTAGTGTTAGTTAGGGCTGATGATGCTCAGTCCACATCATAGGTCGGACTTGTGTTCTTTTTTTTTCCTCAGCGGGCGGTTAGGCCCCCGACTATTAGGGGGAAACGAATAAAAACGGTGGAAAATATGCACTGATCCATCATCTCGACGGCAGCACTTTTCTCGCGTATTCGCGTCCCAGCCTGACCATCGCCCTAACGTGATCTTCCAGTCGCCGGTCCCTGCGTTTCCTCATCCACAGGAGGACGATGCCCAGGACCACGCAGTCCATCATGACGTGTTTCATGAATATCCAAGCAGCCCACCTAACCCATGCCGAGAAACTCTGCTCCTTCCTGGATCTCCATTCCCGCCCGGTCGTGATTTGCTCCCTCAGCGCGGCGATCTCGACGGATAGTCTGGTGAGCGCCCGCTCCACTTTGCGAGACCACCTGTCCCCCTTCTTGACGTATTCTCCATCCTCATCGTCGTCCTGCTGCTCCCGGTACTCCTGCGCCGCCGCATCGTCCTCGCTCATGGGGCTGAGGACTTTCATGGGCCCATCCGTGCCAGCTACTGGTTGCTGAAAGCGCCGCGATGAGCCGAAGGACGTCTTGCCCTTGGGTGACGAGTTCGCTGATGAAGAGCTGTTGTTTTTGATCTGGTTCCATACGAATTCGAGCTCGGAGACCAACTCTCTCGCGTCCCTATCGTTGCGTCAGCTCCTCGTCCGCTACTGATTCTTCAACCTTCCTGTTTGAACTAGTTGCATATTCCCTTTACTCTCAAGCCTATACTAAGTACTTCGAGAACACTGGTAGGAGCGGGTGGGGGGATGACACTTACGGCGTAGTAGCGTAGCGATGCATGGTTTCGATGAGCGCTTCAATATATCGTCTCTTAGCTTCGGTTCGACCGAGCCCACTCTGTGCGTTCCATGCATCCCACTTGTCCTTCTCGCGCTGTAGTTCGTTGTCGTCGATTTGAAGGCCAGCTGCTGCCCGCGGACGCTCCATCACTCCGTCCACGTCGCCCTCCATCGCCTGTTTGTATAGTCCATAGAGCCGTAGTCGGTCGTTTGGCGGTGGTCGTGACGCGCCCGTCTTCGGTATCTTCTTCACCGTGTTTAGCGCGTGGACAAACACGCGATCTGTGGTTTGTGGAGTTGGTGTCAGTTGGTATCTATCTCATCTAGCTGGATGGGCGAGCCGAACAGATGGGTATAGGGGTACTGGGGTGCGTCATGTTCGTTGATTATACGGGAACCGCCAACTCGCGGTCTTGATTTGACAATGGACGAGGGTGAAATGCAATTAATCAACCTACCAACAGAGTCCGCCATTGTGGGCACTGCAAAGAAGCGCAACTATTCCTTCTTTACCGTTATCTCTTTCCCCCCTTTCACTCTTTATTGCTTGATCTCCGGATTGACTGGAAGATTCAAACGTATGGGAACCCAGGCAAGACCGCAGAGGCGGGGAAGAACCACACTTATCGCGCGAGAACCCGTGGAAAAGTCGGTCGAGACGTGGGAAGTTGAAGCAATTGCCGCCCAAAGGCTCGGGTGCATATAGTGGTACGAGGTCATGAACACGTCATTAAGGACAACAACTCATAGAGCAGAAACATAATATAGTCGGCGATAATTACAGTCTATAAGGTATTCAATGATGTGAGAGTACTGTTGATTACCGTGGTAAGCGCCGTGTCTGGGACCTCATTTTGGTCCAGGGGCGCGAGTTGATTTGTGGATGGAGAGGAGCCAAACTAATGAGCCGAACTATCGAGCATCATCTACCGGGAACTTGCTCGGAGCTGACTGGAAGAGATTCGAGCTTTCCATTTGCCTCGGCGCGTTGGAACGGGTCGGGGCCCCTGGCACCCCTGCATTACATGCACCAACGCTGCGTCACTGGGCTGTACTGTGGCTTGTGCGGGATCTTTAGTGTCTGAGTTGCCAGTTGGCGGGACCTATCAGATTCTTGACCGGGGAACAGGAACACGTGAAGATTCTTGACTAGTATTAGTTGCGAATACCTGTATATCCGTGATTCGCCTTCTTGGTATGCCTGTGACGCTAACCTAGCTCTATAAGTGCTATAGCAATGCCTAATATTAGTGCTTCTCAGTTAATGGATCCTGGGGATTGAGTTGGTACCTTACATAGGTATAGGTTCAGGAACGTGGTGATATTATTTTGGAGTTCTAGCCTACCTGGTCGAACTACATACCGGGACTTCTCGGTAAACACTAGCCGCTCCGAAGTTTACACTAATTAACAAGTCTTAGGTAGTGTGTTCGGCCAACGTCGATGTTTATCCTCTTTACATTGTTACACGTTGTCGATGTATCATGCGTGTTATCCACGCAATTACTCCTTGTGTGGTACGTACACAGTGCTCCGCAAGATTAGTTGTTGTAGTCCTGGGGGGCTGATACTTTAGCGGCTTGGATGTCTTCCTTCGTCTTTTGTAGTCGTTTGATGAGTTTCTTGTTCTCCATCGCTCTCTTCGCTGCCTTTTCCCCTGCCTCCTTCTTCGACAAGCCGCTTCCAAATCCTAGCTGGAGATTGGTCTCGCCGAGGCCGTTGTATACAACCCCTACGGTATACCATGGAAGACCCGAATGCTTTTCTCGTGTCGGCTCGCCTATGTCGGTGTATGAAATCGTAACCCCTTTGGCGCCAATAGTCTGGGCTAGGATAATTTTCGGGCTTAGAGCTTGCTGGGTAGGTATTGATCTGTTGCTGTCGTTGTCCAATGCGGCATACGCTCGAGGAGCGACTTGGCTGTCCATGTATTCTCTGCGGATCTCGTCCCTAAGAGCGGTACTCCAGAGTGACTTTAACCAGGCCGCAACACGCGAAAGACCAGTCGAGTCCCCCAAGATTGCAGCTGCGACGTAGGCCTCGAAAATATCACCTAACGCCTTCTTCTTCGACTTTCGAGACGCCTGAGACCCGCCAGCCCGGCCGTGTAAGTCAAACTCAACTGGAAATTTGGTTCGCTTATTGATTCCATATTGGACGGTGTATTCAGACAGAGTTTCATTTTTGATAAGCCTCTCCCGAAGTTGAGCACATCGTCCAGGAGCTAGATTAGGAAATGTCTGATAAATGTAAGCTGAGGATATGAGATACAGATATGCATCTCCAATCCACTCAAGCCGCTCATAGCTCATGTCTGTAGGCTTCGTAACCATGCCCGAGTGAGTGAGTGCTGCTTGCTCGAGAACGGGATCCAGCACAGACGCTAGCGGTGGCAAGCCAGAACGTGGTATATCCTCTCGAGTCCACCGTGTGAGAGATGTTGGATTGGGGGCAGGCAAGGCCGAAGGTGGAACGTCTACCGCCTGGTGGGAACCAGCCAACTTCTGACTCTTATGAGACCCATGGCCTTGTTGGCTACTCGTCTACGGACAGGTCAGCAAGTATTTGGGATGGGAGTAGATCGAATAATTTATGCTCACATCACTTTGCGTCAATACTTGGGTAGCTGGAACGATCTTCTCCTTGTGACGGCTGAGGATCGCAGCAATCTTCGCATCTGGCTGAAGATCTCCACGAAGGTTCTCAAGGTCTTGCTTGAGAGCCTGTGCGGCCCGCAATAGTTCGTCCGCATGCTCGAGGACTTGTGACAGAGAGTCTTTATTGCCAGCAGAAAGTTCTCCGAAAGATCTTTTCGACATTTTGGTGATAGTGTCGGTGAAGTGTCGATTTCCCTGTCTTGCAAACAGCTGTGGGATAAGAATAGGTACCTAAGGTATGCCCAGGAGTCGAGCATTTGAATTATTTCATTGGCTTGGAAATATGATTGAACACCGCCACAGTTCATGTAGTAGTGTACAAATCAAGATCCACAATTCAACTTTTTGATTCAATTGAAGCGGAAAATATCGGCGGGCATCGTACTTTTTTCCGACAAGCCCGGGCCTTGTCCTCAACCTTAGGTCCACTTAGGTACCTACCTAGCGGGCTGGCGGGGTGCTAGCTACCCGCTAGGTAGGCATTTTGTATCTCCGTACGAAGTACCGCAGCAGCTAAAATGGATGTGGGTGATAGAACTTGAGGCTACAGTGGACCCACTTTAAACGGGAGCCCACACCACCGATTTGCGAAAGCTTGTACTTCGACCAACTTTCTACTCGCGACAACATCCGGAACTTCGAGGGCACAGCAATTGAACTTCCCAGGTAGCCGGTAATGGCGGCAGTTCCGCGTGCGCGGCTATTAGACCTTTTGAAGGTATATCACTCCATCTGCCTAGCCACTAGGTATAATGCGAAATTAAAGCTAATGGGCGGCACAGGTTCAATGCCAAATCTTCTCGACCACATACAACCCGGACGGCATACGGATGGGCAATAAGATTCTTCGCCAGAGATTAAGAGGCCCAACCCTAGCGAAATACTACCCCCCGAGACTTCCCACAATAAATGACCTAGCGAAGTCCTTCAAGACTATGGAGTTGGAAACAATTGACGAGGAGGAAGAGGACCGGCAAGAACACCTGGCAGGGCAAGTTATCCCGTTGTTGCGATGGCCGGTAGGCAGAGGAACTGACTGTATTGTAGAGTACGGTCTCGAGGCAAAGGTGCACCCAAGAAGAAGAGGACCGCACCGGCAGCACCAGGTAAAGTTTCATGTCCTTTAAATCATCGAAGTTCGGTGTACTAACCTCTCACAAAGACAGGAGCAAGTCCAAATCTTGAGCGGCCTGGAAAGACTTGTATCAATATGTACAACAAAAATGCCTATCTGATAAATAGAGTATCAGGCTATCAATACAGACCAAGGGGCCCTGCAAGCCCCAAACCAAATCATACCTTTAGTCATCAGGAGTAGTAGGGCCATATCTTTATGCTACTAATTGATTGTCTGGGCACGTATCGGAGCCTGTCTTTATATTGAGCTCCCCAGGCGCTTTGGTGAAGCAATTTGCACCTGCAGCTACTTATGTAAGGTCTACCCGTGGAATGGGAAGGCTAAGGACATCCTCCTCTAGGTTGGTTGCTCGAGTTGATCGTATTGAATGCTGAGGATAAAATAGATTTTGAAATCGGAATCATATGCAGCTAGGGGGTATGGTTGCCGGGGGTCAGAAGGCTGCCCACAGTGGTAAGTAGTACCCTTGGGAGGGATGTTGGCTACATATGTATCAAGATGGGATGTCAGGTACATAGCTGAATAGAGTACAATTCCGAATGCGGGTTTCTAGAGAGATTCATGTTCGCCTGGTGTCGTTGGTAGCACGGTACTTGTGCAACATCAAGATCTACTAAGCAGGGAACTAGACTAGGGCCAGCATTACAAGCAAGCACACATGTTCATGCTGGAGGGGAAAAGGTGTGAAGATGGCATTTGCAAATTGGCATTTCTAGGAGGTAAAGTACACGCCATGTGATTAGAACAATCAGATGGGGTCACTTTGTATCTTCTCTTAGGTCCACTACCTGGTATTAACCGTACGTACCTCAGGTTGTGTTTGGCAACCACACTGCAACTAGGAGGGAGTTCTTGCCTCACACCTCACATCGTTTTATCCCACATGTATTCTTGTATTTATTCACTGCCCATTCCGCCCTTCTCATCACGTTGTCGACATCACTTCCATCTTTATTTTTATCTACCTGCCTACCTACCTATCCATTCCTTTTTTTTTTCTCGTTTATTTTCGTCGGCGCCAGTTCCACAACACAACTTCCATTCCTCTCGCCACTTACCCACCTCTCGGCTTCTATTCTCGTTTTATCCCTTCCAATTCTGAAGACACAGCCTAATCTAGGTGTCGGCAACCCATTACTACCAACTTATTCCCATCTATTACTTATCTTCTCGTCTAGGTAATCATCTCGGCATCTCGGCGTGGCCTATTCTGTATTTATTGCTGCTGGGCTGTGTTGTTACTTCCACTATCTTCCCACCTACGCACTCCAGAGGCACGCGAACTCCTTCTCTTCCATTCCCAGAATCTCATGTTGACATCTGGCGTGGAGCTACCTACAGATTACTTCGCACCTGTCGATTTCTGATTCCTGATTCCCCGGGGGATACTTGTTGTTCTCTTCCTACCAAGTCTCTGCAACATCTACCTCACCTGATCTGTTGCATCTTCTCTCTCCCTCCCCCAATCCCGCTTTGCATTTCAGCATCTGCCGTTAGAGCATCTGCCATCACCACCTCTTTCCACCCCCATACACTCCTTTCTCGATCCGTACCATCTAGTCTTCGCTATCCGGGCATCTCTGCCATCTGTCATCTGTCATTTTTGTTTGACGTGTTAGCCGTTCGGCTGAAGACTACATACCGCTGGCTACGGCTTAGCACCTCTACACTACACTCCCGTCAGTAAAGGGAACACAGACACCATGTCTGCTGCTCCCTCGACTGGATCTCCGACCCTGCGTCGCACTCCGGCTACCAAAACCGCGTCCATGGAGGAGAACATCAAGGTTGGCAAGGAGGACTCCTCTACTGCCAATGTAAGTGACATACTCACGTCCCTCCTCCGATTTGTAAGTATTGTATTATCGCGGGTGTTTTGTACACCAGTACCCAAATCTTGTACCACGATGCAGATGCCCATCTGCTGTACCACTCCAAATGGTTCGCCAAGGGCCTGAATACAACGACTATTGCCTATCCTTCATTCATAAGTCACAGCTAACAATAAATTGCAGGAGTTGGATGGCCCTCCATCTCTGAAGAAGTCGGTCACTGCCCTGACGACCTCTTCTTTGGTTAATCAGAGCTGTCCTAAGGTTAGTATTCACCATGTTCTCCCGCGTTTTCTATGTTCTTGACTAATTTTCAGCAGAGGATGAAGTTCAATCACGAGTCATCCGACGCAAATCCTATGGACAACCTTTTGGCCAAATTGTCTCACCAGCAATCGATCCATCCTCAGCCAAGCGAGGCCGCCAAAGCCTCCGAGGACGATAGTTTGTATCCTGGAATTCTGGAGCACAACTCCTCTAGCAACTCGGTGCCCATCACTCCTGCTACCGAGACCTTCGGCAGTACCGCGCCTACTACTCGCCCTGCCAGCGCTACCATGAATGACGAAAATCCCAACGGTGATGAGGTCCTCCGTCTGAAGCTCGAGCTCGCTCATGCCCAGAATAAGATATCCCGCCTCGAGGGATTTACCCAGAATCGCCCGGTTCGCTCTGGCCTGGAGCACCCTCCTAGTACTTCTCCGCTGGACGCTGATTTTACTCCTGGAATTATCCCTGGTCCAAACACGTCTCGTATTTCGGGCTTCCAGCCCTTTAACCCTACCAGCCAGCAGCCCATGGGTAGAGAAGGTGGAAACGCTTGGTCTCCTTACGACGATTCTCGATCCGATACCAGCGATGCTTTGTCAGCCACGGGCTTCAATCGTGCCCGAAACGTCTGGGGAGGCAACAAACAGCCCCAAAGCTCCTTTGCTCAAGGAATCGCCCCCCCGCCCGAGCTGTCGCAGAATGGCCCATGGTCTGGGAGAAGTGGAGCTCAAGGATACATGGATTCCAACATGCCTTTCGAGCCCACGGTTTCTAACAATTATCGTGGCGACCGGTTGACCCCCGACTATGACATGACCGTGAGACCACCGGGTAATCGACGAGGGAACCGCTTTGACAGCCGCTTCGGTACGCCGAGTTTCGGCAACCAACCCGGATACGGAGGTGGATATAGAGGTGGATATAACAACTTCGGCCCTGGCCCGTACGACTCGGGCTCGGCCACGCCCGGTGGTGGACCGCAGGGTCCCATGGCTGGAGGGATGTATTCGAACTACCAGCCGCCGCCTATCGGTACCCCTCTGTCTCCTCTAGCTAGCGAGTTTACGTCCGTTTCGGGTGGTAGTGCACCGTGGAAGTCAGAGGTAAGTGATACCTCAGAACCTTGTTTGAAACCTCTACTAATATAGAATGTATTATAGCCGGCCGCATCTGAGGGTCAGATCTACTTACCTACTACAGAGCCCATAAATTACCGTCGCCTGCTTGATCGTAACGCCAATTTCGACTGGAAGTATATCGTCGACAAGATCGTCTGCAACAATGATCAGCAAGCTTCCATATTCCTCCAGCAGAAGCTCAAGGTTGGAACACCTGATCATAAGTATGCGATTGTCGAGGCTATCGTGGCTCAAGCTTATCCTTTGATGGTCAACCGATTTGGCAATTTCCTAGTCCAGAGATGCTTTGAGCATGGAACCCCGGATCAGGTCATCAAGATTGCCGAGGCCATCAGAGGGTGCACCCTTAACCTCTCCATGGATCCTTTTGGATGCCACGTTGTCCAAAAAGCATTCGACTCGGTTCCAGAGGACTACAAGGCCATCATGGTCCATGAGCTTTTGCGTCGCATCCCTGAGACCGTCATTCACCGTTACGCATGCCATGTTTGGCAGAAGCTCTTCGAGCTCAGATGGACTGAATCTCCGCCTCAGATCATGAGATACGTCAACGATGCTCTTCGTGGCATGTGGCACGAGGTAGCTCTTGGGGAGACCGGCAGTCTTGTCGTCCAGAACATCTTTGAGAACTGCCTCGAAGAGGACAAGGTACGTCGCAAGCCTAATCTCAATTGAAAGTTTGATCACAATACTAAACTTACCGTAGCGACCTTGTATCGAAGAAGTCCTCAGCAATATTGATATTGTTGCTCATGGCCAATTCGGAAATTGGTGCATCCAACATATTTGCGAGCACGGCGCGCCAGCTGATCGCAGTCGAGCTATTGATCACGTCATCCGCTATGCGGCCGAGTATAGTATGGATCAGTATGCCTCCAAGGTAGTTAAGAAATGCCTGAAGATTGGAGGGTCTGAGTTTCTGACCCGATACCTCGATCGCGTCTGTGAAGGTCGTGTAGACCGTCCTCGCATTCCCCTTATCGACATTGCGAGTGACCAGTACGGCAACTATTTGATCCAATGGATCTTGACTAATGCTACCGCACAACACCGAGAGGTTGTAGCTGCTCACATTCGTAAGCACATGGTGTCTCTCCGTGGATCTAAGTTTGGATCCCGTGTTGGAATGTTGTGCACAAACCCGGCTGTCGTTACTCGACCCGGACCTCCTGGCGTTGGCGGAGGTATTGGTCGCATGCCGGCCGGACCTCGTTACGGTGGCCGTGGTTACCATCACGGGAATTAGCCTCGCGATATCAGAATCGTCTCTGGTCTGTATTACGACGTTCGTCAATTACTTGTTTTCTGGTACTTCATGTACACTTGTCTTGCAACGTTCTGGCGTTGTGCGGTTTGCTTTGCACTCGCGTTCCTTTCTTACACTTCGTCCCTGAACATGCGAAGTCATGCGACAGATTTCAACCCGGTTCTCGTCTGAATCGATTGACATATGACAATTCTCGCAGAAAGCATCATCTTGAGCAGAGGATTTACGAATCATACGTCTACGACATCCTACGCCTAGCAGGCTACTGCCTTGCTACGGCGCCTTGGACACATTATGGTTATGGATTTTGCTATATGAGATCGATGTCCGGAAACACCATCCGTTCCTAATCACAGCCCAAGTTTCCTTGTGGCGGATTGGGTGATAGACATGATTCCGGTCAACATAAGAATCACATGGCGCCCCTGCATCCTACTCCTTAATTTAGTCACATGGATGGTTTTCTCAATCTCAACCACGTGGACATTCTGCAGACGATAGATACTTTGAGTGAGAATTGGAGATTCACCTTGTATGAATATTTGATAGGGGAGGAAGGAAACAAAAGTAAAAGTCGGTGAGTTTGGGGAGGGATTGTTAAGAATCAGACAAAATCAAGAATGTTTTCCACTATGTTTCTTTTTGTGCTACGGAGGAAAAGTCTTACATATGCTCCAGCTTGTAGTATGAAGGAAGTTTACTTAGTCACAGTCACTCGTTAATGCATATGGAGTTTTTGGCTGTCAGGTATCTTGAAGGGATTTACCTAGATGTGGGAGAACGGTAGGTACCTTTTAAGTGGCTAAGCTCGTGATTTTGGCTTGGTGTATGTGGCCTGTGTCTATCCTACTATACATACGCCATACGCGCGTGTACGCGACGGGGGCACCGGTTCGAGTCATGTTGTTTTGGTCATATCACGGAAAGTCTTACAATCTTGTAGTGTACGAAGTCTGCTTCCTCGTCTCAAGTCGACAATTCCCAAGATATCGAGGCTAATGGGCTAAGTAAGTTCTAGCATCGTTGTTGAATACCTAGGTAACTTATCCGAATTTGCCCTTAGGTAGGTTACCTAAGGTATTTTACCAAATACCCGAAAGTGGAAGGGAGAGAGGCAAGATCTTTTCTCAACTCTGATTTTATTTCGTCACGTATAGCTGGGTGGACTGACTCCTGGATTACGAAATGACCAAGTTCGTCGTCCTTTGTACTCATTCATCTGCGTGGGTTTTGTCGGATGAGAGAGAGGGGTGGGGGAGGAAGGGGGGGGGGGGGGGGGTATTTTGACGAAGTAAGCAGATGGTACTAAGCTACTATCTACTTTTTTCTCTCTATCTGCTGTACCCGAGGGATTTACGATTGATTTATAGTAGATGACTTACTTTGTAAAAGGCCCCTTCTCACGAGGGAGGTAGAGAGGTAGGGGTAGGGGTAGGGGTAGGTAAAGGGGCTATCTTAGTATCGAAGCACACAGCATTGTAACACCCAAGTCTCCCTTTTTCTTATGTACTTTCTTTTCTTTCCGCTCTCCTCTGCTTACTGATTCTGTGCTATATATACAAATGTAATTGCGTGATAATGGTGGCGGTGGCGGTGGCGGTGACGGTGGTGGTCGTAATACTTAGCGACAAAGACGAAAAAAAGAAACACAAAATTTCTTCCTAGCTCCGGTAGCACAGTCAATCAGTCAGTCAGTCAGTCAGTCATAGAAGTCATGTGTAATTTTGTTTTTTGTTTTCGGGGTCTATTATTTCGATACACAGCCTCATACTCCGTAGGCGACCTGACCCATGGGCCTGTCATCGGTTATGCCAGGGGCCATGAGGTTGTTGTCAGGGTTACCCGTAGCCTTAGCAACCGAACATCGTGCCATCGTCGGTGAGCTATACCTCATGTTAGCATGCTTACTGAGTAGAGATTTGATTAGGATTGGTTATGCTTACCTTCTAGAGATAACGTCTGTGAAGTAGAAATCATCGATAACCTTCTTTAATGGTACACCGGTGGATGTCGCGCCCTTGTTCTGGTCTACTAGTTGTACCCTGCTTAGTTGCTGAAGTGACGTGGGTTCGACAACATCGTAGGCTGCAAGGGCCGGGCTGATCTCTACCATTCTGTCCCGTAACATGGCGACATCGTCATATGGTAGAGGGGCGCCGAGGAACTCGCTGATAGCCCGGATAATCTTCCAGTCCGTTCGGGCGGCTCCGGGTAATGATGTCGCGGCACGGGTCATTTGGACACGGCCTTCAGTGTTGACGTAGGTGCCAGCCTTCTCGGTGTAGGCAGCACCAGGTAGGACGACATCTGCGATCTGAGCGCCTCGGTCACCGTGGTGGCCTTGGTAGACAACAAAAGCGTCCTTAGGGATGTCGGTGTCAGCAAACTCATCGGCACCAAGGAGCCAGATGAACTTAGGCTTGGTTTCTGCGACGGCAGTAGAAGGTATAGTAAAGCCAACCTCAAAGGCACCTGCTCTTGAAGCTTCCCTCTGAAGAATGTTGAACCCGTTGTGCTCCGCAGTCAAGAAGTTCGCGGCGTTCTTGTCAACGAAACCACCAATGAGTTCGTAGAAAGCCTTGGCGTCGGGGTGGTCTGTGACACCGGAGCCAACGACAATCATCGGCTTCTTGGCGGACTGTAGCTTCTTACCGAAGGGACCGGCGAGGGCCTGCTTAAGAGCAGCAATATCAGTACCTAGGTGCTCAAACTCGAACGTAGATTCCCATGTCTCGCCGACAACACCAATTTCTAGATCTGATCTCAGCCATTGTTTCCGGATGCGGGCGTTGAGACCAGCTGCCTCATGTCTCGGGTTGGTACCAACGAGGAGCAAGCAGTCGACTTCCTCAACACCCCAGATCCTGGAGTTGAAGAGGTAGTTTGATCGGACGTCAATACCGTGGGCAAGAGGCTGGCTACCAGAAGGTGTATCTAGGGCAAGGTTGTCTGAACCAAGCTTGTTGGCTAGGTCCTTCATAGCGACGAGGGATTCAACCTCGGTCAGTGCACCAGCAATCACCTTGAACTCGTTACCGGCTGGTGCGAGTTGTTGGTATGCTGCTGTGACTTCGCTCAAGGCTTGCTCCCATGATGCAGGCTCGAATTTTCCTTCCCTTCGGACTAGTGGCATTGTAAGGCGCTGTGTCTTTAGACCGTCGCAAGCGAATCGAGTCTTATCATTGATCCATTCCTCATTGACTTCATCGTTAAGCCGAGGCTGAATGCGCATAACCTCAAGACCACGAGAGTCAACGCGGATCGCGGATCCTAATCCATCTAGTACATCGATCGATTCGGTCTTCTTCAGTTCCCACGGACGAGCTCGAAAGGCATAAGGCTTTGATGTGAGGGCACCAACGGGGCATAGGTCGATAATATTACCCGACATCTCCGAGTCGAGGTTCTTTTCTAAGTATGTGCCAATCTGTATATCGTTGCCTCGTCCTGTCGAACCCATCTCCGGTGCGCCTGCAATATCGTTCGCAAACCGAATACACCGTGTGCAATGGATACATCGGTTCATCGAGGTCTTGATTAGGGGACCGATGTTCTTGTCCTCTACCGCTCGCTTGCCGCCGATCTCATGGAAACGACCCCTGTCGGCACCGTATCGCATAGACTGGTCCTGCAAATCACATTCACCACCCTGATCACAGATAGGGCAGTCTAGAGGGTGGTTTGCTAGCAGGAACTCCATTACACCCTCACGGGCCTTGTGTGTAAGGGGCGAATTCGTCTTGACGACCATGCCGGGTTGTACAGGCCAGGCACAGGAGGCGACGGGTTTCGGTGCTCGTTCGACTTCGACTAGACACATACGACAGTTACCGGCTATCATCAGTTTCCTAGGTCGGGTTGTCAGCAGGAGAGGTTTTTTCGGGTGGAGCGGGGGAGGTGGTGACCGTACTCGTGGTAGCAATATCTAGAATATGTTAGCATCATTCCATCGGATTTCTTACTTGGGCGAAGCAGACTGACCTGGGTATCGTGACTCCTGCCTTCTCGCATGCCTGGATTAATGCCGACCCAGCTACCCGACCAGTTAGCCAAGAAGTCCGGCCACGTCCTAACCAAGCGCATATCGCCGCATACCTTCGATCGACACCTTCTTTCCATCTATACGGCTGTCAGCAGTAGTTCTACAAAGAGATATTCCAAGCAGGAAGCCGAATACTGACCAACCGTTAGCTCCACCTCGGCCGGGCGCTGAGCTGTCGCAGAAAAAGCTCTCGAGGCGTTGGCGGCATGTCTGCCCGTCCGCCAAGCCGAACGGGCTAGAGTATTTCGCAACATGGTGTCGTCCCGGCGGAGCTCCTATTACATAGAGAGGAAGGGCGAGCAGGACGGGGTGCGGCGGTGGTCAATTGAGGGACCTTTTCTCAAAACCGTTGACGTCTTGTGTCTGTCTTTGGGGTTGCTTGAGTGGAATCGAACAATCGGTAATTGGTCGAGTGGCGCTAGTGCGCTTAGTTGCGATTATTTCATAGTCTACATCATTGGCTGACTTTAGTGGAGACATAATCTGAAGCTTTGACCACATATTGAATCATCAACGCTCGGACCAGGTTTTGCCCGGCAAGGAGTGGACTGGGAGGGACGGGAATATGGAGAGTTTGACTCGAATTTTTTCTGTTCCTTTTCTTTCTTCCTTCAATAACAATTGTACCATGAGCACACTTTATTGTAGGTGAGCTTGAGCAAAAACTCCTGGACAACCAGGAATTTATTTTGCTACAATCGAGTCTTCCTCTATCTTGTGCCCTAGAAAAAACTCATTTTACGCCGTTATGGAAGCATTTGAGAGCCTTTTTCGGCTTCGAGGATTGTTGCCTCTTACCGCCGGTCGTTACATTTTTTATACGAAGTAGTCAAGCTCCCCATTTTCAACCAAGTGATATGGCTGAGTGCCTATCTAGATTTCCATGCATATTACCGACGCCTCACTCTGTCAATTGATTATTCTGTGCCCCACAATATACTACTTACTACATACCTAACATTCAATATCATGTTTGCGGAAATTCTGCAGCCTCAAGAACTACCATTGATCTGTCTATGGAGTTGACGAAGGAAGTTAGAGTAGACAATAATGCCAGCATCCATGCCGTTGATACTATCATTATGCTCTCCTATAGAGACTATATCATTGAGAGACTCCATTCGAGGGGCGTGATGAGAAATTAGACTATTGAGAGAACGTGGAAGTCCACGAGTCCTTCGAATAAAAATACATAAATGAAGCTCTAGATGATTGGTTCACTTCGACGAGGTCATACTTGATGCTTGGGAATTGTTCATGCAGATACCGTAAAGCGTTCAGGTCACATTTCAGGAAGAAACGAGTTTCTACTATTCACCTAAATCATCACTGGCGAAGACTGGCAAAGTTGAAGTTGAACTTGAAATTCGTGTGGTATTCAATATAACATACAAAGGAAATATAAGCGAATCCACGGTTCCATTTATACACCTATAACGCCTCTGAATCCCCATGCAGGCAGACAACCTAAGCCTTCGGCTGGAGAGCAGCCGGTAGGAACTTGGACTTGGAGGCGATGAGCGCCGCCAACTCTATCATGGGCACGTTCTTCAATATCTCGGACACGTGCACCGTAGCCTGTAGGTCCTTGAGGGCCCACGCGCGGATGTCGACGGCGACCAAGCTGTCCACGCCGTATGTGTTGATCGGGCGCGCCGTGTCGAGGTCCTCGAGCTCCATCATCAGGCCCTTGGCCAGCTTGGCCATGAGCGCCGCGCTCACGACCGCCGTGGCCTCCTGCTGGCTCTTGACGGCGCTCAGCGCGGCCGAGAGGTCGACCGCCGCCGCCGCGTTCTTGGACTGGCCCGCGCCGCCCTGCGACTGCGTGTCGTACACCCGCAGCGGGCCGAACCGCGCGTCGACGAACCAGTACGGCTCGTCGTCGCCGTTGGCCTTGACGAGCCCGCCGCTCGCGAGGCCCAGCGTCGGCTGGTTGCGGAACTCGTTGCCGGCCGCGAGCGCCGCCTCGAGCACCGCGAACAGCTGCGGCGAGAAGATCTGCGGCGCCCCCACGCGCACGATCTCCGGCACCTTGCCCTGCTCCGACACGAACCCGATGTCGCCCATCCAGCCGAGGTCGATCGTCGTGCCCGCGAGCCCGCGCTGCCGCCGGTGGTGCATCACCGCGTCCTGGTACACGTTGCCCGTGTTGTAGTTGCTCTGCGCGATCGAGCCGATCTGGCCCGCCGACGAGGACATGGCGACGAAGAAGTCCAGGTCCTTGGGCAGGAACTTGTGCAGGTTCCAGGTGACCTTGTGCTTGGGCCGCAGGGCCGCCCGCCACGCGTCGAGCGACATGGTGTCGAACATGGAGTCCTGCACGTTCATGGCCAGCACGATGGCGCCCCTGATGGCGGGGAAACCGGAGCTCGACAGGTCGTCGAGGACGACCTGGCACTGCGCCTCGTCGGCGATATCGCAGGCGAATACCCTAACTTGCACACCCGAATTGGCGAGCTCTTTGAGGACTTCTTGTGTTTCGGGAGCCTTGGCCCCGGAGCGAGATGTGACAGCCAGGTACTTGGCCCCCTTCTTAGCCAGCCATTGGAGCAGTGGGCGTCCGAGACCACCGGTGCCACCGGGGATGAGGTAGGTTGCCTCGGGGGATAGTTCGAGCTCGGGCTTCTTGCCACGGGTGACCTGGATACTAGTTAGCCTTCAAGTTTCCTAATACACTTCCCCCCCCCCCCCTCAAAGGTACTGTTATAGAATGAATAGGAGCACATACCGGTACGATATCGTCGTCGACGACCTTGAGGACGACCTTGCCGACGTATCTGCGCGACTGCAGCATGCGGAAGGCGTCCGCGATCTCGGAGAACTTCTTGACGTTGAGCGGCTTCACGAGCTTGAAGACGCCCTCGGAGTAGTACTTCATGACGTCGCCCATGAGCTTGCTGAACGCGCGCGGGCTCGTCCGGTACATGGCCAGGACGTTGACGCCCGAGAAGCTCGCGTTGTTGAGGAAGGGTACCATGTCCAGACCCGTGTTACTCTCTGTGTTTCGAACGCGTCAGTAAAAAAAAAACCGGGAAAGGGGAGTTTACGGAAGAGGTGTTGGGAATAGGTTTTTATTTTTTACTTACTGATGTCCTTAACTCCTAGCTCGATGAATCGGCCGAAAGGCGCGATGCAGTGCCACGTCTGCCGCAGCAGCTCACCGGTCAGCGAGTTGATGACGACCTCGACGCCTCGTCCCTTGGTGACACGCTTGATGCCCTGGACGAAGCCGGTGTTCTTGTTGCTGAAGATGTGGTCGTCGGGGATGTTGTGGGTCTCCTTGATGAGGGTCTTCTCCGCCTCCGAGGAGACGGTGACGAGCACCTCGGCGCCGACGTGCTGCGCCATGCTGATCGCGGCCTGACCGAGGACGTCGGCGGCCGAGTGGATGAGGATGGTCTCGCCGGCCTCGAGGCGCGCGGCGTTGAAGATACTGTATGCCGCCGTGCCGTACGAGATCATGAGGGAAGCGCCCTCCTCGAAGGACAGCTCGTCTGGCAGCTTCTGGAATAGCTCCTGGCTGTTGCGGATGTATGTCTTGTACCAGCCCGAGCCGCAGGTCACGACGCGGTCTCCCAGTGCGAACTTGGTGACGTCCTTTCCAAGTCTGGTGACGACACCGCTGCATTCGATGCCCAGGTTGACGTCCCAGATCTGGCCCACGGCGATGACCATGTCGTACTGGTCGAGACCGACAGCCTTGACGAGTATCTCAATCTCGTTGTCACCTAGGGGCTTGGTGTACTCGGCATCGTCGCTGAAGTAGAAGCTGTCTAGCTCACCAGTGGCCTTCAATCCGAGCTTCAGGGCACGACCCGGCTGCCTGAGGGGCTGTGGCGATAGGTGGTCCTCGGTATCCTCATCCGGCTTCAGGAGTCTGCTGAGTGTCTCGTCGGGGCTGAGACGGAGGACGTGAAGGGCACCTTGGCGCTCGGCGAACTCGTGGTCTCTGTTGTACGAGTCGCCTTGCAGCTTGAGAACCTTCAGGACGGTATCAGTCACTGACGGGGTCTCTAAAGATAGGTCGGGGTCAAGATCCAAAGTGGTCAGGTAGATCTCAGGAGCTTCACCGCGGACAGTTCGGGCTAGACCGGTGATCATGTTAAGTTCCGGGTCGCGGGTGTCGATGGTAGCACCTCCTCTCGTCAACCAGAGGGTACCTTGAGAACGATGGAAGATGTCCTTAATAGCCTGGTACTCTTCACTATTAATGCTAGTCAAGATTGGCTTATCGAGTTCCGTTGCGACGATGACTCTCGTGGTTGTGAGATCTGCGCCGGCGAGCTCGGCAAGGGTCTTCTGCTCGACTGAGGCGCCATCGGCTGTCAACTTGTTGGATAGGGAGGAAACCAGTGACTTAGTCCCGGCAGTTTCCTCCCGCGGCTTGACAATAGTGACCTTGTTAACCGGGAGGATTTCAGACTCGACAGGGACAGCCGACACTACCAGGGAGGAAGACCAGCCCACGTCATCTCGGTCGCGGAAGCACAGGTCAACACCGCTGAAGCCAACAGACTTGAGACGCTCATCCCACCCTTCCTCAGAGAGCTCGGGACCCCATAGTCGGTCATCCTTCTCGCCCAGCCACCAACCGGCGAGCACACCGAAGACGACCGAACGTCTGGCGATCTTGTTCGTCAGTTCCGTAGTGATCAAACGACCACCGGGCTTTAGAAGCCTCTTGCAGTTAGCCAGGGTCGTGGCAATCGACGAGGTTGCGTGGAGAACTTGGAAGGCGACGACGACATCGTACGATCCCTCCTCGAAGCCCTGCGTGCCAGGCTCCTTCTCAATGTCCAGAACCTTAAAGTCCATCATCGAGCGGTACTCCTTGAACTCCTCGGCGGCATCGGCGAAGAAGACACCACTGATATCAGTGTAGGTATACTTCTGTAGCTTACCGGGAACATTCGAGCCCAGGCTGGCGAGGATTCGGCTGGTAGCGCTACCAGTACCGGCACCGACTTCGAGGATGCGGAGAGGACGCTTGTGGGATAGGCGGCTGATCAACTCGCACTGCACGGCAGGGGTGCGCTCATCAGAGAGACCATAGCGGTACATCTCGTTAAGGGCGTTGTCGTGGTTCATGAGCTCCCAGGGTTCGATCTCGCCCAGGAGGACGCTCTCGACGTTATCATTGATGCGGCACATCATCTTTCCTTCAAGTGTAGCAGTCGCCACGCGAGTCAGGACCTCATCCTCAACGGCCTTGCTGGCGGTGAGCCACTCGGGAGTCTGGCAAGGGAGCTTTTGGGCCTGGCCGAGCTCGACTTGGCGCTTCATGTAGTTGTAGAACACGAGATGGTGCGGTGCCATGCGCTTGGAGTCCTCCTCGGTGAAGCGCTGTGTCATGCGCTTGCACACAATGTAGGCTCCCCACTCGAGGTCGAGCACAGTCTCGTAAGGAATCTGAGGGGCGCGGCTGACGGCCTCCTCGAGAAGAGCCTTGGTCGTCTCAGGAGAGTTCTCGACATCTACGCCCCAGGTCGAGTAGGCGCCAAATTTCTTCACGGTCTTGATTTTGGCCTCTGCGTCCTCATCGTCCTTGGCCTCTCCGTTGTAGTCAGTAGACTTCAAGCCCTCGAAGATAAGCAGGGGCTCCTCCCACTTCTCATCTGAGAGAACAACGGTGCCGTTGGTTCCGTCGGCCCATTTCTCCTTGATCTCGGCGAACCCGTGGAGCTTGACGCCGGGTTCGGTGGGCAGCTTGGTCGAGACGTAGATGCGCTCGATGTACTTGGGGACGGTAATCTTGCTGACACCGTCGCAGGCTAGGAGGAGGTGGAAAATACCATCCAACGTGGCAGGGTGGATGATGTTGCGGGACTCGAATTGTGCAGGCATCCAGGACTTGGTGTCGGGGATCTGCAGCGTGCCGTCGACAATGTTGCCAACGGTTCGGGATTTAACCAGGGTCCGGAAGGTTGGTCCCCATTGCATGCCTAGATTCTCGAACTTGGCATAAAACTCCTCTCCGGTATGGGGGGTCAAGTCAGTGGCTTTGATGCGCGAGTACTCCTGGCGGTAGCTCTCGGCGACGGCAGCTTCTTCATCGGTGAAGCTCGAGGCGTGGTTGTCAGCCGCATACTTCAACGAGACAAGACCAGTACTGTGCTGTGTCCAAGTACCGTCGCGGGTACGGCTCGATGTGGTGAACTCCTTCCAGTATGTAGTCAAGGACCTGGAGGCTAGACGCCAGTTTCGAAGCTGCACCTTAGTCTCGACAGGGCTGTCTTCGGACTCATTGAGAATGATGGGTGGACCAGGGAAGAAGTCTCGGAACTGAATACCCTCAATTGTCTTACCAGGCTCGGCAGTCTGGCGGACGGCCTCAATAACCATGGCCAGCGCGCCTGCAGCAGAGAACAAGATCTTATCTTGGACGCCGTGGTGTCTGGTCCAAGGAATCTCGGTGGGACGGAGGTAGTTGCGCCACGCCGGCTCTCCATCATGGGAGAAGACATCCGGCGCGCCGAGCAAGTCATGCTTGGGCTCCTTTCGGTTCCGGTAAGCAGTGGAAAGGGCTGTCTCGTACCAGTACCGCGTGTTGTGGTTCCAAGAGAATGGTGGCAAGTCGACTAGCTGTGTTGGCAGCTCTTCGTCTGAGTGGACGTGGTTGGCCTTGCTAACAGCGACCGGGTAGCCCTTTTGGAATAGAATGCCCACGCCCTTCAGCGTAGATCGGATGGCATCTTCCTTCCGCATGAGCAAGCTGAGGGAGTTGAGGTCCTGGCGCTGGACCTTCTGGGCTTGCAGGATCTGCTTGATGGGGCCTTGAAGGGCACCGTGGGGTCCGACCTCCAACAACACGAGAGCCTTGTCAAGGGTTGCCGGGTCGTTCAGAGCCGCATCCAGGGCGTGGCTGAATTTGACAGCACAAACCATGTTGTCCACCCAGTATTGAGGGTTGAGGAGGTCGGCATCCTGGATCTCCTTCCCTGTGACCGATGAAAACATGCGGGTGGAAGTGGGCTCGCCCCCAGTGATACCTTGCATAGATTCATAGTACGGCTCGGCGAGTGCCCTCATGAAAGGACTGTGGTACGGTGTCTTGACGAGAAGCTTTCTAGCCCAGGCGTCATTACCAATGATCTTTAGTACTTCGTCAATGCCTTCAACGCTGCCAGACAGCGTCACACTCTGCGGGCTGTTGATGCAAGCGACCACCGGCTTGGGATCAACCGTAACCTGGTCAATGTACTTCTTGACATCGTTCTCGCCCAGCGCCACAGCAAGCATAGATCCGGTGATTTGCAAACTGGAAGAGAGACGTCCTCGGTGGTAGGCGACAGTCCATGCGGTTTCGCGCGAAAGGGCCCCCTTAGCATATGCCGCGCCAATCTCTCCACTGGAGTGGCCGAGAGTGATTGAGGGTGTCACGCCCCATTCTCGGAGAAGGTCAACGAGAGCGACTTGAACAGCAGTACAAGCCGGCTGGCTGATTTGGGCCTCGTTGACACGCGAGTCTTGCTGAGAGGCATTAAGTTCCTCGAGCAGATCCCATTCGGAGCCAATCGCCTTGAGGTGGGCAGCAGCTTCTTCAATGCGGGTCCTGTATGTGCGATAGGCGAGAAGTTCGCGACCCATAGCAAACCACTGAGCACCCTGGCCAGTGAAAACGAAGATCGTGGAAAGATCTTGAGCAGGTCGAAGGGGCTTGCTTGGGGTCTCCAACTCCTTGGCTGCTTCTCCCAAGCTTGAAGCAACGACAAAGGACGACCATGGCAACTTGCTACGACGGTCTGAGAGGGTATAGGCTAGTCTCTTTAGGAAAGCTGGTTCTTTCGATGGAAGTATATCGGTTTCTTTCAAGTATGATTGCAGGCTAGCCGCCATTCTTGCAATACCACTCTGCTCGTGGGAAGACCACACCAGTAGCTGAGGTGTGGGGATGGATGAAGGTTCACCCTCATCGGAGTTCTCAGAAATAGACGTCTTGCTGTCGTGCAAACTGGCAACTTCCGAGTCCAGAACTCCAGTATCAGAGGCTGAAGATGCCTCACTGGCAGGCGATTTCAGTCCATCAGCTGGCTGCTGGACGGTCCCTTGGACGGCGGTAACTGTGTTGTGCTTCCCTACAAGACCACGACTGCTGAGGTAGTGATATGCATCATCCAAGATGCAGTGTGCATTGGTTCCACCATATCCGAAGGAATTGATACTTGCTCTACGCAAGCCATCTGTAGGCCACGGGATAAGTTGAGTTGGGACCTTAATAAGAGAACACGCGTTAATATGGCTTGAAGTCTGGCTTGGTGTTCAGGAGAGGTACTCACCGAAAGATTCCACTCCTTCAAGAGGATCTTAGGGTTTGGTTTCTCAAACCAGATATTCGGAGGAATTTGCCCCTTCTCAAGGGCAAATAACGCTTTCGTGAGACCTGCGAGACCAGCGCCAGCTTCTAAATGGCCTATGTTCGATTTAATAGAACCGATATATAACGGGTCTTCGGCCGAGTGGTAATTTCCAAAGACTTTTGCAATAGCAGCTGTCTCCAAGGGATCACCAGCAGGCGTACCTAGTAGTCAACTTTGTCAGTGACTATTGGAGAGGCAATTAGGGGTGCTATATCTTACCAGGACCATGGGCCTCGAAATAGCCTGTCTCTTTAGGTTCCAAGACAGCATTGGCATAGGCTGCTCTTATCAGGGCTTCCTGAGCCTCAGCAGAAGGTAGGTTGATACCTGTGCTCAAGTGATTAGTCCGGGTCACAGGGTTGCAAGTGAATTTTGTAAGTAAAGGTACTCACCAGGGGTTCGTCCGTCCTGCGTCACCGATGTACCCCGGACCACAGCGCGAATTACATCGCCGTCCTTGAGAGCATCGGCCAAGGACTTAACAACTATAAAGGAGACACCCTCGCCACGGGAGCTATAATACTAACATGTTAGCAGCTACTTACTAGTCTGAGGAGCAGACACTCCTGATCGTTGAACGGTTCACTACGCTAATCCACGTGATGGAAAGGGGATTCAAGGATGCAACATAAAGCTGGTGGGCACTTACTAGCCGTTGGCATTGTGGTCAAATGCCATGGATTTGCCGGTCGGGCTCAAGAATTGTAATGTGCTCAAATGGTTGGATGTGTGTGGCATTAGGATCAAGTTTGTAGCACCCACAAGTGCCTGGACAAGGGGAAGTTGTTAGTTTATTTCTCGGGCAACCACGTAAAGCCCTGAGTAGACGTACCATATTAGACTCCCCGGTACGAATGCTCTGCACCGCCAGGTGGAGTGCTACGAGAGACGAGGAACATGCCGTATCCAAAGTCAAACTTGGTCCTCGAATATCGAAGTACCAAGAAATTCTGTTAGAAATCATGGCAGTTCCCATAGATCCGTTTGCCTCATAACGACTGAGAACGATGTTAGATGAGTACAATCATGCTCAAGCACAGAACTTACGGGTAATCATCTGGGTCGATGGCACGGATTGCTGCATAGTCCCTGACGCAGGTGGCCATATAGCAACCCATCGAAGTCTTGGCAATATCCTGCATTTTCAGACCGGCTATAACACAGTGTTGGTAAGTGAACATTACACTGCCGGGTCCCCATTCAGATCACACTTACCTGACTCCAAGGCCTCGTAGGAAAGTTCAAGAGCGAGTCTCTGCTGGGGGTCCATGGCATGAGCCTCTTGGGCTGAGATTCTGAAAAAGGGGGCGTCGAAAAGACCGACGTCTGATTGTATGAAGTGACCGCCACGAGCAGTCGTCGTGCCTTGGTGCTCCCCGCTGGGATGTACGAACCCATCTATGTTGTAGCGGTCCTTGGGGACGTCGGAGTACGCGCTCCTTCCCTGGGAGATCATATTCCAAAGCCTGTCTGGAGTTGATGCATCCCCTGGAAACCTGCCAGATATTCCCACAACGGCGATAGGCATCGCGCCATCCTTAGCGAGGATGGCATCGATGTCCTGGTGCTGAAAGTTCGCCATGTTGACTTACTTTCCCGTTGGTAAGGGCTGGGATGCGAGGTTTGCAAAGGCCGTTATTGAAAACTGCAAGCGGGGGAAGATACTTTATAACTCGAGAGGTCCGTAGGCTCAGGCGTGTTGAAGCAACTGGGAGTGGCTAGCTCTTAAGTGGTGCTAGACGAAAGAAGCTCCCCTGTCAGGTAAATCTAAAGACTGCGAGAGAGAAATAGATCCACATTCTGGTCTGTTCTCAAGAGGGTCCCTTGGCGATTTATACCCAAAGCAGGGCTGTAACACTCTCCGCCATTTTGTCCATTCTGGCGGTTAAGAGTAGCCCGACTGCAAGATAAGCTGAAGATACACAACATATCGATGCTTACGATCTTCTTCGTATTTCCAAATACATATGCGAGAGCCGTCTCGGCCTTGTCAGTCCGGTATATTGTTTCAGAGATTAGAAGTATCTCATCCCGTCAGTTCCATGGTATATCCAACATGCATATCATGCAGTGCAGCTTACAATAAGACTACTGCGCGTTGTATGTGTGGTGTTGAAGAATAGTCAGGGGGGCTGAGGAATCAACCCTCGTTGTACATGTAAGTGGGTGGAGCTGTCGACTACATACCACCTACGTGTGATGTATAAGTTGTTGGTAGGAACAGTATATGCAAGCACTAGACAAGGGCAGTTTTTGTCAATGTATGTACTTGTATTTCTGTCTAGCTAGATCGGGTATGGCACTCGACAAAGATACCTTGTAACGATGGAAAGCAGCACGTCTTATACTACATATAGAAAGAACGCCACTTATTGTTCAAACTAGACTACAATGCTTTATAGCTCGAATGCTAGTCCTAGCTTCTCCACTAAGCTATTGGATTTATACACCACATAATAACCCAGTAACAAACGGTATTTTGACGTAATATCTTTTCTTATTTCCAGGGTCTCTATAGTGAGAACTGTTGTCTCCAGGTTTGAGTGTATAACAACCGAATCTCGTCAGCCTAGTGACATGCGGGCTAGTGATACTGTTTTTGTTGTACAACTCATGCACAACAGCATGCACAACAGCATGACCGGCCGGGTTCGGGCACTTTTCACCGAGCCTGCTACAGCCGGTACGAACAACTGCAGTACCAGGTAGGCAAGTCGCAAATTCCTATCAGTGCCTCATTGCGGGAGATAAAGCATCGGCCGCGGTCTCGACGCAATTAGAATAAGCCGGCCCGAGACTACCGTGGGGCGTTGAACCCAAGGAAACATAAGGATTGGGTCTGCCCAGTGCCAAGAGCCACTATAAACCACGTTGTCGAAACACAATACTGGACTTTAACCACCGGTTTTTATAAGGCGGCACAGTTCCTCTCCAATAGGGTGAAACTGCTTAGGTTACCAGTTTGTAATATATGCATAACAAGCATGGCATAGGGGGGCGCTCTCTTGGGTCAGAAAGGGTCGGTAAACAGACTGCCCCGTTCAATCCCCCACTCTGATGCGTTCAGATAAGTCTGGTGGGGGGGCTTTTGGGCAAGAATATTAGTTCGGACCGCGCGGTCGGTTGCTGTTTTGCAATGTTGGGTTTATACTTACCTAGGCATATTAGTGACTCTGAGTTTGCCTAGCTAGGACTGCTCCCATGGCCCGTTATCCTGCCGCGCGAGTTTAGCACTATTGATGTCGTTTATCCTGATCCCTGGAAGTGATCCTGCCTCGATTATTGGGCAGGGGCTGACCTGCCGGTTACGAATACCTAGAGGTTCTATCCGACCCCTCTTCCAAAGGATCACCTAGGTAGACCTGAACTTCTTTGGGTTGACCTACGGCCCACCTAGTTCCAAGATCATGTGCTAATATGTCATGTCGTATGTCGTTTTTCATGGAGGTCTTGTCGCGTTGCGTATCCGTAATGGATCCCGAGTAAAAAGTGCGGCTTAGGCCTTTCGAGGAAAGATCCGTCTATTCGCACAGGGATATGCCCCATACGCAGGAGACATCAGTCTTGCGCCATCAGGGTGGACGTGAGAGAGACAAGTCATCGGTACAGGGATCATGATGTTTATTCACAACCTCAATCGCCACTTGCATCGGCCTACGTATTCAAAACCTGTCTTGATACTAAAGCCAATGCCGTGTTTCTCTTCTATTGGCGCCTACCAACCTGGCAGCTAAGTTGCTTATCCTAACCTTTCCGTAGCACGAGAAAGAAAATCTCATGAGCGAGGCATCCTTAACCCTGGCACATGCATTTAAGTCTAGAAGAATTATCCGGTAGACCTTATTCGCTAATTGATCATTGTATCTAGGTTCAGTGAAGCATATAAGCTCATTTTGGGACATGCAGCCGAATTAATATGGACCCGAGAGAACACCCACTCGATGTAACAGAGTACTGACATATAAACCTTTTTTGCTGCCGTGATGATCCTGATGGAGGATTGTGCGTCCAATCGAGTAATCCGATATATGCGGCCCCACACTACAACGTGGAGTATTACCATAATTGAATCTATATAGGTTTGTGCTTAGGGTTGCAGTCAGACGGATAATCGAACTAGGGGAACTGCCGTTCATATGGATAAACCTATCAGTTGGTCGTGATAAGGCTGAAGTGACGTGAAGCCTAGTCTAGGTACGTATGTTAGCATGTGTAGGTGAGATTTCCCCCATGGTCCCTGTCCAATATCGGAGGGGCCCCAGATAATAACTCGAATCCAGGGTTGCTTCCAGGGTTGTTGGTGTTCCCAGTGGACTATAGCAAGGGGAATAAGCAATACGAAGTAACTGCCGTCCGAGATGGTGGCGCAGCTTATAATATAATACAGATATACATTATATAAACTTAATAAGCATAACTAAACGGTAGAATTTGCTGATCTAATCCTTATTCAAACTACATTAAAGATCAGTACTCGAAATTTCTTGGGTTTTACTGTTTATGGACTACTAAAGCAAAGGGCAGCCGGTCTGAGATGTAGTCTAACTAAGTTTCTTTTCTTCTAGCGTTAGTATTAATGTAGAGAGCGTAATCTTTACCATCGCTTAAATGCAAGGAACTCTGGGCTTCTCGCGAGAAGTTTCCCTCTAACGAATGATGCGTTATTTCCATGTACATATGTTGTTTCCACACACCTACTACTTGAACATGTTACAGAATCAAGCTCGTTTAATCTAATCAACTTTTCATGCTTCTCTGGAACGGTGCATCATGACAACCAGTGTGATTAAACGAGCTTGTGATACCAACATAAGAATGGATGCAGTGCCTAGAGCTTCGGGGCCTATTAAGAAGATAATTCGCTAGGGGATTCGGGTACATGACGGGCCCCTGTGCATCATTTGTCTTACAAATTCCCCGGGAAGAAGCAATGTAAGATAACCTTAAACTGGCCTTGCTGAAATGGTAAGTTACAACAGGTATACTTGGTTCACTACATCGACTATTGGTGTTACTTTCGATCATTTATGCAGGATATAAGCCTCAACACAGTACAGTAGCCTATTCATGTTACACATCAACTGTTACGTCGTGGAGTTTCTAAGGTGTATGGAATTGGCACCCGGTGGGTTATGATCATTTCTACATAAGGAACTAGTGTGTTGATTCTTGATAGGTTCTTCTCGAAATCAGCAGGAAAAGGCTGACATGGAGTGCTGACGTAGGATCTGTCAGTATTTTAGTCTTCCAGTCTTGTTTCATGTCAGTGGCCGCGATCGGCCGATAGAATGGCGAAGACAAGTTCCGAGACCTCAAAGATCGCACTCTCAAAACCAGGCTAGTTTCTCTCGTTTCGAGGGACTTTTCTGCTGCTACCAGTAAGCCTATCCGACAAAGCTATACTCGAGAATTTTGGTGACACAACACATGTACAAAGGCCCTATAAAAAGCGAATGGATGATATGAAACTTTACAAACATCAAAGAGGTTAGTAAAGCTAGACTACAGAAAATGCGAATAGCTATTGACAAATTCTGTCGAATTACGTGAACAGTTCGTTGACGAAATTTCGAGTCCGAAAATTAACTAGCTGATCGATATACACGACCATACGAACGAAGCGATTTAAAGTCTAGTGTCGTGTCTTTACTTTCCACGAGCAAAGAGACCTCACTTTAAAGACTTCAGCTTTCCAAGAAATCACCGTTCTAGAGACATAATTCCGTTTCCAACTCCACGTATAAAATCGATCGAGTATTATCTTAGAAACGCACTTGAATCTCTGGATCGTATTTTGTTGTAGTCATTCGAATACATCAATGATGATCAAGATGTATTCATGAAGTATTTCGAGAAGTGCGGGTGGTGTCTTTTAAAGTTTATTAGTGATGCCCTCCTTCGAGTTGAACTAAACTATATTGACTAAAGAAGAGAGAAAGCAATCCATTTTTTCCCGAGATCTATTGTCGTGCTGAAATCCCGTGTTTAGTGCAGCCGCATAAATTCCCCTTCTATGGATCAGACTTCCTCCAAGCCTCCGACAAAATTTATATAAAAAAAGGAAAGAAAAAACAATTACCGGCCATATATGATCTTGGTTCTTATATCAACAGCCTCTCCATCGGGGCGAGGGATGATTGGGTTTGGTTCAGCATTCGCGTTGTGAGGTTTTTGAAAAACCCTAAAGGGAAAGACTTGATCAATACTAGTGCTTGTAGCTCCTTGAATAGATATCACTTTTGTAGCGTTCTTCTATTCATTGAAGGTTTTGTTTGAATTAGTTCAACTTCAACAAACACCAACTCGCAGAAGGTCACACCTATCTAAGCTTTAGTATCTAAATACAAGCTCTCAGTTGCCAGTAGTAGTTGCATTCGTTTTTCAATGCCAATTTTTATAGTCCATGCTAGAATTAAAGGGCAAATTGATGTATTAGATACATATTAGTACTATAGAGATTACTAAACCCGGGTTTTCGGGTATAATCCAAATAAATGTAGTTAATTTGAAGTCAAGTATATCCTACATAGAAACCGAAGTGTGTTACATATAAGATGTGGAGAATCATGCTATACACGTTCTAGGATGACCAATTAATCTCTTAACTACCTACCTACCTACCCCTAGGCGCTAGCGCAGCTTAAATGCCAATATTGAAGGACCAATAGTTACTTCACTACATTTCAAATCGATATCTCGAAATGTCTGTCACCGCTAAACCCCTGAATTCACAGGCAACAAATCAAGTGATTGCATTTTGGTTTGTCTTAAACAAAACAGGATTTTAGATTCATTAGGACTATCAAACACCACTTCTTACATGAAAATCAACCGGGCTGCAATTGCCATGTTCTAATAAAGAGTATAACGTGTATATTCAGCTCGCCTCGCCATTCTCATGGTCACCGAATTCACTCAATTGGGCGCCACTCGAGCGGTACTAAGAATATACTCGCATGTCTGGATTCGTTGGTCTTTTCATTCGTCTCCGGCTACTGCTTCGTGGCTGAAACCACAGGCAGGGTTTTCGTTGGAGCCCAGCCAATATGGCCTGATAACACGCAATTGTTGATGACCGGCGTGGTCACATAAGATGAGATAAAGGCCTTCCCAATGGACGTAGAGATTCTTAGTTTCTAATCTCCGATTAGTGATCCTTCTCTCATCGATATTGTATCGGCGCTAGGCAGCGAATCTTCCCTTGGATTTCCGAGGTAATCGTGGTGCGAGCGTGTATTTTCTGATATACATCCCAGAGTCAGATAACGCACGTACACGTACACACCTAACCACGCTTATCTGCTATATCCCATCTCACACCGGATTACCTAGACTTCTAACTACCCATAGAGAACTGCACATGCGGTGAACAATACTACTCAAGGCAACGCGTGTACATTGCATGCGTATGTACATACTTATGTACGGAATCACGGGCTTGTCTGAGTAAGCCCCCCACGTCTGGTTACAATAGACATCTCACGTAATACGGGAACGGGTATACGCACTAGCTAACGTAACCCCCCTCCCCCTTTTATATCTCGTTCCTAGGGTTGTATCTGGAGGCGTGCCGCGACTAGGTAAGCGCCACCCCCTGGCTCGGCCGTCCGATCCCGAAGATTTATTGGCAGGGGTCGGCGCGATTCCCGGCGCAGTAGCCCCCGCCAATCACGACTCAACATTGTTCATTTGGAGGGCACTTTTATCCGGATAAGCAATTGCAACTGTAACTCTGATGCTCTCGAAACTGCATACCATAGAGCACAACTTGATGCATGCAGGGAAATGCGCAGCGCTGCTAGGCAGGCAGGCAGACAGACAGGCAGATAGATAGACAAGGCAGACAGGCAAGCAGGCAAGCAGGCAAGCAGGCAAATAATTGCGTAGGTTTTGTGGTGACATACTATATGCACTGAGATTTGACATGTGAGGAATCAAGGGTCTAGACAGCAGATCGCATGATATCACTCTTGCCGTTCACCCTGTCGGCTAGGACCTACATGCAGATGCTTGAGCATGGGAGGGGAGAATGCACCCGTATAGATTGAGCCGGAGATATGTAGGGCTGTGTCACGTCTGCTTCGCAGAGAAAGTAAAATCAAAAGATAAGTCGGATTTCCTACCTGGGAATTAGCTGGTAGCCTGACATGTGAGTAACATATCAGACCATTGGTCTCTCGACATAATAATGCTACCTTAGGTGGGCGGGGGGCGAGGTGTGGGGGATGAGAACTTTTAGGCAAGGGAGTGTCTTTCGGGGGGGAACGGGAAGGATTCTGGGGATATATCGTTGATTTTCCGGGGACAGATGCACATACATGCGAGTGTAAGTGGGCTCTGACCACTACTATGAAATTCATCGCGGGTGAGATACTGCTGGAAAGTATCGATTGTGATACCCTCCTCAAGGAGAGACGATGATTCCTAAGGCATGTATGTCAGCAAGAGACAGTTACTGTGCAACTTCGCCTCACTTCTGCTGATTGGGTTACTAGTCTGTGACAAGAGAAAACTAGTCTCCATCATGATCTGCGAGGATCTTTGCGTCCTTTGCCCCAAAGAGCATCAAACGAGCTGGCCGGTCCTCTCGTGTGAGCACTAAGTCATTCACCCGGGTTCACGATAAGCAGCAGTGAGCTCCTCGAAGATGGTCCAATCCCAGCTTCTCAAACTAATTTCATCATTCTCCTTTGGTTTCACCCTAATATCTTGATTAGGTAAGAGAGGGAAAGACAGTCGTTCGTTTTAAGCAACTTAGAGGTTTACAGCTTCAGATAGACAATAATAGACATTTCTAGGAGAATCAGCGTCAAAAGCGTTACTTCGACCGCTACCGTGGCGATGAAAGTCTTTACGTAAAGCTTTACTATGAGGACACGAAGCTCGCGAAATCGACCCCTCTGCCTCGCCTACGGATAGGCATCCCCTTCCCCCTGGACTATTGGACCGGCTGAACGGGACAATTGTCTTGGTCCCTGAGGGTGGGGGCGAAGCCTGCGCACGGGTCAGGACAACATGCGAAAGCATGACGAGGAACACATCGAGCAAGAAGACAAGCATCACGGCGGCGAGTCGCCCGTTGCTTCAGTTATCCCCGAGAGCTAGGGCGTACGGAGCTCCGCGGGCAACCACCACAGCGAGGGAGTAAGCCAGCGTCGCGGACTTAACAGCCTAGTACGTGGTTTTCAATTCGGACAAGCGTTGGAAGAAGGGCTCAGAGCTGGGCGCCGAGATGACCTCGCGGACTCATACCGTGTTGAGAGGCACGTAGGTCAGCGAGGCGCCAAGACTGATGATGACCATTGAAGATGCTGACAAAAACCAAGAATCCCAACCCCCGCAGCAATGAAGCACAGCCGCTGATGGAATACGGTTTGCGCAGCATGGCCCGAGGCTCGAAAACGGGACTGCTGGGAGCTGCGAATCCCCGTTTCGCTGGCCTCGTCCTCGTCCTCGTCCTCGTCTACGTCTTTCTTCAGGAAAACACGCTCATACGTGGGCGGAGTCTCGAACGCGTGCTAATTTTCTGCCGCGGCAAGCGTCGATACGAGGTCGCTTAGTGTACAGCTTAGATACTATCTCAAATGTTAGTGTCATTTCATGAGCTAGCATGGAAAAGCGCGAGTTAGTGAGTTCACTTATAAATAGGATCGCCGGGAGGAATATGAGTACCTAAGTTTGATAATTGTGAGTATGGCCAATCTAACCCTGTATTGTTTGACCTTATCATCTCCGCTGCCGCTTTTATTGGATCTCATGGAGAGAATCTCCTGGGCTTGCGTTAAAAACTCTATATGGAAAAAATCAAAGTTCTTAGTGCGTTCGATAGCCTCGATTGTGAGGCTTGAAAGAGAGAACATAGTGATAACTTGTACTTTCACTAATTCAATCAATAAATAGGACCGGTCGACCGATAGCTTTATGAAGAAAAATATATATATAAATGAAACTCGAAGGGAAGAACTTGGTGACAGAAATCTGAAGTTAACCCAATACAGATGTCTAGGCAAGTCACCTATCTACCTAATAAGCGATAGATCGAACGTGAAGGCATCTACGATATCAACCAGCCAACGTCTAGCTAATGGTGGAGTTGTCAGCGGCCAACTTACACAATCCAGCGAATCATCGTTGCGGACTTATTATTGTCTTAGTTGACGATCTCATGCTAAGTCCGACTAATTGTGTAGTTGACATGCCTATAACTCTCTCGCAACTAGCGCAAGGTAGGCCTGTTATACTCCTATCAGGATTACTCTCACACTAGAATCATAGATACTTAAGAGATCAATTCACACGAGAAAGTCGTTTAAAACTTAACAGATTAGAAGTAATATATGCATTTAAACCTTTTTTCCATTGCCTCTTAGTAGGTATACCCATAAGCTAAATAAACCTGAAAATGAGGTAACAACGATAGGCGAGGGAAGATCGTCATTGAATCCTATCGGTTAGCCGTTCGGGAGGATCTGCTCATACAATTAGTACGATCGGCAGTGCGGTAAGGATGTTTTTAATTACTTTCAGGGCGAGAAGGAAAAACAAAAAGGAAAAAAAGATTCCCATTGTAAGCCTATAATATCACCTTGTTGAACCTAGAGTGATAGGTATACTAACAACTCAAAATTCTTTGTTGCTCCATACCATCCCAAATCTGCCTCTTGGAGTGAGGTAGGTAATACCACAGGGAATGATGAGTTATTCTAAATTCCAAGCTATCATTTCCAGACTGGATATACAGAATTCTACAGCGACTTTTCTACAGAACTTCTCTTCTTTAGCTCTTACAACGACCATGTTTCTCTCGCTACTGTCACCCACACTGTGTAAGTCATGTTTAAGTTTCATGTTTGATCAAAAAGAATCTTCCCCAATCAACCTATAACCCAGCTCTCGAAATTACGGGACGGATACGGATGGCCGGAGGAAAATGTCTCTATCGACTGAAAACAAAACTACCTACATACATACCTAGGTAGTAATTGTGTACAACTCCCGATAAGAGAAGGAGGAGGCTGGGAGGTAAAATACGATTAGCAGAAAGTGAGTGCGCCTATACATATGATCGCTTGCCTGCGTGTTTCTCTCCCCTCAACCTCTCCGCCCCGCCCCGCCCATGTCCCTCTCCCCCTCCCCCTCCCCCTCACTCACTCACAACAGGTACCCATGCCCAGGGTACACAACACCATGCCAGGCACGCCCTATACATATCGCCACCGCTAACTACCAACCGAGTTCATTTGAATTAAAAAAAAAAGGTCCCTATGTGCATTGCAGTAGTTAGCTAAGTAAGTAAGGGAGAGGCGAAAAGCAGGCACCATGCACGTTCGTTCGTTCGTTCGTTCGGTAGGTCCGGGGCATTAATGTCTGTGTGGTTGCATAACGGGGCCGTTCGTTATTAAGGCACTATGCATACCTAACTACATACTTACATACATACCTAACCGCCTCGTGTATGTATGTGTGTTATATTGGATTGCGCGCATGTGGGTATCACATATCACGACTACTCCCGACTTGACCGAACTACCTACCTGTAACTCCCGTCCCCACCGAGAACGCATTTCATTTATTTTTTTCTTTTGTTAGGTATTAACACTGGACCTATCCGGTATCCTCGGGCTCGCTTGGGATTAAGTGGAAATCGTAGATAGCCACGTGTGTGTGAGAGAGGGGTAACAGATATCAATATATCCACCCATAGTCGAGGTTAACTGTATAAAACGGAAACGGAACTTGTCCACGGTAATTCATTCTCGACAAGTTAGAAACAGTGGGCTTTCTACATCCGGATAGCCCGCTAACTACATAGATGGCCACACCTCCAGATAGGGCAAGGCAAAGCAAAGCAAACCAAGGGAGTCTAGGTCCCCCCCTGCGTCCGTACCTTAGTTTGTGATCAACGGGTTCGCGCGGCCTCAACTCCCAAGCGATTACATGCGTACACACTTATGCGGAATCCTTCATACTAAAAGCTAGGTATAAAAAAACGCTAGGTCGTGGGTCTCCGAATCCTTAGTGCTCCGGAACCTGCTGGCCGCTGCTAGTTCAGCCAGTGAAGAGGCTCCTAGGTAGCCTAGGTGAGCCGGGAGGAATGGAAACGACCATATAGCGCCATAGGAGATCGTGAAATCGTACCGGATTATTTGTATCATCGGGTTCATTCAAGCTAGATTTTGGACTATGGCCCCGAGACGACTCTACTCGGCTCAACTCAACTTGTCAGTAAGCACGATTATCGCTCGCCGTATGGGCAAGTAGACGGAACCGACAGGAGCTAGTCGCAGGACAAGGGTAAGAGCTGCCAGTAGTGCTACTATAGGTTAGTTATAGGTCAACAACTCTACCGTACGCAGCCGACAAGGTTGAGAAAGGGTCGTCCGATCTAAGAGCTGCAGCTACACTGCATCGCTCTCCCGGTCCTCGGAACATCGCTCGTCCACCTTTCCTCCTCGTCCTTGTCGCCCTTGTACTCCCTGCCATCGAACGTGCGTCCGGCCCAGCCGTCCTCGAATGGGTGCAGCGCTAGGTGCATGACCCTGTCGAGGACGTCCCTCTCTTTACCCTTCTCCACGCGCTGGATCACCTCGTCGAGGATCCAGCTGCGCGGCACGAAGTTCGGGTTCACCTGCTTCATGGTCTGCCTCCGCTGTGCGTCCTGTTCTTCCGCGAGCGAGGCCGCGTCGTCGCCGCCGCTGCTGCCCCAATCCTCTATGATGCGCTGCCGCCACTTTCCCAACCACTCGCCGACGCGCTTGCGGCCCTCTTCCTCGCCCCCTAGGCCCGTGACGCCGTCCTTGTAGAAGAACACCGAGGCCTTGTCCTGCCGCGCCTGCTCTGTCTCGAGCTCGCTGACCTTGACGGCGCTCAGGCGCCGGAAGAATATATTAAAGTCCAGCTCCAGTGCTCCCATGGTGTCTAGGATGCTGCTGAACAACTCGTCAAAGTCGCTTTCCCTGAAGTTCCGCAAGCCTAGGCGCGCCGTCATCAATCTCTTGTACTCGGCCAGGAACACCGCCTTGTACTCCTCGCCGATGTGCATGATGACCACCTCGGCTCTCTCGATGATGCCGCTGGCCTGCTCTTCAGTGACACCGCTCTCGATGAACTTCTCGTCATCGACCCGCTCTGCGGCGCCGATGAGCTCCCCCAGCGACTCGCCCAGCCGTACTAGGTTCCACCATATGATACTTGGCTGGTTCCGGTAGCTGTACCGTAGCATGCCGTCATCATGATTAGGAGTGTACATGGGGTCGAAGTTGTCCATAAAAGCAAAAGGGCCAAAGTCTATGCTTAGCCCAAACAGTGACGTATTGTCCGTGTTCAACACGCCGTTCATGAAGCCATAGGCCTGCCACTTTGCCACCGTAAGCGCATTCCGCCGCACGATCTCTCGATACAAACGAGTGAAGCGATTTTCCGCCGTTTCCGAAGGCCCCTCTATTACTTCCGGGGGGACATTCCGCTTGGGCGGCGGCGACTCGCCCGGCTTCTCGGGGTCATCCAGACGACCCGGCAGGGTCTCCCAACCGCCGAAGACGTCCTCCGCCACGTACGTGGCGAGCCTGCGGATGAGGGCCCTGTCGCCGCGCGCGCGGAGGATGTCGAAGTTCCCGATGCGCAGCCAGCTCTGCGCGAACCGGGCCACGATGGCGCCCGGCTCGACGGTCTCGCGCAGCACCTTGACGTCCGGGAGCAGCGTCAGGCTCAGCGCGCGCGAGGTCGGGATGCCGAGGGCGTGCAGCGCCTCGCTGACGACGAACTCGCGAATGCTGCTCCGCAGCACGGCGAGGCCGTCGGCGAACCGGCTGTACGGCGTCATGCCCGCGCCCTTGAGCTGCAGCTCGTACCGCACCCCGGTGTCCGGGTTCGTCGTCTCGAAGAGCGAGATGGCGCGGCCGTCGCCGAGCTGCCCGGCCCACTGGCCGAACTGGAAGCCGCCGTAGCACTGCGCCCACGGGTACCCGCGGCCCTCGAGCTTGGCCTCGTCCCACCCCTGCAGCTTGTTCCCCGCCACCGTGGCCGCGAAGTCGGCGCTCTCCTCGTCGCCCGCCGCGATCCCGAGGTCGCGCATCGCCGCGGGGCTGACGGCGAGGAGCTCGGGCGCGCTGACGGGCTGCGGGCGCACCCACGTGAAGAGCGCGTCCCGCACCTGGCGCGGCGATATCTGGTCGCGCGGCGTCTTATGCGAGTCGGCGGGCGTGGGGAAGACCGGGTCGGCGGGCAGCTTGGAGGTGAAGGTCCATGACTTCGGTATGTCGTTTATGGAGGCCGCCGTGGCATTCGCGGCGGGGGTCGAGAATTGGGACGCCATCGGGGCCGGTCGCAAGCGTGGGAGACTTCGGCGGGCGATGCGATGCAATAACATATACAGGACAGAGTTCACCCACGGCTCCTCGTCAGCTATGATCGAGGGGGGAATGGAATAGGGTATCTAGGTTATTACAAATAGGCGATTTTAATATGTGAAGGAATTAAGGGAACAGAAGAAATTGAAACAAGGGCATGAGTGATATAGCTAAATGCCGATTATTATGAGGTGGAGATGGCGTAAGAGGCTCGATGGTGTAGCGCACTCGATGATGTAGTGCAGGCGATGGCGACCGACAAAAAGCCAAGCTGCCGACCCCGCCGAAGATCCGACTTATTAATACATAGGTACGAATGCGGTATGCAGTTACTCGCCGGGCCGGTCACCGAAAGCCACGATTCGTAATACTGCTTTTATTTTCTATACTTCTTTCATTACTAATCCATGGACACTAACCTTGCTATATGTATACCTAGTAATCATCCAGGCCTTCTAGGCCTAAAATACCGATCATGTTTCATTTATAGCGCGGTATAGATGTAACTAAGACTATATAACATGCCTATTCATAATGCTCACAAGAAACCATGAGAAACCCGCACAGTTTAAGATAAAATAAAGTAGTAATTATTATCCCATTCAAGTCGAATCTCTCTTCTGACACGATAAAACAAGGACTCGACCTTTTTTTTTCTACGCATAGTTTTTACTAGGTATATAGCCTCTAAACCTCAAGTATGTGTATATATAGGCTCTAGTATACACGCACTAAAAGCAGCCACGGGTGGAGATAAAACCGATGATGCCATCACACACGTTAGCAGGGCAAAGCACGAAAGAGCAATCGTGCCGGCTAACTATTCTCGTTTCAACCCCCGGTGCGAAGTTCCCGGCTTTGCGTCAGTGCTCCTAGGGCTACTACTACCCGGTCATCCGTTTCACCATCAGCGACGTGGGGACAACATACATACAAACGGTATATATATTTCCCCTACCTCTTCGGACGCGGCTGTTGGGTAGGTGGCTAACTAAGTTATATACACATACTACCTACTTACAACTTACGAAGGTCAAGTTTCATAAATAAAATCGATAACACTTCACTAATGCGACTTGGGAGCTTTGTTTGGTCTTCTACAATACGTCCTCGATTTATCATCGTGCCGCCTCGAGTACGACTGAACAAAGCATTGCTCCCCGCAACGAGAAAATTGACGACCCGAGCTACTAGGATGCACTCGATAACCTCGACATTCAAGCCCGACGCCTCCGGTACGCCGCCGAAAGAAACGGGGGCCATCCCGAAGCTGAGGATGAACGACGGGCACGAGATCCCCATGGTAAGCCCAACTTAACTCGCACTACGGTATATATTCACCACACACCAAAACTAATAGAGGATAGCTCGCATACGGCCTAGGCGCGGCACGGTCCAAGACCGACGCAGATGAGGTGATTAGCTTAACGACCATGGCCATCAAGAACGGGTACTACCACCTCGACGGCGCCGAATGTAAGTGCTTATGAACCCCCCACGCCCAAGGGATGCTACAAAATACATACTCACGAAACGCCCAGCCTACGGCAACGAAGCCCACCTCGGCGCCGCCATCGCCGCGTCGCCGGTCCCGCGCTCCGAGCTCTTCGTGACGACCAAGCTGCGGGGCACCAAGAAGCAGGACGTGGCGACGGCGTTCGGCAAATCGCTCGCGCGCCTCGGGCTCGAGTACGTGGACCTGTACCTGGTGCACGCGCCGTACCTGGCCTCTTCGCCCGAGGACCTGCAGTCCATCTGGGCGCAGATGGAGGCGATCCGGGCGTCGGGTCGCGCGCGCTCGATCGGGGTGTCCAACTTCCTGCGCGAGCACCTCGAGACCGTGCTCGCGACCGCCAAGGTCCCGCCCGCCATCAACCAGATCGAGTACCACCCGTACCTGCAGCACAGGAGCGGCGGTGATGACCTCGTGCGCTTCCACCGCGAGCACGGCATCGCGGTCGCGGCGTACTCGCCGCTGACCGCCATCACGAAGGCGCGCCCGGGCCCTGTAGATGAGGCGTACGCGAGGCTGGCGAAGAAGTACGGGGCCACGGAGGGTGACGTCGCGCTGAGGTGGTGCCTCGACCAGGGGATCGTGGCGATCACGACGAGCGCCAGCGAGGAGCGCTTGCAGGGGTACATGAACAAGGTGCCGAGCTTCAAACTCACGCCCAAGGAGGTCGAGGAGATTGCCGAGTTGGGCAGGCAGAAACATTATAGGGGGTTCTGGAATAACCACTTTGCGGACGACGATACGCGGTAGGTGGACTGGGCCGATGGGGGAGATGCCGGCAACTTTTAGAATCTGTATTATTCTTCAATGTCGTAGAGTCGGTGGAATAGAGCTAGTGAAAGTTTTAGACAGGCAGAAAGGAAACATGAATATGATTAGATACGAGACGAGTGTATAAGCGGATTTTCGTACCGCGGATATATGATCTTATTATCTAGACACTACGTTGACGAATTCATAGTTCGTCATCTGATTCCGTCTCCTCGTCGTCTGCGGGTTTTGGCGGCGATGGCGCACCCTTTTTGCCCTTCATGAAGGGTAAATTGCGTCGAGGCGGAGGTGCCTCATCGTTATCCTCGGAAACATCTGAGGTTGCAGACTCTTTGGGTGGTTCGGCTCTCGTGACTCGACGTGCAGCGGCAGCAGACTTCTTGGATTTTGGTGGCGGCGGTGCCGGCTCGGAATCACTGTTGGCTTCGCTCGGCGTCTCATCTTCTGGGGTCGCTTGCTCTTCATCCGACCCTGGGTCTAGTAGAGCGCTGGCAGTGTCATCATCCTCGACATCCATCTTCTCAAACCCGTCATCGCTGCTCTCGGGTTCCTCCTTTATAGCCTTTCGCTTGGCGCTGCGCGATGCCGCAGCGGCACGGGCTTGCGTGTTCTGGCTGGCACCGACATTGGCAAGCTTTTCCGGGTCTATGCTAGCGGCTGCGAGTAGACGCTGCTGTTGCCGAATCTTGACTTTCTTCGCATTTAAGAGGTCCCTAAACTTTTCAAGGACCTGCGTCTCATTTTCATCCTTGGCTTTGATGAGCTCGTCTAGCTGGCCCTTTAGTTCATTGACGGAGTTCTCCAGGGATTTGATGTTGGTACTAGCTGCAGCTAGATCTTCCGCAACTTTGGTTCGGGCAGCGATGGCACATACACACCAATCGAAGAGACTGATCTCTGCCTTATCAGTCTCGTCTATCAGCTTTATGGACCCAAGCCGTTGCTGGAAATCGATTAGCGGTGTGGCCTAACTGGCGAACTAGATCCAAACACATACTATGATGCCTTGGATGTTTTTTCTGAAAGATAGGGCAACGGACGAATTATCCGACTGGATGTCCGCCCTGACTTCGACATCGGGCACAGGCTGTTGGTCGACGAGGATAGATGTCAATATCCTCTCCCACTCCTCATCAGTGCAGGGACTATTCGCAGCCTTGTAATCGCCGATCTTCTTGTGACGTACTTTACGAGACAGGGGTTGTCAGCCTTCCACGGTTCCTGTGATGATAATGCATGAAATTCGTCGATCTGTGCGCGCACGGGGGATGGCGGGGAGGGGGAAAGCTGTGATCACGGAGAAGCTGGAGCACAAATTCTAATTTGGGACTTACATTTAATCACGAACACCGTGCTGCTCTCTGACCCGACCAGTTTCAGGTCTAGCGGCCGTGAGCCGTTTGAAGAAACCTCCAGCAGAAAAGAACTATCGTTTTGTCCCGAGACTGGAAAACGTAACAAATGGAATTCCGCCATGATGGCAAAGTAGGGAGGGATGAATGCGATGATGAGCGGAAGAGGTGGGATAAGCCGAGGCTAAGGAGCTAGTTACATTAGAGATTGGAGGTTGGAGGTTGAAGGTTGAAGGTTGGAACTGTTGAATCGACGTGGTGAAGCGTTGCCGTTAGATACCTAGAACTGCAGGAATGCTATCACTCAGAGGTCGACTTAGAAACTATTCGAACCAAGGCGGGAAGAAGGTCGAGCACAGTAGCGGAAAGGTGTGTTTCAGCCTTGCATTGGGATGGTATACCGCCAAGATGATAGGATAGGTATCATAACAAATCCGATATAGTGCACAGAAGGAATAGCAGAAATCAGGATAAATAAATTAAACGATGGTGTGATACGATGTAATGCGATGCAACACGTCGAACATGTGTTGAATACGAAGTTCAATCCCAAAAATGATTACAGGCGACAAGAAATATACACTCATGTGCATAGGAGGTGGTTTGACCTACAGGCTTCAATAAAAATGATGGTGTAATCGGTGTAAGCGGAAGATTCCTGTGTGAGGAGGAGGCGGTTGCTTGCAGGCAGCTGCTCAGGCAACCGATGCACAGACAACCCAGCCTAACAACTTGAACCAACCAAAGGTACCTATGCAACAACTGAATATTGCATCTGCCATTACCGCAATAAATAGGTGATTAGGTGGAGTACCTAGTCGACTTCTTCTGTCAGAACTTTAGCCCAACGCTAGCTGCGAAGCTATGACCTGAATTGTTCGAGATTGGCTTTGAGAACAAGAATGCGATTCAGTGCTATCGGGATTTGTCTACAGGGGAATGGTCAAAAACGCGTTTTCTTGTTGACGTCGCGTGTTTACTGCCAGCAGATACCGCCCCACGGCTTGGTGCAATTGAATGAGGGACACGTTTTGTCAGGTACCTACCTCCCGTACCTTTGGGCTTGCTAGGTGTACCATCACGATGCCACGTTAGCTACTGACGGTCATAGCATCGCCCATAGGACGAGGGTATATAACGAAGAGCGCGCCTGTATATTGCAATGAAAAATCATATCTAGGAAGTTATCTTAATTCCATGAATTAATATGCGCAAAGGGGATTTTTGACCAGCAGGGCATCACATGTTTTCTTTTTACATCGTGAAGCGAAGGTAACATCAATACGAATACGCGAGATACCTACCAAACATACAGTAGGCCTAAGGTACATAGAAAGCAGGTACCTAGGTACCAACCAGCCAGCCGAGCAGGCGAACGGACGACAGAAAGATTTCACAGCTGGCCGCCAACCCTAAGATTTTACCCGCACAGACTGCTCTGCAACACCAGCCACCCACAGTTCACGAAAACAATAGGACCCTTCTTTTTTCTTTTTTTTTTTCCCTTCCCCTACCTACGGACTACTGCTCCCCCTCCAACCATTCATCCAACCCACTCTTTTGACCCGGCCACCTTTCCTCCCCGATTCGCCTTTTCCAAAGCTCCATGCGAAATTGGGTCCTCACTCCATCTCACCAACAACCAAGCACATTCACCTTCGCATTGTCTTGATTCCAATCGAGTCAATTCATTCTTCCCCCCTCGCACATAGCGTGCATCTACACCACCCGCAGATTCCTGCAATCTACTTTTCTCGTTTCCCCCCACCCCGTCTTTTTTCTTCTGTCTTCTTGCGACTGCTGCCGCAGCTCCCAAGACCAATCCGTTCTCTTTGCGCCATTCGTTTACGTGCACTACGCACTACTTCAATACTTCTTCCTCTGTTGTACATTACTTTCATACACCCGTCGCCTAATAATTCTATACCCTCCACCCCGACAACTTCATTGGGCACGCTTGCTCTGTGCGGCCATTGAACCTATGCGATCTCTCCTCCCCGACCCACGGTCTCACGCAAACTCAAAGCAGACGCAGCCACAGCCGCGGCTCAATATACCCACCTCTCGACCACGATTCGAGCACCAAATCAACTTCACGTGCAACATCGATTGATTACCAAACCTAGGAAATGCGACCCGAACGAACAGATATCTTGTTGACAGGATTTACTCTTGGAAATTGATTTCCCGGAACTCGTCATTTCTGGCAACCTCGGATAACCAGACGCGGCACGCGACACCCAACTTATTGAAATAAGGTCGAGCCGTTTCGACCGTGTTCGCCCCTCCACGCGATACTTGAACCTTACTACAACCTACCCGCCATGGAGCCCTTGCGCCTCAAACCCCGTAAGCCCGTCGAAGACGTGGTGGAGAATTGGGACGACGACGACTTCATGATTGACACCGACGAAGACCTCACTTTTCGAAACAACTCCGGCGCTAATCCGCAGCTTTCCCGACGTGACAGCCATTCCTCCTTCCGCTCCGATCGCGAATCACTCTCCGCAAATGAGGAAAAGCACGTCCATCTACCCGGCGACGATGAGAAGTCTACGCTGGACGCCATCGCCGCTGCGACACACGTGGGAATCCCTATCCCCACCAATGTACCACCTTCCGCCTTGATGGGAGGTACCATCAAGCGACTCGGAGGACGGAAAATCAAGAAGATTTTCCAGGAGGACTGGGGTGACGATCTCGAATTACCTGCAGCCGGTCAAGCGCTTCGTCTGAAGGCCCAGGACGGGACTAGATTTCCGGAAGTCTTGCGCCAAGTTAGTGGCTCGGCGAATCCAAGTCCGGCAAAGAAATCTGTACCTAGCATCACACACTCGCCGCCTCAAAAGCCGATTCGACCCAAAACTCTAGCACCACCCATCAACCTAGAGAGATTTCGTGACACTGATGAGGACGAGGACTTCTTTGGCGATGGATCTGCCACTATTAAGGCGCCTAGAGTTCGCCCTCGGGGTAGACCCATGTCATTGATTACGCCGCCCACACCAACGCCGTCCAAGCCGACTAAGAAGGCGGACGATTCTGATATCGAGCTTGACCTCGAATTGCCTTCTGACGGGAAGTTGCAACTTTCCAGCAGAAGGGACATCCCCAAGACGCCATCTTTGCACATGCACGACGACTTTGAATGGGGAGAAGGTAGCCTAGGAACACGATTTGGCGGCACAAGACGTGATGCCTTTTCTACCCGTAGCTCATCTGTTTCGGCCCTGAGTCCTAGCCTTGCAAGCTCATTCACAGCAGAGAGCGAAGATGATACTTTTGAAGGGCTAGTACTGCCCAATGGTCCTTTAGACTTTAGTGAGCTGTTGAACCGCCAGAAGCAAAGTCGCTCTACCGAGAGAAATGATTCAGACAGACGATCCCAGTCAAAGCAGGCGGGGTCGTCTGGAGTTCGAGACTTGGAGAGACGATCTCGACCGAGGCAGAGTCGATCTCCTAGAGCGTACTACCAAGCAAGGCGACCCCGCCCAGCGCAGAGTCAGTCTCCGACAGGACGGTTGCCAGAGAAACAGTCTCGATCCACAAGGTCACCAGAAAGAAGAGAACCGGCGAGGCTACCTCACTTTATGCAGAGTCGATCCCCAGGTAGACGGGATCGGCATAATCAGCCGTGCTCACCGCAGAGTCAATCCCCGGGAGCGGTGAGACGATCACCAAGAGAAGGTGACCTAGATAACCGATCTCGCCTAACGCAAAGCCAGTCCCCAGTTGGACGAGTGCCGGCGGATCAGACTCGTCTAGCGCAAAGTCGATCTCCCGTAAGACGCGACGTTGAGAAACGACCTCGATCGGCGCCGACTCAATCTCCAGGAGGACAGATCGTAAACAAACAGGACTCTTCACCAGCTCGTTTACCTCCTCGGTCACCACCTCATTCACCAGTCAGTGCATCGCCCCGTGTGTCGGCTCGCACACCACTTGGTTCACCATCTCTAGCATCCCCCAGCGCGTCTCCTCGCGCGACACCTCCGACATCCAAGAAGACCACGCACCTCCCGCAGGATGACGACGATTTGTTTTCTGGCCTTGATTTCGGCGATGGTAACGTGTTTCACCCCGGCAAAGCAACATTGCATCGCAATATCAAAGTCAGGGAAGCGCGGCCCTCTAGTCCAGTGAGACCCAAGACCGCAGTTTCTATCACCTTCACTAGTAAGCCCGTTGCATCGACACCTTCCCGCTTGCCTCGTCCCACGGTCAGCCATGAGCGCTCCCACACCCAATCGTCGCTGGAGCCTGTTTCTGAGAGCGGAGGCCCTATTCCTCAAAAGCCACCCCGACGACCTCAATCGAGACTCGGCCACTCCGCTCAATCATCTTTATCCGGTATCAAACCGTCTCCGACTTTCTCGGTTCAATCTAATATTCCATCTACTCCTCGAAGAAGAGAATTGGGCCAGAAGACGTCGATGGGCGCTTTACGCATTGAACCCACAACAACAAACGCTCAACTACTACGACTCAAGCGGTCCCTGCCAGCTATGCGACATAACCAACCGCCAGCTAAACCAACGATGTCTCGATTCGATCGACCATCATCCCGCACCGACTCTCGTATTGAATTGCAGCGATCACAACCGGCCTTTCGTCCCAAGACTCCGGTGGACCAAGCTCGACCTGTCAATGAGGCTCGTGCAACTCAGGTAAGGAAAGGTCAGGCGCCTTTTCTGCCCGCAGGTGCATCTCAGTCTCAATCACATCATGTCAGCACCAAAAACCCCCGTGTGTTTAGACGCCACGATTCCGATCAAGGCCCGGAAGTTAGACCACTATCACGCGCCTTCTCACGTGTTGGACCGCGGTCGCCGAGCCCTAGAAGACTAGGTCATGAGAAATCATCTTCTGAGCCTATGTGGCAACAAATCAACAAGCCACGTCGATTGCGACATTTCGGTGACGGTCACGAGCTAGACGCCTTTGATGATCTGCCTACGTCTGCGCATACCGAATCCAGGTATACAAAGCAACCTGTCGCGAGCAGCAACAAGAATAGCATTCGGAACAAACTATATCAGAATATCCTCCCGGATCGTACGCCTCTCCTGCCAGATCGCACACATATCCTACCAGACCGTACACCTAGTCCCGCGCCCCCTCAACCGCCTGCTAGGACTGATTACCTACCCCGTTTTGCCCGAGATACCGCTGCTAGTCGTATAGCTAGGGAGACTAGCTTAGCACAACGATCGCCGTTTTCAGGACCTCTAGGTCCCGTCAATGCACAGCGAATGAATCCGTTGCCAAGATCGAATCTCAATCCTTACGCACATAATCCAGTCAGAACTAAGAAAACCCGGAAGCCCAAGCAGCTGAAACCACATCTGATCTCCAACTTGAATTCGGGAAAGGAATCTAAAGGTACTTCAAGCAGTTATCATTACACGTCTTGAGACATGACTGACATAGATTAGTGGTTAATGGGATGACCTATAATCCAATAACGTTTCGATGGGAAGGGAATGAGAATGCCCTCAAAGCTTTCAGTAACTCGGGCTCGTCTCCATCCCACCCGCCGTTTAGGGTGCGCGAAAGGGAAACATCAACTCCGAAACCCTTGCTTATTGCCAACATAAATGCGAGTAAAGGGGCTAAAAGGGTCGGCGATATGGTATTTGATCCTCAGAATATGTGTTGGTTGAAGGTCGACACTTCGACCCCTTCCACCCTTCGATCCGATGACCCAATGGAAGGATTCAACATTATGGACGACGAAGATGACCCGTTCAAAGACATACCAGACCTAGAAGACAGGGATAAGGACTCAACCGAAGGCGGCCACGGTCGCGCAAGCGATATCAGAGAAGATTGGCTTGTGGGCGAAGAATTCGATGTCGGACCAGAGTTCATAAGACGACAGCACGAAGAAGAGGCGCGCTGGCGCCGAAAGTGTGAAAAGTGGACAAAGCCAGCCAGTCGTAACCAGGAGAACTGGCGGTGGGCTCTCAGAGACATGATCATGGGTGGTTGATCATTCAAACATCATTGTCGATTGAATAATCGCATGATTTGCGGCCAGTTATTTACACAGCCGACCTACACACGCTCAACGCTTTTTCTTTTTCGTCAGTGTTACTACAAGAGCACCTCTACTGGAGGCTAACGAAGGAATGATCACTAACATAATTCTTCTTTGTCCTCTGTATTTTGCATTGCTGGGGTTGGGGTCATGATATGTACATGCGTCACGCAATGCCATGGTTTTCTATAGCGCATCAGCGCGTGAGAAATCCAAGGCAAGAAACGAAGGAAACGGCCTAAGACACGATTCATTCTTGGCGGTTCACAGGGACGCCATTCGGAAAATCTGCATTAGTTTTGTCTTTTTTTTGCAAACGGCCTTGCATCTGGATCGGCATGGAGGCATTTGGTTTGCCACGAGAAACGAATCATGATGACATGACGTTTAATGATATCACGATGTGTATATATAGAACGGATACCATGAGATGGCCAGCTTGGCCCAACGATAGACAAAAGGAGGAGCTGGTAGCTCCTTAATGACTGATACGAACCTGAAATACTTTAATTCATAATAATTCGGCGTGTCACGAGATCAGACTGCGATGTTGACATGTCACTGCCTCTTCGTAAGTATATATATTGGCCAGGACTCATAGAACCCTTCTTACCAGCTTCTCTCCTCTCCCTGCGCTTTTGAGCTTCCGCCTGCTTCTTCTCGTCTATTTCCCGGTTCCCTAGGTCATTGTAAGTGGTGAGGCGGTAGCATCATCCCTGGTGGCCGGCTTGGTTAATATACGGCTATCACGTGTGGGTTTCGTAGACAGGAGGAATAAGGATAAAGTGAGTGGTAAGACTTGACTCACGTTAGTCGCCGCTCGTGTTTCACCTGATATAGGTAGGCTGGCTGATGTGTTTTGATGTGATAGATGGGTACGGTTTATTCGTCTTTCGGGAGGAAAGGGGGGAGGTGGGGGAGAGTGCTTTTCGTTTCTCCGGGTGTGGTATCGTGGCCTTCGGGGGTATGTATATATATCCATGTTCAACTTGTCGAAAATAAACTGTGTGTGATGTGCTTGCTCATGGGGCACCTACGTGTCATGTTATATCGCTCAGCATTGAAAATGGTAGAAGGTAGGTAGGTAGGTGCCTAAGATACGAATGACTACAGAGAATACTTTACGACGGTCCTGGGCCTGGTTGCTTAGGTATATAACCTCATAATTGAGATATAGAAGGGAGTGAGAGGAGGGCGGAAGAGGGGGAAAAGGGGAGGGGGGAAGGGGAGGGGGTTAAATGGTATGTATGGGTTGGGACGGACAGAAAGAAGGCTTATATATCTAAATTAAAACTATTCCTACCAGCAAGTTGGGTCGAGCGACGTAACTATCCACGGGTCTGGGGGGATGAGTAGAAGGAAAGTCCGACTCGATGGGCCTGGTGGGGGAGGCCATTGAAACCCCGGGTACCGGAGCATGTCTCGCCAACTTGCTTTTTGGGGGTTTATTTATTTTTTTTGTTGACCTTCTGTTCGAACCGGCCTTGTGCATCTTTTTTTTTTTCATACCATTTTTTTGCTACTGTTAGTTATTCATGGTTGTGCGTACACGCGTCCCCCTTCGTTTTCCATTTTATCCTTCTATCCGTCCCCCCCTTTTTCCCCTTCCCACTCTCTATCTAGTCCCTTCCTTCTTTCCTTCTTCCTTACCACCCACCCCCTTCCAGCTTCTCTCTTCTCTCCAAAGATACAGGTACTACAACACAATCACACAAGCGTCAGTCCAGGATCGATATCAGACCTTTTAAATCACAAGTGAATATGTAAGAAGCCATACCAGCTGGGAATTAGTCTAGTAGTAATATCCCACGGCACCTAAGGCGAAGAACGGGCATGGCAAAAGAAAGGCGGTAGAGAAAGATTACCTAATCGGTCTTGACGCGCACGCAAATATTCCAAGTCCCAAGTACCTATATATCGTACTTTTGTCACGGTAGGAAAAATCCTCTTCAGATATTTAAAGAAACTTGTGGTTTACATGGTACCAAAAAAGTCAATTCCGTTGTATCCTCGTGTGCAAAGGAGGGCCAGACTATATCCGTCCCGATCTAATCCAGTCCGTTCTATCTACCGCGGAATAAAGGGAGTTGGGTTGTGCTATGACTTCGGTCCGGGGAGCTTGAGTATGTAGATTATGGGAAATTTTTCTTATGGTTTTTTGGGGGGGTCGATCCAAGGGGAGGGGAGCGTGTGTGGTGTCGGTTCCTGCATCATCCAACCATCCATCTATCCATCCATCCTGTGTACCAAATCCTGTCCTCTTGCCAAAAGACTTTTACCATGCCATGCCATGCCATACTATATCCTCCCATTCCTTAGCCAAGCGAAACCCACGCACCATCCGCCGGCATCCAACTAACGCATTTAGTATTGTGGTTGTGGCCATCGTAGAATAGAAACGAAGGAGGAGAAAACGAGAAGGAGAAAAGGAAGTCTCCCGCCTTGCGAGAACGATGTGATCAAATCAAGGATGTATAGAGGAGGCCGTACCGCGCGGGCTCTATTATCCCTTGATTAAAGGATCTGACCGTATCGAAAGACGAAAAATGAACTGAGGTTCATAAGAAAGGACAAAGTCCCATTCGGAGTCTGTCCACCTATCATCGTATTCATCATTTCGTGCGCAATGCAGAGAGAGAGTCGGGTGCTACCATAGCGTCGAGAAGAAAGTGAATGGATAGCGTACGTGTGGTGATCCGAGATCACTCCTCTCTTTGCTCGCTCAGCTTCCCTTTCTCTTTGAGGGGGTAGGAGTAGATCGAAAATCGTAGTAGGTTATAGTAAAGGGAGCCAAAATTTAGGTGAATGATCGATCGAATGATTGGCTCTCCTCATGATGTAGCTCTTTACTCATATGCCTCATTCGTAGTATGTGAATGGGAAAAAGCCGAATCATAGATCACCGTCGAGAAAATCGCCAAGTCTAGACGCGAATAGCCACTATGGGCAGAGAATTTGGTGGAAAGAAACTAGGGGCACGTAGTCGATCCGCGAATGCATGTAAGTGGAATAAACGCACCAAGAAAAACCATCAGGATCTCGTATTGTGTCGCAACACCGACGAGATTTCCTTCATCAGAGGCGAGAGAAGCCAGTCAAACCCCAGTTTGACGTTTGATGGAAGAAATCAGAGAAGTAATCTGAATACATATTGACTAAAGTAAGAAACTAGAAGAGAAGAAGAAAGAAAGAAAGAATAAGGCTTCATGGCCCTAATATGTTCGGTCCGTATGCGATGTCTCTCATCAATAGACCATTATGTTCGATCTCCTCGCCTCGTCTGCCTATCCGAAGAATGGGAATGGGCCAAAAGAGAGCGGGAGAAAAAGGCGACACATATATAGTAGTAGTGTCTGTAGGGTTTTTTTTTATGAGTTTTCTTTTTTTAAGACTGGAACTTTTGACGGAAAGGGGAGGTGTTGTAAAGGGCTATTATGATCCCATCACAACTCCCTCTCCCCTTCTGTCAATTAATATGAAAATGAAACCCGATTATTTCATGACCAGTACCTCAGCTCGGTGGATGCCGAACGTCTTGAGGTAATCGCGGTCACGGTCGTCGCGTAGGGTCAGAGTTGGCGTGACGACAAGCGAGATGCGGCACTGTGAGAATTGCAACAACTCGGGCGAGGGGGCAACCTGGCGGCCGTTGAGCGCGTCCATGGTGCCGAATGCATACTTGCTGCCGGTGTCTGGGAAGACATAGTGCAGCGTCATGCCGCCCGTCCAGACTTTGGTGCTGATATCCCATGTTGCCGCAACCATGATCCGCAGCGACTTGAGCGCCTGCTCATGGCTCACATTTCGCGAGCGCAGCGGCTCCAGGATGTGCGCCAGCATCGACGCGTGTCGATCTACTACGCGCGAGCGGAAATGCTTGATCTTGTCCGACGCTACTATTGCCTGGATCAGACGCGCGTGCTCCTCTATGACGCGCTGGCGAGCACGACTAGTCGTCCGGTTGTTCCCTTCTACAAGCATAGCATGTATAATTAGTATAATGTGTCATTTATGCACTATGTAAACAAGAAAAGGGGGATGGGAAACGAGGAAAAAAGGAGATTAGGGAAAGGGAGAGACTTACGAGCGATGGTAGAGATCTGTGCCTGTAGAGCATTCAGGTGACCATCCATCTCTGAGGAGAAGCCCATATACACCTGCGGTGCGACGATCTTTTTGAACAGGTAGTCAACGCACATGCGCTGAATGACGTACGCGGTGTACTGGTCGTTGTTCATAAGGTAGCGCATGTGAGAGGACGCGTCCTTAGGATTGTCGTAAACTAGGCCAGTAAGATAGATCCATGTCTGAGGTTCCTGTGCCTGCAGTGCCGAGGATTCGACATTGGGGGGGCCTTTTTTATGGCAGTTGACCACATAGCCCTTGGTCAACTCGTACAGACGCTCTACCGCAACCTGCACATCCGAAGCGTCCCACTCGGCCTTGTCACGCGGAATGACACCACTACTGTTCGGGTCTCTGGGCATCCAGATCTCCTCTCCCGAGCTTCCTTTGTCCTCGGGCTTCGGAGTCGCAAACGGGGCATAGCCAAATCGAGGTGTCTGCGCTGGAGTCCCTGTCGGAGGAACGGGATTGCCACGAGAGCCATAGGGGGCCGAGGGACCACCTATAGTCGCATCAGAGTGGTGAGATAATGCACTATCATCTGTATCGCGACGGCCAGGGAAGGGAAGTGATGATCGCACGTCATTTGTCCCATATATTCCATGAGACAATGGATTGTGCTTGACCAGTGGCCCTATTCCAGTATGCGTGGTCGCAGTTGGGTGGACCGCGATAGGGGAATTGGTAGTACTGGATCCATGGATTCCCCAAGGCTTGCCGGCTGGAGGAGCCCAGGCTGGGGCCTTGGGATTGGGAATGAAGGACAGACCTCGTTTCCCGCTCGTATCGCCAGCCTTCTTAGCGGATGCCTTGAGATTCTCCAGAAGCATCGCGGCATCTTCCTCTTTCAGACCGGATCTCTCCCTAGAACCCTCATCGTCTACCTTCACGCACGATTCGGGAACCGAGGCGGGCGAGAAGGTGGCATCCTTAATAGATGCAGATGTCTCGGATACTCCAGCTGCAGTCGCCAGCTCTGAATTTCTCAAACGCAGAATCTTAATTTCGTTCTCTAGAGCCTAAAGGTGGAAGATGTTAGCGACAGGTGTCATCACATGATTTGTTTTTGTCTGAGCAACTTACTTGGATCTGCTTGTAGTGCGTCTCGTCTTGACCCTTGTAATCCCGAGTGACCTTAGCATGATGCTCCTGGAAACGCTTCGCGTCTTCCTCGACAGATTTGACTTGGCGTTTAGCCATGTCCAGGTGATCATTGAGCATCTCGATACGCTGCTTGAGGAGCTGCTCTCGTTCAATTGCAAGCTTAAGGTCTTGCTGGGCCTTGTCACGCTGCTCACGTGTCTGACTCTCGTCGTAAAGGGCTTGCTTGAATTTCTCATGCTCTTCATTGCGAGCCTCATGGGCTCGGTCGCGGTCACGACGGAGGTCGTTGACAGTGGAGTTGACTAGCTGCGAGATCTCCTGTAGCATCTGAGAATGCTTGTTGGCGAGCTCGCTAGGGCAGCCGGGCGACACATTGATGTACTGGATGGTAGTCATGATGCGTCGATGGATGCTCTCAGTCATCTGCATAGACACCTGCACATAGTCTTGTTAGCATATATGTCGATAACAAGTAGGTGCATGGTATCCTAGAATCATGAAAGGGGTTGGGGAAACTTACATCTGCCCGGTGGGCGGCAGGGCCAGCATTGGGAGCCCATCCTGAGGCACGAGAGTCATTGCTTGAGAATGAGTTGCGGTACCTAGTGAGCATACCAGCTCCTGTGTTCTCTCGTGGAGAAGGGGTCGCCTGAGGATAGACATTGCTGCGTTGTTGAGTGGGGCCGATGGGTGACGGGACGGGAATGCCCTCTCGGACGCGGTAGGTTGTGGGGGCGACGGATTGAGGGACATTCACGGACTCGGTGAATGGATCATTAAGGTCTCCAAACTTCACCGAGGCACGCACGAGCGCGGTTTCCTCGTCGGTGGGAGACTCGGAGCGCGTGGTCTCCTGGGCAGGAGCGCCCGAGTCCGAAGACGAGCGAAGGGGCGCCCCTCCGTCCGACTGGGAGCTGCTTTCCGAGTTAGGCTTGGCTGGCATCATGGAAGAAGCTTCGATCCCCATAAAATAGAAAGAGAAAATGAAGATAGAAAAGAAAAGGAAAGGGAAAAAATGATGCCCAGGTCAGTAATATACTATTCCCAAACCAAGATGTTTTTTGCTGTACGCCTTGGGTCCCGAGGAAGAGATACTGGTCCGATGTCAATGTCGGAATGCACCTCCAAATATGAAATGCTGAAAAAGGTGTGTCACGAAAAAATGTTGAGCGAAGAAATCAGTAGGTACGTGTCGGTGAAAGGAGTGGCAGTGTGGGAATGTAGGGGCGGAGGAGTGTAGGAGTGTAGAGGTGTAGGAGTGCAAAGGTGTAGTAGGGATGTAGGTGTGTTGGTGTGTTGGTGTGTAGGTGTGTAGGTGTGTAGGTGTGTAGGTGTGTAGGTATGCAAGTGTGTAGAGGTGTAGAGGTGAAGAGGTGTAGGAGTGCAAGAATGTAGGAGAGTGGTGGAAGGTTAGCAAGAGGAAAGAAGGCCAACAGATTTCTCCTACTTGGCTTGAGAAGTAGGGCAGGGCGTGCACCGCACAAAATTCCGAAAGGGTTCGAAGTGAATGTGGAAAGTTTTGTAGGGAAAGCACGGGTGAATAACAATATTGGTGGTGTGCAGAGGATGAACCTGTGTTGGCCCTGAGTCGATGGTCTTGGCTTGCCAACGGCTGGCGGAAGAAGGGGAAGAAATGGTACCTGAGGTGACAAGGTTGCTGCTCTTGCTTGGGTGAGGTGGTTGAGTGGTTGAGTGGTTGAGTGGATGATTTCCAAAGGAGGAGGGTCCAGAGCAGAGGGTGCAAAGGAGAGGGAAGATGGAAGAGGGAAAAGGAAGATGAGGTCCAAAGGTGCAAAGGAATCTTGTCACCTGCTCTGAGCAGTCTTCCTGTATTGCCGTGATGATCTTGTCTTGGAGAAGGTATCAAGTGTAGTCTGTGAAGTGAAGTGTCTTGCCAGAGGATGGTGGTGTAAACTTGTGCACTCGATAACATCTGTCATGTCAAGGTTGATGTTGTGGTGGTTGTTTCCAAGGTCTGGCAGTGGTACTGAGTGTTCATATAGCAGTTGAAACTGATGTTTGCCTCCGGCTTGCGGGAGAATTGGGATTCTTCCGGGAACCGCTGTCGATACCCAGGATATCTTTTTGCCGTTGGCATTGATACAGCTGTAGCAGTAGGGAACTGGCAATCCTGGAGGTACCCATGAACTCATGGTGCACAGGAGCCAATAATAAGACTGGCTCCATATCCAAGCAGTGCCTTGACCCGTTTGTTGGCAACAGCAGTTGGCAATAGCATAGTCATTATTGCCATGTAGATTCTGACCTGGGGGAGTGAATTCTTTCACCACCATCACCACCCACGCCAGGTGGCACCATAGCTGCTATTTCTGACCTGGGCAATGTAGAAAAAAACGCAGAAAAACATGCAGAACAAATCCAACATAGAATAGAAAACAAATATAGAAAAGAAAAGGAAATATTTACGTACCTGAGTCCCGCAGAGACCCGAAGCTCTCTCACAGCATCAATGCCATGTATCTTGAACGGGGAAATCCCCACGGTGGAATAGCCCCAACCGGCCATCGCGTCTGCTAGGAGTACTTGTTAGCTCTGAGAATCCATTCTGTGATCACCAGTCGAACCAGCAAAGCCCTTTTCTTCGCGCCTTTTTTCGAGGCCATCAATGAAAATGTATCATCCTGCTGAGAATAGGGCATGTGTGTATTCAGTGCAGGTATAGTGGAAGGGGAAGAGGAAGAAGAAAGGGTACGGGCAGGTAGAATGTACAAACTCCCGGGTAGGTCCGCTGCGCCCCTGGAGGTCGGATGCGAGAGTAGAGCCACGCAACACCTGCCTATGCTCTCCTCTGTATGCACCTTGTGGTCTTCATGGGGGAGAGATGGGTACTTGCCTGCGATCAAGAGTGGTTATGGGTTTATAGGTGGTCTGCCTTCTAGGTCTTTGTCAGAATCATCAGTCAAAAGGAATCCAAACAGAGTTGGAGAGTGTTCATTTTGGTCTCAAATTTGAACAAGATGATACCCAGATGGAAGTGAGGGCATACAAAATGTGCCTTCTCTTGCCTATGGTCCTCTTGCCATCAAGGTAGGTGGGAAGGGCTTTGGAGTGCGCAGGAATGATGCCATGACGGGGAAAGGATATACTTACAGTGTATTACTGACCTCAAGACGTAGAATAGGAGCCCTAGATAGAGTAGAATGGGGCGAGATATGTTATGGGAGAGTATCTGGGATAGATTAGGGAGATACTGAGGGAAAATAATTAAGAATTTGTAGAGGGAGAGAAAGGTGGTATGTGTTATGTGGGAAGAAAGAAAAGAAGTAGGAGAATGGTAAAAGGTGAATGGTGAATGGTAAAGGGCTAGCTGATGAAGGGAAAATAAAAACACGGGCTACTACAAGGGTAGGAGTGTGAACTAATGTGTAGGAAAATGATCTCGGCATGCAAATCATTACAGTCCTCTACAGAGATGAGACGCCTCGCCGACAAGGTACAATGTACAAGGCCTCCTCCTTAGTATCCAGGGCGCCAGCAAGGTTCACGATGTCATAGCCTGTGCCTTCCAGGCCGCCTCATGGCTCTTATGGACTACCCTCGTGTGTCTTCAGCCTTGCTCCCAGATATACCAAACGCCAACCACGATCCAGTGGTCTTCAAGCTTATTTGGAACTACAAGGATCCCTAGACGATGGACCTAGAACACCATCATCGATAGCCCAAGAAACAGTATACGTAACTGGACTCCAAGTTGGACACGGCCTCAGCCTCTGCGGCTAACCCACTGTCAACTCTCGTCAGATTGACATGTACTTAGAAGAGCATAGGTTTCGTCACGAAACTGTATCACTAGTGTTACGGGCCTAGACTGGTTGGCCTCTAAGCCAAGGGGCCACGGAGGACATGATTCACAGAAAATTAGATATAAAGAGGTCTTGTATGTCCCAAAAACCTCGAAGAGACCTCTGCGGATTGCTACCAGTGTAATAGTGACCCAGACTCCCATCACTGTCAGTCTTCTGTGCGCCTTTTGACTCCCTTGAGGACCACACTATAACTACACACCCCAACATCAGTCCCCAAGTGTGCAAAGTTTTGTATTTATATGAGACATGAGAAACACATGTTTATACGTGGAGGCTGAAAGCATATGGAGTTGTCAATGAGTTAACAAAAAGACATTACGAGGCAAGTATCCCGGAACTAGATTCTGAGCTTTATGTTTACGGGATGATGATATTACCTCTTGAAGTACGGTGACTCGTTAAGTTCTGGGCCACACAAAAACCAACCTCACAGGTTTTTACGCATGCTCAAAAAATCCCATAGAAGGTAGATACTGCATGGAAGAAGAAGGAGGAGGAGAAGAAGAAGAAGGACATGCACATCAAATAGGGTTCATACATAGAGGTCATGAATGATACGAGTTTATCTAGCTAGCTAGCTCTAACAAGTTGGGGATGATCACTTTGTGCGCATGTACCATTAAGCCATGCTAAAATAAAATAAAATAAAATAGCAGACAGATCGTGATGTCAAAGGAGTAAAATTGCACAACAGACATGTAAAATGTGATGAGGAATAGGGTCATTTGAGACCCCAACAACCGCAAGGCCCTCCTAATTCGCTGTATATCTGTCCAGACCACACTTTCGTCGAGGATTTAACCCTTAGGTGATGTTGGCATACATCAAGCAAACGTAGTGATCTATCACTAAGCGTACCCTGACCACTGAATATTTTTTGCTGGACCACCAAGCCTAGCGAGTACCGAGTAGCATTCCTTATAATGCAATACTATGGCCTTAACAGCTACAGGACGTTAATAAAAATAATTACAGTTCGGAAAACACGACAATTATGCATATTTATTCACACAATGACACCAGCAACAAGGGACCCCGAAGATTTGGTACGGTGAATTATTATAGAAAGAAATGGGAGTTGACGATCAAGCAAAAAGGGGGACACGATTACAAAACAAACCAGCAGGTCCAAGGAATAAGGATTAATATAACTATGCAAGCTTACAAGTACATAGATACCTACTTAGGTAATTAAACAGCTAATTCACCTCATACATACCTCTAACTAGACGTGAAAGGTGGCAAGGTTGCTCTGCTGGGTGTCATTAATAGCTCCTCTAACAACAAGTAAAGTAACACTGTCTGTACCAAGCAAGTCAGCTCTAGTAAGTAACGGACAGAAGGATACGGTAACGCCTAAGGAGCTGCATGGCAAACAAAAAGAGAAAGAAAAGAAAAACCTCAGGCCTACGTGGATAAACCCGAAAAGAAAAGAAAAGAAATCCAGGGGAATACGTGGTCCAACTTTATACGTCTAGATTAATATCCAGTTCTCCTCGTTGTTAAGTATGCCAACTACCAACAAGGAAACCAGAGAAGAAGGAGAGAAGGGGACCGGGGTGTAGTTGAAGCATTATCAACAGACATATCCCAATATCAAAACCCAAGCTTTAACATAACCATAGCCTTATCTCACAAATAGGACAGTCAAAACTCTCAACAACTAGCATTCTACTTTATATTGTTTTTATTGTTCATCTTATCTTTCTATAGGTATTATATATATGTACAATACATAAGGCCCCTATTAGCTACAAGTTGCAACCAGGGTCTACCTGTAGTACAGCAGAAACTATCTAGCTAGGTAGGTTAGAAGGGATTATTTCTGTGTACACGAGGCCGACGACCCTAAACGCATGTTTAGGAGTTAAAATGTTAGATGCGGTTCTAGCACCGCAGAAAGTCACTTTTGGTGCTGTCAGTATCCCCGAAGTTTTCTCAGCTGCTGTTAGGGGTACCGTTTTGACCTAGCCCAGATGATACGATACATCATTTATCGTCGAAGTTCACTTGAGGCGTTACTGTTAGCCAGCTTGCCCAGAACGACGTTTCAGGTCCTTCAGCAAAACTCACCACGCCTATAAGGATATCGATATATGACTGCGTGTGGTAGGCTGACTATTCTCTCCAATAGATTTTGGTGTGAGAAAAAATCAGCTCCCAGATCGACTGGATTTCATCGACCGAAAATCACCTAGATGAATAGCAATAATTGGACGGATCTATCGTAAGTATTTTCAGTATTACTAAATGGTCTAGCTATCTAGCTGGGTCCTACCGATCCTTGTGACACTGAATGTAGCTTGATCCATCACAATGGCCAGAATGCGAATCTGACTTGAAACAATCTGCAGCAAGAAAATGCTGGTGGAGGATTGAGGAGGTTAGGTCCTCCGGAAGGAAGGGCTGTTGCAATATCAGCGTGAATAAATCAACCGCTCATTCTGTACCTAGGGTGTGGGAAAAGCGGCAGGTGACCTTGGGGGAAGTCGTCAAAGATAGCATCGGTTACCAGCTTGAAAAGGGTGGAGAAATTGGTGACAGGTCGGACCTGGATGTTGGTTGATTGCGTAGAAGGGAGCGTCTAAAGTAGCCAGTCCCGTCAGCGAACATTTCAATACCACTGTTATATTAAGACTTGCGACTTACCGTGAAGTTTCCTAGAGGACGCTTAAGTCAGGCCGTGATTAGCATCTTAAATAGCCCTGGTACGAGAGAACAAACTGCTGTAGACTGCGTCCACAACAGGCGCGGCGCTGATCATGCGTCCACCGAAGAATCGGCCGTTCAAACCCTTGATGGCGTTTTCGCCGCCCTGGACCTTGTCGAATTTTAGGTAAATGTCGCCCTGCGAATTTGGGTCGAGGGAGATATGGACCACATGGCCATATTTCTCTTCGGCTTCCTGTCGAACGTCATCCTCGAGCTCCTTGATCCATTCTTCACCTTCTTCCCTGTAGTTATAGGTTAGCAGCTATCTCTCTACATTATGGAGGACGACGTACTCAGCTGCATCAAACATATTATGCAAAACAACACAACGACTAGCCATGTTGACATTAACCGGAAGCGGTTTGGTTTCGGTCTTCGGCTTCAGGATCTGTCTCTCGTCACGACCACCGTTAGAAGCCTCGTCCGTTCTTGCAAGCTTTCTCATCAAGGCGTCTCGACTGTAGTTGTTAAAATTAACACCAGCGACGTCTGTGTCATCTAAGGCGCTGGCGCCAGTTGCCTTGTCATTATCACGGCCACCGGCCCGATCGAAGCCAGAAGCTTGGGGACCTCGTCCACCAGCACCGGAAAATGCGGATCCCTGGTATGGTTGGTTTTGGCCTTGAAATCTCTGTAGGAGATTTGCAGTTGACTCGGGGGTAAACTTATCGTTTCCAAGACCAACGCGGATGGGGCGACCGGCCAGGTCAAACCCATTCATCTTCTCGAGTGCTTCACGAGCTTGATCAGCTTCACGGAATCTGCGATAAGGGTTAATATGTGACGCTCTCAGAAAAGGGGCATGAGTTAGCTCACTGTACAAACCCATAGCCACGGCTGCGGCCATTGTCATCCTTCTGGAGCTGGACGAATTCTAGCTCGCCGAAAGGCTCAAAGACATTCTGTAGATCCTGTTCTGTAATGCTAAAGTGGATATTCCCGACATAGAGACGGTGGAAGGGAATCGAGTTCGCGTGGGAGCCAGAACCCTCGGTGCTGCGCACTTGACGGTTCTTCTCAGCTTCGGTAAGCTGGACAATGACGGGAATACCTAGGAGTTTTTGACCTGTGAGTTGGAGAGCAGCAGTGACGGAGTCTTCGTTCTTGAATTCAACGTAACCGACGCTGGGACTTTATTAGTAAACCGAACGGGGCAAGTACTTGTTGATTCAGGATGCACATACCCCTTGGATCTTCCACTGATACGGTCCTTGACGATCTGGGCTTCGTTGACAGGGCCTACTTTTTCGAAAAAATCTTTCAGTTCCTTGGTACGAAGACGAGCAGCAAGCTGCTGGACGAACACGGTGCGGCGATCTCTTTCGTCTTCAGTCAGCTGTGGGGTAGCCTCGCGCTTGGGCGTGCGCCCACCGCGATGCCTATCGTCGTCTCTGACCCTATGGGTACGATCATCGCGGTCACGATAATCATCCCGTGGACGGTAGTATCTGCGAGGAGAGCGGGAGCGAGAGCGGCCACGACCGCTGCGGTAGAAATCTCCATCTCCTCCTCTGTGACGACGTGAGTGTCGGCGATCATCATCACGGCTCCGGCTTTTACGCCTACTCTTATGGCTACCGGCGTCACTTCGCGGGGTAGCTTCTCTGTCATCGCCACGATCACGCCGTGCGCGATCGCCGCTACGGTCACGCCTCCTGGCAGGGCTGCGATCGCGATCGCGTCGTCCACGGTCTGAGCTACGGTCGCGGTCTCGGCGTTCGCTTCGATCGGGCTTCACACGGTCGTCAGAGTCCCGGGCTCGGACATCTTTTGGTTCATCATTCTTGATGGCTGTGGCATCAAGCAGGGCCTCGACGTCGAGGGTAGCCATCTTGAAATCTTGTCAGGTCTAGCGAATGAAGTCCGGAGATGAGAATTTGCGCGTGGATTTACCTCCCAAGATGCACTCTTGATCGGTGGAAACTGGAGGAGGTGAGCGAACCTGAAAAGAATTATGAAACTAGGCCTGTGGTCGGGGAAAGGTGGAAAAGTAAGGGTGGAAGGCTCAGGTTGAGAAGGAGGAACAAGTGGATGAAGTTGGTGGCGGCGGGAAAGACCTGAGCAGAGTGAAATTGCTAGTCGCACGGCATTTTATCGGCTAAATCACTGTGGCTTTCTGCCAAGACGCCCTAAGCACGTTCCAGCTGTACCTAGCTCCGATACCTATGTACCTACCTAGGTACCTACCTCCTTTTATTCTCTTTAATTATCAGACAATCAAACATGTCGGGTTGGCACTTTATGCTTTTGCTTTTTCCCTTTCTTTCTCTTTCTCTTTTCAAATCATATCATACACGTATCATGCCATTCATGGGTGTACTTGTATTGTATTTATCACGTCGAAATGAACATTGTAGTATGAATAACAATTCTTCAAACAAATAACATTAGTGGAAGAACATAAATGATTTCGCTCGTATTCTCCGATCGAATCGATCTTCCCGAGACTGTAGCTGTAAGCTGCAGCTGCAGTGTGCTGTCCTCGCTGGGGAATGCCACGACCCCGCGAGTTGGAGGAAGACAGAACCCGTAGAGAAGAGCCGACAGAATATTAGTTTTATTACGAGCCAAGTAAGTTGAATATCTCCGTGAATCAATACCTCGTGTCCCCCTACCCGAACGCCGCGTGTAAGTATGACGATCGTACCCCCGTGTCTCCTTATCGATTATACTGCTTCATGTGCCTGTTATATGTACAAATACGTTACAAATATTCAAAGGAGCCACGCCGCTTGTTCTGTTGGCCGGGCTAAGAAGAACCCCCAGCAGGAGCTTCAGGTTTTCTTAACCGGCATCTGTAGCTCTGTGTTGAAGATAACGTCCCAGAATCGGCTAGTTACACCGAAGCCAAGTTCGTAGTCTAGGAAGTGATGGGCGAGATGATACTTCTTGAGGTCCTTGTACCAGAGAGGAAGGTTCTGGTGGTGTAGGAAGTAATGTGTCAGGTCGTAGCAGATGTACCCGAAGATGCCGCCGCAGTATATGGCCGTTCCTAAGTGCCAGTTGAAATAAAAGAGCGCGTGCGCAAGCTTCCAGAAGGGAGTCGCCAACACCACGAACAGTGCAGGCGGCATGACCAAGCGATACTTGTCCATAGGGAGGTAGTGGTGAACACCGTGGAGCAGGAAATGCAAGCTAATTCCAACTCTATTATCGGGAAGGTAGCTAGGAAGATGGTCAGCACGAGATTGAAGAGTCAAAGATGAAGGAGGCATAGTGGACATACTAGTCAAGATGGAATAGGAACCGATGCAGAATGTACTCGATTATAGTCCACAGGAAGAGACCGGTGAGGAAACTAGCGGCAAGAGTGGTCGAACTGTCGAACCCTTCCGAGGCTAGGTAGGTGCCGTAGGCGACCAGAGGTAGCCATACGATGGGCACGACATACCAGGGTGTCAGGCTGAGGGGCTCAAGGAAGTTCCCAAATAGTGGTGCAGAAGCACCACCCTTGTAATGCCTCGGACGGTGAACCTGATCCAAGTAGAACTCCTTGCTAAAACCACTGAACCATATTTGCATCAACAGCGGCTTGCTCAGGTCGAGGAACTTGTGCGTCTTGTAGTCGTTGGTGATGTCGGTCTCCTTGCTTAGATCCTCCTCGCAGGTCATACCGGTTCGAGGATGGACCAGAGGGGTGACTTCGTCGTTGATTTGCGAGTCGCCAATCTTTTTTTGCACCTGCCCATTCGGTGCAAGCTTGTCGTTCACGAGGAAGCCGACAAGCGATTCCTCGAGGATTTCGTAGGCAGAATCGGAGTGAGTGTGGGAATCCTCGTCCCTGAGAATATTGGCAACGTCTTTGCCGGCATATTCGAGGACTAGCTCGGGACCACCGGGATGGGATTCGACGAAGTCGGTCACATCGTAGACATTGGCACCGATGGTGACATAGCAGGACTTGGTCGAGTTATGTGACTCGACCTCTGCTTTGGTGAGGGTTGGCAGGGTTCGCCCGGGCATGATGGCGCAAGATGGAATCAGCGGGGGATGCGAATTGAGCGGTGACGACGGAAGAATACAGCGCAGAGGCAGGACTACGAGGAATCTCAACTTAGGCCGAAAGCAGAAAGAAGAAAGCAGAAAGGAATTGACTAGGCGATCAGAAGAAAGAACTAGAAATATAGGGGCGCAGAGGTTATTGACAAGAACACCCGAGAAGTTTTTTTAGGGGATATTAAAATAAGGTGAAGTTTTTAGCCCCAAGGAAATGAAGTTGTCCTGCGCTACGCGGTAGCAGACGCGATCGACATCTGACAGTGGCGTTACCGCCTTACCGCTGTCGTACGACCCGGCTGGATGGGAATCCGCAAAACTAGTTCGATAAGGTTTTATAGTGGGTTATAGGCAGTTCATATGTAAAACTGCTTAACCCCTATTCTACGATATGTATTACAATTGAGAAAGTATCAAGACAACCGATTGGCTTCAGCACCCGAGGTCGGTCGACTCTTTCCAGTTATCTTACGATTACTCTATTAGGTACTTTGATTAGAGGTGTTTGTATTGATGAATTATTAGGTAAATATCAAACCCAGGCTCTATAGCAAGACCAGATACCTACGATTATGTACTTATTCATCTATTGACATACCTAGGTAATCAATGTTGGATCTTTTAAGTACATAAATGTAGCCCCCTTATTTTTCCAAGATCACGTAAAATTCAAACAGGAGAAATTATTGCCACACATAAACATCTAACCTTAGGTACTACCTCACCTAGGTAGAACAAATCTCATATCTTCATGTACATGTAATGTAGCGGTAAGAGGTGCCCAATCCAGCGAGCATGATCTCACTGTTACTTCACGACCAGCGGGGGGATCATTCATTCGATAGGGGAGTCAATCAATCAATCAATGCTGGGTATCTCATTAACAGTCTAGACTGTCCTGCACAAAAAGCCAAAATACAAAACTCCGGACAATGCAACTTTTAAGGCGTTGATGATGAGTCCACCCAGCCACGCTCCATAATCCCCATAACAGAACCGCCAAATCGTAGACCCTATCATCCTATGACTTTTAAACAAAACATGATGCGGCGCTCCCTTTCCCTTTTTACCTACCTATGCAAGCTGGCGACCCGCCTTGCCCCTATACAAATATGTGCCACATCTGGTGGATAATCATGCCTCCAAACAATGCATTTCCGTATGCGCCGTACGAAACACCCGTGGCACTACCAGACCACACATTCCACATGAGAAGTAGGGCAGCAATCACCTGCGCCAATCCTAGATTCACCAACGATGGAGCAAATACCGATGGTCGCTGGCCTCCTCGAATCTGAGCATCAACCTCGAGATCAGCCGCGAGCCGGATCGAGACGATCAGACAGGCGCATACGGAGGCTAGAGCTACAGTGGGTCCGTAGTGTTCCCTCGTGTCTAGAGCAAAAATCCATGCGCCCAATGCGCCGAAAAGCACGACAAGTTCTGCGATTCGTGTGATGCTGTGATTTTGTGTTGAAGTCGTGTTGCGATTAGGCCTAAATTCGAAAGCGCTCCGGTTGGCCGACCTTGCATGCCGCGCCGCTTCTTCATCAGGATCTGGACTTATACTAAATGAACTGGCGAACATGTTAGACAGGCTGTCTCGAGGATCGTCCTGCGGCTCCGGCGCGTAAAACTTGGGCGGTGCAAAGTTGATATCTGAGGAGTTTGCTTGGCTTGACAACCCAACATCCACGGGTCCCCTGGCGTTCGTTTGGAAAAAGTTTTCTTTCTTCTCTCTCGGACTTTCCCTAATAATTGGCCGCATCGGAGGGTTACGCAGCCTCTGCGCCGGATTTGTTGGTGCTGGAGGGACTTTGTACCAGATCGGTCCTGATTTAGGCTCGATGGGTGCATCGCTAAAGCGAGGGTTGGTGTTCTTGATCTTATAGGGATTATAAGAGCTGAACGCCCGATGTTGCGAGGCAGATGGCGACCAGTCCATCTCTTCTTCGTAATGTGTTGCTTGAGGCTCCAGTTGTCTAACAAAGCCCTTATCAGCTAGTTGTAGAGACCCAAAGCTAGATTCAGGCGAGTGGATCTTTAGATTGGTGCCGAATGAACTATTTCGTGACTCGTTGGTTGCGACACCTGTCTGGGAATATGCTTCTGAGAAGGACTGGTTTTCGGCCTGACTCGAAGGATTTGAGGGCGAGTGCAAGATGTCGTCGAGCACACTTCCAAGGTCGTTCGGATTCTTGTGCACAATTGGTCTTACGGGAGACTTTTGCGTGCGAGTTGCCTTCGTTCTTGGTCGAAATAGGGGGGTCATGTCTGTGTGAATGGAGCTTGCCGCTACTCGGTAAACCTAGAATGCCACTTAGCAAATAGTCTTGTCTAGTCAAACTCGTATACTACTCACGTAAACCATCAGAAATGCTATCACGAGTTGCGCGCTGAGTTGCGGCAATGCTGGTAATCCCTGCGACCTGCTATATTGCGCGATCAAGAGACAGATAGCTCGGATTAGGAGTATCACTAGCTGATATGAATACCATTGCCTGAAGCCCAGAATATGCGTCGTAAATCCTCGAATTGTCTGCTTAAACCGTGGGTTCCAGGGGAATGAGCACATTCCCAAGTTGATTGCCCATGTTATAAGTCGATCTGGATCTGGTAATCTACCGAGACTGATCCGATAACAATATATCAATATCGATCCGAACCGCGAGGCGTCTTCACTGGTAGCATAGTGTTCGACAAAGAGCGATACAATAACGATTATGTGCCACAGAAACTGGAGGGAAAAACCGAGGTGCCAACTCCATTTGCCCACAACGTCGACAGCATCTAGAATACCTCGCCTCTTAACATCTCGGCGCCGTGATCGCGTACGATCCATCATTCGCCTGAGATGGTCGGTTTGCGCTGTATAGCTGGCATCGTGGAGCTTTCTCTCAACCTTAGGTTCACACTCTGCGCACATCTGGGGATATCTATTCTCGAGGTCTTTCCGAAGCGCCCAGTACTTGCGCTCGCGCGCAGCATACTCGGCACTGGTCGGATTATCTGGCCACTCGAATTGTGCAAGGGAACTAGTAAGCATGTGCTGGTTTCGGAGACATGTTGAACAGAACACGGGGTCTTCGAAGTATGGCCCATCTGGGGGTAATGATGGGGACGGGGACCGAAGCACCGAGGATGCTCGCGGTATGGCATATCGAACGTAGTCGCGCTCGATAGAGGGTGATGTGGAAGGGGGATCGGTAATCTCTCCATTCTGAAGTTTCATCAGCTCTGCGAAGCCAAGATTAGGTATCAACAGAAACACCAAGTGCGCAACTCACCTCGTCGAGCCAATTTGTCGCGTCGCAAATGGAGCATTCAAATGACTTCTGACCTTCGAAACGCAGGCTGGACTTTCGTCCACAATAGAAGCATCTCAATATCCCCCTGGACCGCAAAGCCCCCATGATTCCCGAGACCGAACCTGAAATAAAAGGGAAAATCACAATGAGCAGAGAGTGCGCGTGTCAATGGGAAATTTCCTCGAATAATGCTCGAAGCTGTCGATGATGTTGATGAGCTTTCAGGCGCACAAGACGCGAGTTCTGCCGGGTGGTCAGGAAATTTCCCCAGGGTCTTAATAGCCGCAGGGGGGTTTATCTACCTGATCACCCGGCGCAGTTTCCACAGCGATAAGTCAGTGAGGTCTGCATAATCGATAAGGAACAGCCTTGACCCGATGGATTACTGTACCGAGTTTCCATGCGAGATGACCCACTTTCTATGCAATAAGGTATATTTAGGTAGGTATCCTACACTACCTCCTAGGTAACATTGTCCCGGTCTCCTTGACTACAATACATCTACATAGGTACATACCTACATGTACCTACACAATGCAAGGTAACCTTACGTGTACCTAGGTACTTATATACATATACCTCAACTGTAGGTTTACTCCCATACTACCTAGAAGTCGGCGTCAATGGGATGAAGTCGCTGACGAAAGCTAGCAACTACAAGAAGAAGTACAACCTGAACCCTCATTACGATACATTATATTTTTGCTTGAAAAAGCAGTACCTAAAGAACGGCCTAGACTAGAGGTCTCTTAAGCAAGGTTGGTCAAATATTCCCATGTCTTTAACCACTCCTTTGCTCCCTTCTAATAATTAGTCGTCTCCAGTCTGAGGCTCAATGGCAATCAGGTACCTACTAGGTACCTAAGACCATACCTATAGGATTCTGTACCTTAGGTATATGAAATACAATACAAGGCGACGGGCCTCATAAAGAGACCTATCGAAGCCGAAGGTTCTATGTTAGTGCTCCCCTTATCCCCCAAAGTACCTCTGCCATGTGTCCCCCTCCTCTCTAAAACATACCACCACCTTGCCCTTTGTTTTTTTTTCCCCTTGTGTCTGTAGCAACACACCTATCCACCACTGTCCAAGGGCCAAGTGTGCACCTTTTCACAGACACATGACATGCACCGCAAAGGTTCTCTTTCTTTGCCTCATGCCGACTCAGGTACACATCTCCTGGCCACGTCAAGCCGCGATGGAATGTGACCTGGCTCATACTATATTTGTTTGTTCTTTCTATTGAACTACAAGCAAACATCGTGCGATGTACTATCGTCAGTGCTGCCGTCAGTGTCGGCGATTTCTTAAGTACCATTGTGACCATGCTGACAGCTTGAATTAGGAATGAGCAGAGACAGCTCCTGGCCTGATAAAGCATTCAAGGCAATAAATAAAAGCCTGTATCGCTCATGAACATTGGAGTCCCAGTCTTCATCGAGTATTTGGGAATTTCCCTAACTCCTAGATGAGAAAGAAGCTTGATCTATCTGGCCAGTGTCTTCGGATATACTGGAGTTCCAGTCAACTTATCTGGAAACATTCCAAGAGACACACATAGTCACACAGACACCTTCGAATACAGATACGCAACACACTCCTCGGGAGTCTTACCTTCAGCTTTAGGGTCAAGGCCTAGGACTGATGCTTATACTATGCAACTAAGAGTTTGGTATCGGCAGACACGAAGTGTACTGTTTCTCAGTGTGGATGATTTCTCGGCAATCACTTCAGTACTGATGCCGAGTGCCATCTACTTTGGTCAAGGCCAATCATAAAGATCCAGTCGGCGACTCATAATATTTCGTGGATAAACAGTACATCACCTGATCACGAAAAGGAAATATAAATATGGCACCCAGCAAGAATTACGCAGATGGATCTTCTGGATTCTCTCAACCTTCCTGCCCATCTCCAAACCCACCTCTTTCCTCAGACATACCACTCCAGACTCCGAATAACAACACCTCAAACACCAAGGAAGAGCAGCATACCTGCAAAGAGATCAACCAACTACATCAATCCTGCATCGAAGCCATGGATACCAACCGCGATCGTGCCATTCCAGGCCTCCTCAACGCAACGCTTAGCGTTCTGCTCCCCCTTCTTGTCATCATCGGTACCGTGGTATTCTGCGGGCTCGCCGTATTCACTCTTGCCGCCGCCAATGGCATTTCCCCGGGCCGCGTCGTTGCCATGGCCTTTGTCGTCCTCGCAAGCTACCTACTGCTTGGAGGCAACAATGCAATGGTACGTTCAAAGGTGGTCCCGCATTACGTGCTGATAGTTTGCGGGTCTGGCGGTCATACTGCTGAGATGATTCAAATGATTGAACGGAGCATTCGACCCGAAAAATCCGCTCATCGACGATGGGTCATTGGTAGAGACGATGAAAACAGTTATCACAGAGTCATGGCTTTCGAGCGTCGTCTTCTACGGCGGTTCTCGAAGCAAAACTTTGAGAGTGGCTCGTTTGACATCCTGTGTTTCAAACGGGCTCGTGCTGTCCACCAAAGTTGGCTCACGACCCCGTTTAGCGCACTTATGAGCATTCACAGCATCTTCTCTATCCTAATTACACCTCCCTTTCCCCGGTTTGACCCCGCGTTCCGATTCCCCGGCGTGATTGTCACTAACGGCCCTGGCACCGGATTCCTTTTCCTCCTGGCGGCACGCGTGTTGAAAATCCTTCCCGTCGTTCCTCGAAGTCACATGAAGGCCATCTATGTCGAGAGCTGGGCGCGTGTCAAGTCGTTGAGCCTTACAGGCAAGCTGATTAACCGTTGCATGCTCGCTGACCTATTTATCGTCCAGTCCCGCTTCTTGGCCGAGCGATGGGGAATCTTCGCCGGGAACCTGCCAGCTATGCCGGTGAACCTCGACATCCCTCTCGAGCCCGAAGATTAGAAGGAATACACCATAGCCACCACAACAACCCCGCACTGTCAACATGAAATGGGGATAAGGAGGTATGGCAAAGCCGGAGGATCATCGGTGAAGGAGAAGATAACTTGCTAGGACAGGGTATGAGGAACTACGAAGGGATTCCATGGCAATGGTCAGAAAGGGGGGAAAGAAAACAGAAAACACAAAAAAAAAACCCATATCTTGACAGCAAAAACTATGCTTCCCTTAGGGGACATAGAGGCGAGGAATGAATCAGGGAATTTGAGATGCGGCGTTTTTCTTCTTTTGATCGTCAATACACGAATGACTTTCCCAGTTATTTAAACGAGGGTGACTGTCTGATAAAATGTCTGATCTTGAATTGAGCTGAAGAACCTTCAGCCTAGCCTGTGAGATCATATCCAGGTCAAGACGAATCATCATTGCCTACTAAGAGATTCAGAGCACAAACCCCAAGCGTAACCGCTGAGCAATGATAGAGTGACCAAAAAGAAGAGTAGACATTATTCTGGTAATTCTATTCATCAGAGGCTTGGGATATATGTTCGTAGCGAAATGTACACCTGATCTATTGCGAACACCCTCCTAGGATTCTAATAAGCAAGATGCCTCAGCCAGGCTCTGTATTCCTCCCCTCCAGGCAAGACCGCCAGATATACTTTTCATTTCGACACGTCTAGCCACGTTCTCAGATCATTACATGTACGCCCCCCCCCCCAACCCCGCCTTAGTTCAACTAGCTAACCGGCACCGCCGTCCTAAACGGCAGCCGGCGATGCAGCCGCATGTTGATCTCGACGAAATGCTCCTCGTCCTCGGCGGTCACGAAGCCGTGGCGGACGAGGAAGTCGACGAGCACGGCGCCGGCGTCGGGCTTGAAACTCGCCGGCCAGCAGCCTCCCGCGCACCTCGCGCACGCGCATGAGGGCGAACCCCGCGACCTCGTCGTCGCGCGGCCGCGGCTCCACGCCCGCCGGCAGCTCCGCGTCGTACACGTACACCACGTTCGGGACCGCGAGCCCGGGCTCCCCCCCGGGAACCCCTCGCCCCCCCGTCGCGCCGACGTAGGTCAGCGCGCCCGCGGACCGCGCCCGCGACCGCACCAGCGGCCCCGCGGGCGAGGCCTCCTCCGACGCCTCCGCCACGAGCGTCTCCAGCGGCGTCGTCCCCGCCTTGATGCCCCCCCGCCACCGTGGCGTCGAGCCGGCCCGGGTAGGTGTACAGGTGTGCGGCGCGGCGCGCGATCCAGAGCTTCGTGTCCTCATCCTCGTCGTCGTCGTCGTCGTCGTCGTCGTCGTTGTCGGAAGAAGAAGAAGAAGAAGGAGAGCGGGTGTAGGCGACGAGGTGCGCGCCGCGCAGCGTGACCCCGAGGAGCGCCGAGGCGAAGCGCTCCACCTGCACGGGGTAGAGGGCGCTCGCGAGGGCGACGGGCTCGCTGTGCCGGCCCGCGAGGACGTGGAAGAGGTCCCCCGCGACGCAGAGGCTCACGAGCTCGGCGAGGGCGGCGGTGACGGCCGCCGCGGTGTCGGCGCCGCGCGAGGAGTCCAGCACGCTGACGCTGCGGGACCGCGGCGGCGCGCGGGCCACGCGGAAGAGCGGCGTCCAGGGCATCTTGCGGACGGTCTCCCGGAGGAGGTACCCGTGCGGCTGGTCGTCGCCGGGCAGGAAGAGCTTGTAGTACGACTCCTCGGTCGCGGCGTCATACGGGAAGCTGTGTGGGGGAAATTTTGCGTTAGAGAAGTTGGGGGAACTCCATTCTTGATATTGTTTGGGGGTAGGCGGCGATAGGAGACTCACTTATCACAGGACTGTATTATTGAGAGAAACGATCCCCTACTGGAGTCACCAGACATCTTGCCGTTCTGAAAGTACACCGATTGAGGGGGTTTTTCTTTCTTTTTTTGCTTGCCCTGAACTATTTTGATTCTCTTGATTCTCTTGATTCATCGTACGTGTATAATGGAGACATACGTATAGGGGTAGGGTGGCTAGTAGAATTGGTGATGAGCTCTAGCTTATGTGTAGAGGAATTGCAACAGTTGATGTCTTCAGCGGCGCAGAATTATCTTACATGCAGCATTTCTAGGTTAAGGAACTCTTCGTCATAGACTCCTATACTCACGCCATCTGCTTGTATCATAAAAAGCCATTCTTACGGTGTATTGACATGTATGTGGGGATTCAATACTTCTGGATATAATGTATGTTCATGTATTCTACCAACACATGATGCTAAGCCCGTTTCCAATATACAGTATAGCACCTAGGTACATACCTAATGCTAAGTAGAAGGTACCTAACTTGTATTGGATGTTAGGTAGAGCATTGACGGTGGTTCATGTACGTACCCTAATTAGGTGGGTATGTACATGTACCGTAGGTACCTCGGATAAGTATACCCGCTGGTTACAGGCGCTGGGGCCAATTGTTACGGCGGAAACATCGAATTAGGTAGCTTCGTTTATGTAACTCTACTAACTTCAATCATCGCAAGCTGCAACTCTCCTGGTGATAGGGGCGATGCTGTGAGACCCCAAGCGATGGTCTCTGTGGGCTTGTTAGAATAAAAGGAGTCTTAAAGATTCCTTCGGCTATTACATGATACTCCAATGTCCCGGCCCATTGGCCCAAAGAGGAGGACGACCACAAACGACCACAAACGACCACAAACTCGAGTGAGGAAGATAACTGCTGCCAAGACTCGTCTACGGAGTACGGGGTCGTAGATCGGCTAATGATGCGCAGATATATATATATATTCCGTAGCCCCATTCCTACGATGTTGTCTGTCTCCGCCGTTGAATATGCAGGATACCGGATGAAACGAAAATAGCAACGGTAACCGTTGCACGGACTACTGGGCTAACAATTTTGTAACAGTTTGACAGCTCCTTCATTAGTAGCTCCGTCAAGGGAGGAGGGGGGACATCGTATCATACGTGCAAGGGAACCAGAGGCCTATTATGCATGAACGCATGGGAGCCGCCGCAAAAGCGGATACAAAGGTAGCTAGCTAGCTGTCTGATAATCTCCTCGGCCCGTTTCCTCTCACCATGATACCTTATATAATAAATTCAACGGAGGTTTTCACCATGTAATTGCTCCTGTTGTTGCTGTCCAGCAAAAGAAGTAAAAATCCCCATTCCCGAGAACCGAAGCAAAGACGATGCCTTCTCAAAAGGCGATAATATCCACGGCGCTGGCCAAGGCTAGCACGGCCGTCCAGCTCGACAACTCCCAATATTACGGCGGTGCACGCAAGTACTATCTCGAAGCATGCGAGCTTCTCGAGCAGGTTCTTACGAGAGTAACCAACGAGGCAGACCGAGAAAAACTGGAACGAGTTGTAAGTTCGTTCTACTACGCCTGTGGCAGGGATATCTGCAAAGCGACGGTTGTCCGACTAATGCGATCCCTTTCTACAGCGAATAGCTTATATACGCCGGATACAACAACTCGATGACGCATTGGGCCAACCCTCAGAAACATGAACCGTTATTTTTAATGCGCAGAGCACCAATTTCGAGATACCCCTTAAATCGAGCCTTTGACATTTCCTGTTTTTCATTTCATTCCTCATGCGACGTATATCAACCACCTTCATAATCATGGCGTTTTGGGCGGTAGCTGCCAATGAGATTTGTACGGTGGTGCTACACTGAAAATATCAATATCAGCGGCTCTTCGCGAGCCTTACACCGGCGTATCCACGAGCTCTGCCTCCAGCGTACTACCTTCGTCCACGACCTGGTCCGGGTCGACAGGTGCATCTTCGGCCTCGGCGTCGTCGCTACCGAAGCTCGTGTACGCTGCATTCTGCTCGGCGCGGATGGCATCTGTCTGCTTCGCGGCCCATTTCTTCCAGCGCTCGTACTGCTTGTCCTCCAGTTCCATGCCGACTTGCAAGAATGACTTGCCGAAGTATGCGCCCACCATCTGCGCCTCCTCCTTGGCTATGCGCTGCTGGACCTCCTCCTCTTGCCGCAACGCGTAGAACTCCCGCCTGACTATGTCGTAGGCTTGCTCCTGTGTGAGGTTGTCAAAGTTATGCATCATCCACAGTTGCCGCTGCACAACACTGCGCTGCCCGTTAGCCATGGTATCCTGCACAGAACCGCCATGATCCAAATCCTTACCACTCTCCGCACAGCGGCAGGCCAGGCTGCCGCAGCCCTTTAGACCAGTCATATCTCAGCGCATCTTTGCCGTCCATCTCAATGATCATCCTCGGCCTGGCCAGCTCCCACGGGTGGTCTCTGTAGAAGACATTGCGCAATGCGTCTTCTTCGTATACCAGTTGTTGCGGCTGGAATAATTTGCTCGGTTTCCGCACTTTGGGGTTGGGCGCTCTGTGCTGTGGCGGGTATGGACGTGTGAGGATTTCAGAGGGCGGTATCGACTCGATAACGTTGTACCAGACCGGCTCCTGGACTTTGGCCCTGGGAAGTATTCGATGATTCAACAAGGTGGTGGCTGTCTGGTATACCTTGCTAGGCCTGATCTGCCGCTGGCCGCCCATCGCAAATGATTATGCTCGCCGGGGTCGCGATCTGTCGTAGAGAGGATGGGGGGTGAGGTATGTATGGGTGGGGAATGGAATATGCGCAGGCGCAGAAACGACTTTTATCTTCCGAGCTCTCATGGAACTGGAAACATCGAATTGGATGGGTTGCACCTGCTACCTCATAGTGTAGTTAAGAAATTGAGTTTTGGGTTAATTGATTATTCCGGCCGTTGCAGTGTTCTTCCAATTGAAGCCCGTGCTTCTGCTAAATTGCGGGGCTTAAGCTGTAGCTGTGGGACTAGCAGGGATTTCCCGCGATAGCTTTTTGATTCATCGTCAATCGCATATTTTTTCTGCCCCTCGAAGTCCACTGCGGTCTTGTCTTCGATTGTAGACCTGCCGAGCTGTTTAGCCACGTCTCGAGGAAGCTTCAATTCGCGGATGAACCCCTACGTCCCGGTCACTTAACTATTGTCACACGCCTAGGGAAGTTGTGATGACGGAACCATCATGAGGGGAGGCCCATGAAAATCTCTAGAATTGACCGGTCGATATACGGCGCCATACTCTTCGGCCGACTCTCGCCAACACTGAGCTCGGCAGGACTCTCTCAAGCCTCAAGACTACACAATGGCTACGATAAAGCTCTACCAAGTAGCCTTCTTGCTATATCTCGCTACGGCCGCGCAACGAGGCCTTTCAGCACGGTGACAGCAACTTCTAGTAAACGACTTGATCCTAATTTCTTCACCTCATATCTACCGAGCAGTTGCAACTGTAGCGACAATGCCGGCGCACTTGTCAGTTCAGGCGGGCCGGATGAGTCTGCCCTGCGTTTCCAACGTAAGATCATTCAATCGAAACAGGAAATGATCGAGTTCGTCCCTCAATATGACAACACTCCTGTGGATGAGTACCTCGAAATCTTCCGAGACCCGTACATGAGGAAGTATGCCCCTGCAGACGGCCCGAAACTTGTAGTCTCTGATCGAGAGGAAGATGTTCGTCTCCAATCTATCGCGAGCACGAAACCAGGGCCTCGCGACGCAGACCTAGCGGTAGAAGCTCTGCAAAAAGCAATCCTGATTCGGCTACGGAATCGTGCTGAAATGGACCTTGATACAATATGGGAAATATATCATGGCATTCCAGAGCAAAGGGTTGCACACCTCACTGCTAATTTGAGACATGCGCTTCTCGCAGTGCTGGGAGACACCGAACGAAACTCCAGATCTATGCTGCGATATTTTGCTGTGGTAGCTGATGTCAAGAAAAGTGGTTTCTCGTTGATTAGGTCGGAATGGAATACGGCTATATCGTTTGCCGCTCGATATGTCGCTGTTACGACTGAGGTCGAGGTCGAGGCAGCGCTTCGCCTCTGGCGTGAGATGGAGCATGATGCTGGGGTTAAGGCGAGCGAAGTGACGTTTAATATTCTCTTCGATGCTGCGTCCAAAGCCGGCAAATTCAATCTTGCCGAGATGATCTACCAGGAGATGACCGATCGTGGGCTTCCGTTCAATCGTTATCACCACGTCAGTCTCATCCATTTCTTTGGGCTGAAGCAGGATTCCGATGGTATGAGAGCTGCTTATAGAGAGATGGTCGAGGCCGGCGAGATCATTGATACAACCACACTGAACGCAGTTATTGCGGGATTCATTCGGGCTGGGGACGAAGATGCAGCCCTGCGGGTGTATGAGAAGATGAAGGCTATGAGCGAAAGCCTCAGGGTCATGCCTGATCGCAACTACGCCCTGAAAAAATCTATTACCAAGGTGCTCTTAATGTTTGCTAAGGTTGGGAAGGAGTATCCCGATATGCGGTCCAATTTTCAAAAGACTGCGCTACTTTCCCCGGACATTCACACATACCGCATTTTGATAAATCACTTTGGCGTCAAGCTTGGAAACCTCTCCATAGTTGCACGGTTTCTAGACGAGATGAAATACTCTAGGATTCCGGTTCACGGTGCCATCTTTCTCGCACTCTTCAAGGGGTTCTCGATACACGCCGGGCCGGGATCGGAGTGGAACGTGCAGAGGCTGAACAGCATCTGGGAGGCGTTCTTGGAGGTGTTCGACTCGGGGGCAGAAGGGCTACACATCAGCACGTGGCTGGCTATGGCGGTACTCAAGGCGTTTTCGCAGTACTCCTCAAGGGAGGAGCTGTTAGACATTTATGAGTGCCTGAGATCTAGGTGGGATCTAGATGAGGCCAACTCGCAGTTTATGCTGGATTACCTGAGAAATATTCTCATACATGGTAGGTCCCGCGTGGTAGGAAAAGGCATTGCATCTTACTGGTAGGTAAGGATGGGGTGTGTGCATATATGATGTATATACCTAGGAATAGCAAGGCGTGGGGAAATGATACCAAACAACTTGTACATAAGCCAACCACATTAGAAGAATTACGAAGCATGAAGCAACGAAGTATATATATATATATATGTATGGCCGCACAAGTACCTACTATCCTCAGGGCAGGAATTTTCCCGCAATGGTTCTTATCTGGGAGTTGACTCATATCTGGGAGGATTAATTTATGCATTTTCCGGAAATAATAAACACCAGACAAGTTTTTCGGGGGGTATTGACTGTAAGTAGCTTCTGGTAGATCCTGAGATCGATCCTCCTACTAACATTGGCAAAGGCAATACTAAATATTCCAGGAGCATGAACAAGGGCTTGACAACTTCGGCTCGTAGCGCTGGTGTCTGTTCTGCTATATTCACTCATACATGTATCCTGGAGCAGGAGGGAGGGAGACATATGAGAAACTGTGTTCTGCTGATGATGACCATATAGGTCCATTGTTGTCCTATATGTACACCTCCAGTACGACTCATCACAACTCTCATGTCCCCTTGCCCCCAACCCAGCTCGTCGTATAGTGGACTCTGGCTACAATTCCCTCCAACTCCAACCAGTAGTATAAATCACCATTTCGCAGACATGCACACACATGCTTAAATTAAGGCCTGGGCTTCTTGGTTTGCCAGACTAGAATTAGAGAAGAGTTGTTAGTCACATTCATTCATCGTATGCTGGCTCTGTTCCTTGGGCTTGGGCTTCGGAGACTATCTATCGACTGCGGGAGAGGCATGTAGCATGTAGGTAGAAATATATTTGCAAATGACGCACCGGCCATCCCGAAGGGGAGGAAGAAGCCCGTGATGGCGTAGGCCCAGTATCGGACAGCGAAGAAGCGGGTCTTGGTGTTGAAGGGCAGGGTCGTGAGGGGACCCTCGGGGTAGTGGTACGGCGACGAAAGCCGGGCGCGGGTTGCGTGGAAGGCCCGGCGGGAGACGAGCGAGGTGATGCGCGGGCGGGCGCGGAGGACGGCTGACTGGGGAGACATCTGAACAAGTCAATTAGCTGACTGGAGCTTTATGAATGGGGTTTGAACTGCTCTGTACCTTGATTATAGCGACCAGATTGCTGATTAGCTTGAGTAGAGAGGGCGAATGGTCTCTGTTTGACGCTGTTCGGTTGCAATATGTGAAGTACCTAAGCTTTTGAACGTTGAATCGAAATGAGGTCGCATGATCACGGTTACGGCCCGCACAGTGACGTTAGGTAATCCGGGTGAACCTCGGTTGAAGCCTAGGTAGCATTGATGTCAGGGAATGCTGTTGTATTCTTGATGGAGAACTAAGTTCTAGGTGCAATATCTGTATGTGGGTACATATCCACCAGTCATGTGACAATTGATGTTACCTGTTGGTGCGCAGATGCACCTGCAGCCTGAAGCCGTGGACTTGCATGGGGCAGTTGGGGGGTTGATATCATTGGCAGCTGCATTTTTAAGGGACCTTCGGTACAAGCTCGATCTCACCGCCCACCTTCGATCCTCGCGAGATCCCACCTTGCCGTTTTTTCTGCCATGGGCCAGTTTTTTTGGTGAAAAATAAACTGGCCCTCGCTGCTGTACTGTTCTTTCACCCTCCTCACCTTGTAAACCTCCAGCTCTACAGCTACACCCCCACCAGCCCATTTTCTCGATCATTCGACGATTCGGGGGTGCATCTACCAGGTCTAAGCTCTGCGCCGACAAGTTCATCTTGCGCCAACTGCGCTAGGTTTATACCATTTTTAGGAAGCATCCTTTAAATGCCGGCGCATTGAGTGGCCTGTTCTTTTCACCGTCGTCACCCACCCCCTACATTCCGTCTCGAATTTCCAGATCATAGGAAATAATCATGGACGACCTCTTTGCCGTCTTTGACGAAAAGCCGGCCTCCAGGGTCAAGGAGGAGCCTCAATCCTCCCCTCCCGCGAAACGAGATAAATCCAGGAAGAAGAGCAAGAAGCGCAAGGCCGATGGAGCGGTAAAAGCCGGTTCTGCGATAGCTGCATCGGCACCCTCTGCTCCTGAGATTGACATGGCCGATATAGTGCCCACATCCCCGGAAGAAGATGGCGTTGAGGAGGCCATGTCAGATATCCAGGGCGATAGCAAGCGACGCCGGAAGGAGGGTGCCGCAAAACCAGTTCTGACGGATACCTTCCAAACTGCCGAATCCAGAGAAATCGCTGCCGCTGCTGGCTTTGCGACAAAGGAGGAAGAAGCGTCGCTCGTCTTGTCACACAATATCCAGCATCAAGTCGCACTCCCGCCCGATCTCGATTACGAGTATGTCCCACTTTCTGAACACAAGCCACCCGAGAACCCGGCACGAACGTGGTCCTTTACCCTCGACCCCTTCCAACGCCTCTCGATCTCCTCAATTGAGCGAGATGAGAGTGTTTTGGTGTCGGCGCACACGAGCGCGGGAAAGACTGTCGTGGCCGAGTATGCTATCGCACACTGTCTCAAGAGAAACCAACGGGTCATCTATACGAGTCCCATCAAGGCATTGAGCAACCAGAAATACCGGGAATTCAACGAGGCTTTTGGCGATGTCGGTCTCATGACGGGCGATGTCACTATCAACCCGACTGCTAGTTGTCTAGTCATGACTACCGAGATTTTGAGGTCTATGTTATACAGAGGATCTGAGATTATGCGCGAGGTTGCTTGGGTTGTGTTTGACGAGATCCACTACATGCGAGATAAGTCGCGTGGTGTGGTCTGGGAGGAAACCATCATTCTCCTGCCAGATAAGGTCCGATATGTCTTCTTGTCCGCCACCATCCCCAATGCCTTCCAGTTTGCCGAGTGGATCGCGAAGATTCATCGCCAAGCTTGCCATGTTGTCTACACCGATTTCAGACCTACACCCCTGCAGAACTACTTCTTCCCAGCCGGCGGAAACGGCATCTTCCTCGTTGTCGACGAGAAGGGTGTTTTCCGAGAAAACAACTTCAACAAGACCATGCAGTTGATTGAGGAGAGGAAAGCAGCTGAAGCCAATGATCCCGAGGGTAAGACGAAAGGTAAAGGCAAGAACAAGAAGCCCTTCAAGGGAGCGTCCCAGAACGGGGCCAACGCAGACATACAAAAGATTGTCAAGATGATTATGAACAAGAATTTCAACCCTGTTATCGTTTTTAACTTTAGTAAGAGGGAGTGTGAAATGCTTGCTCTATCTACTTCTAAGTTCGCTTTCAACGACGACAGCGAGAAAGCCATGGTTCGCAAAGTCTTCACCAGCGCGATTGAGTCGTTATCGGAGGAGGACCGCGAACTACCCCAAATCCAGAATATTCTCCCATTACTGGAGAAGGGTATTGGTGTCCATCACTCCGGTCTTCTGCCGATCCTGAAGGAGACGATCGAGATCTTATTCCAGGAAGGCCTAATCAAAGTCCTGTTCGCCACAGAGACATTTTCCATCGGACTGAACATGCCGGCCAAGACGGTCGTCTTCACTAAGGTCACCAAATACGACGGGGTGTCTGTTCGGCCACTGACTCCATCGGAGTATATCCAAATGTCTGGACGCGCGGGACGTCGAGGTCTTGACGAGCGCGGTATCGTCATCATGATGATTGACGACAAGATGGAACCAGACATAGCAAAGACAATCGTGGTTGGCCAACAGGATCGTCTCAACTCCGCCTTCCACCTAGGCTACAACATGGTTCTGAATCTGCTTAGAATCGAGGCTATTTCCCCCGATTTTATGCTAGAGAACTGTTTCTTCCAGTTCCAGAATACCGCGAGTGTTGCTGGTCTCGAGCACGAGCTGATGAAACTCCAGAAGGAGCGGGATGGGATGGTGATCCCTGACGAGGCGACAATAAAGGATTACTATGGCCTACGCCAGCAAATCTCGCAGTACACAAAGGAGATGCTCTGGGTTATACAACATCCTACTCATTGCATCGAGTATCTGCAACCGGGAAGGCTTGTCCAAATCGCCCACCCGAAGACAGGCAAGGATTTCGGCTGGGGTGTTGTTCTGGACTTCACGAAACGGAAGGACCCTAAATTCGGCGAGAAGGAGTACGAACCTCAAGAGTCATATTTTGTTGATGTATTTCTTCGTCTTGACCCAGACTGTGATCCTTTTGCTCCCGCGAACCCTTCGACAGAAATGCCGGAGGGGGTCCGAGCTAGCGACCCTGACCAAGAAAGCAGATTTGAGGCCGTCCCTTGCATGTTCACCTGTATAAAAGCCCTGAGCCAGATCCGAGTCTTCATGCCCAAGGATGTCAAGACACGGTCGGATATCGATGCAGTGCGTAAGTCGCTTCTCAAGGCATTGAAAGAGGTTGAACGTCGTTTCCCGGATGGTCTCCCTGTCCTAGACCCCATCGAGAACATGAACATCACAGATGAGTCGTTTAAAAAGCTCCTACGCAAGATAGAGGTTCTGGAATCTCGCCTGTTAGCCAACCCACTTCATGGCTCGCCGTTACTGCCGGACCTGTGGGAACAATACTCGACCAAGATTGCTCGCACGGAGGAGATAAAGGCTCTTAAAAAGAAGATCGGCAAGGCCCATTCGATTGCACAGCTGGACGAACTGAAGTCAAGAAAGCGAGTGCTCCGACGTCTGGGTTTCATCAGCGACGGTGAGGTTGTTCAGATGAAGGCCCGCGTAGCTTGCGAGATCTCATCGACCGAGGGCCACGAACTCCTTTTATCCGAGCTTCTCTTCAACCGATTTTTCAACGAGCTCACCCCTGAGCTGTGTGCTGCTGTCCTCAGCGTCTTCATCTTCGATGAGAAAACCGAAGCAGCAGCTCTACCTGACGAATTGATGAAGCCATACTCTCAGATTCAAGCCCAGGCTCGGATTATCGCGAAGGTCAGCCAGGAAAGCAAACTTGAGGTGAACGAGGAGGAGTACGTCCAAAGCCTGAAGTGGCAGTTAATGGAGACGGTCTACGCTTGGTCGAAAGGGAAGGCTTTCGTAGAAGTCTGGTATGTGCTACTCAATCCCCGAATGATCTTGCTCACCACTCACTGTTTCTATTTACAGCAAAATGACGGATGCCTACGAAGGGTCCTTGATTCGTCTATTCCGGCGCCTTGAAGAGCTGCTTCGCCAGATGGCCCAGGCAGCAAAGGTAATGGGCAGCGAGGATCTACAGACCAAGTTCGAGGAGAGCTTGGCGAAGATCCGTCGTGATATCGTGGCTGCTCAATCTCTATACTTGTAGTGCCGTCCGTACCTATGTCCAAGCACGCCAATCCTTGTGGATAATATCGAGAGAGAAAAAAAGTCATCGTTAAGCAAATTAGTAGGAAGGGAACCTTCATGATCGGATTCAATTGCTTTGACTTAGAGTCTATGAACAAGTGGGAAATCCCCCACTTAGCACTAGGCTTTTGCAAGCACTGAGCCCGATCTTTAAGATTCTCTTAGAGACATGTTAGCGGGCATTTTTACGGAGTTAAAGGGGAAAAAAAGGGGATACCCTTGTCGTTGTCATTTTTTTCTTAAGGTCTGGGATATAGAACCCATGCATTCACCCCTCCGGGTTTTGCCTTTTGCATTTCTTCCCCCCCGGCATTAGAAGTATTCACTATCTCACAATTTTCCATGAGAAAGGGATATTCGTTTAGAGAAAGAGAGAGGTTCGTTAATTACGATTGTGTCTTAGATAGAGAGAGAAAACGAGCATCGCTATCGTTGGCGATGCTCAGCCCGCCTTTTTTTTTTCTCCTTGTTCCTCTTTTCCTCTTACTGCTTCTTTAATTTACTATGTGACCGGGATTTGCTAGAGTTAAGACGAAGCTACGTATGTCTAAACGGAACATCACCTACATAAGGTTTTGGTAGGTAGCGGGGAAAATAGGTAAAGACTGAGATGATAGAAAAACGCTAACGCGCAGGCGTAATGCATATATGCGCTGATTGAATCCCCTATGAACCTAAAACGCCGTATACTGCCATGCAAATTGCAACAGGTTTTCTTCTCGTGGTTATCAGTAAGGTAGGTAGGTAACGGATAAAAACTTTGATAGGTTTTCTTTTGTTTAACACGGGGTTCACTTATCCCCGGATATGGCCCTGATCATGCCGAGCAGGACGCTGAACAGCACGCCCACGCCGACCATGAAGCGCCAGCGCCCACTCGCCATGCCGTCCTCGCGGATCAGCCAGCCGGCGCTGCCGAGCGGCCAGACGAACCCCGTCATGACACCGCGGATCAGCACGTCCACCGTGGCTACGAGACCGACCTCCTCGTCGCTGTCGGTGCCTCCCCCCGTCCCCGCTCCCGCTCCTGCTCCGCCCCCGAAACCCCCTAACCCCCCAAACGCGCCGCCGCCGCCGCCGCCACCGCCGCCGCTCGGTAACGACCCCCCGCCGACCCCGTTGTCGTCGATCCAGGCGTCCTCCATGCGGCGGAAGCCGTCGGGCGAGGGCAGCGTGTCGGGCGTGTACCGCGACGAGTGGATGCTGCGGAACTGCAGGCGCAGCTGGTTCACCTCGGAGGCGGTGAAGCCGGCCGAGAGGAGTCGGTCGAAACCCCTGGGCGAGGCGGAGGCGGCATCGGCGGGGAGGGGGCTGGCGGCGCCGCTGGTTTGTGATGCTGGTGGATGATGATGATTGTAAGAAGAGGAGGAGGAGGAGGAGAGGGGAGCTGGTAGGGCGGCGGCGACGGCTTCGGCGTCGAGGTCCGAGGCCGGGAGGACGTCCCCGATGCTGCAGTTCACGTAGATGCGCGATACGGCGTCGGGGCGGCCGGGGACGGATTTGCCCTTGCCTTTGCCTTTTGAGGGGGGGGAGGAGGAGGAGGATTGCGTCTGGCTGTTGTTGATGTTGGTGTCGATGTTGGTGTTGTCTGCGCCGCCATCTCGATCGCCGAACGAGTACGGTAGCCGCGAGGAAGGAGGGGGAGGGGGAGGGGCGCGCAGCACCGAGCTCAGCACCGCGCTGTCGGGCAGGATCTTGCCCCCGTGGATGAAGCGCAGGCGCCGCGCCGAGTTGGGCGCGCCGAGCCGCGACCGGATCAGGTGCTTCAGGGACACGACGGTCGTGCTGCCGGGCCGCGGGATGTCGAGCTCGAGGTCGGGGATCGAGGCGCTGAAGCGGATGGTGAGGAGGAGGGGGGGAGGCGCGGGAGGCGGCGGCGGCGGCTGTGGTTGTGGCGGCGGCGGAGCCGATGATGGTGGTGGTGGTGGTGATGCTGGTGGCGCGGTCGTCATCGTAGTGGTTGTCGTGGTGAGCGAGGAGGCAGCATTGTGATGTTAAGAGGAAAATAACTAATTTGCAAAAGGGGGAATGGGAGGGTGTTCTGGTTCTAGGGCCATACGGTGGGTATCAAGGCAATCGATCAATCATCTCCTGCTGGCCGGCACTAGGTACGTTAGAATGAGACGAACTTATATAGATGAGGTTGTATTGCATTGGTATAAGAGGTACAAGATGCAAGTCAGCTCGGGAAGCTAAACTAAAACATTTACCAGTGGGCGTTGAAAGTGGATACCTACCTACCATATTCCCGGGGAGGCGGGAGCCTGATGGACCGAGCTTCAGTGGAGAAGAGGATATTCTTATAGACAAGATACGTTTAACCTAGGTAGTTTTAGTCACTAAACCTAGTCCCTAATGTTTAGTGCTTTTGCTATGACGGGGCATCGTTCGGCAGATGACGTGCTTTCTTATAGATGCAGCTTCGAACAGAAACTGAGACCTTTTTTTTTTTTTTGTCATTTCCTACTCCTCTGGTTGACAATCTTCTCCGATTACGGAGCAGCTCCCCCTAGTCAAAGGTGGTTCTTTTTGTGTGACTTATTTACAATCTGAAGCAACTGGTTGGACATAGCAAACCTGCCAGTGAAAGAGAAGAGAAGCGAACAAAGTAAATTAATATGAATGAATGACAATTTGAGTCAAGGGCTAAGAAATTTGACACCAGCTTGTTTACATGAATACTTTCTCGGCCGTGAGGTTTGGTTATATACTGCAACGACACATCGTTACGACGAGATTGGCTTCCCGGGGAAAAGCTGCCCAGAGCCCAATTCTGAGTCGAAATTTCCATTCTACCATGACGGCTGAACTTCCAGCCAAGCTCAAGCCCGCCGCGAGGGTTGCAGGGCAGAGACAGGATGTCTGGTGAGATTACGACTCGCTTTGTACCTATCTCATGGCGCTCATTTGGTCGAGAGGTCACGATAAGAAGAGATGAACTAGTTTCGCTGACCGGACCCGACAGGTCCATCGTCAACGAAGCGGCGGCTGCTTCGCCCAAGCAGCCCATTGTGAACATGGGGCAGGGCTTCTTTGGCTACAACCCCCCGCCCTTCATTATCAACGCCGCCAAGTCGGCCCTGGACCGGGTAGACTGCAACCAATACAGCCCTACCAAGGGGAGGCCGCGCCTGAAGAAGGCCATCGCCGACGCCTATTCGCCCTTCTGGGGCAGACAGCTGAATCCGGATACCGAGGTCACTATTACCACCGGCGCGAACGAGGGCATGCTGAGTGCCTTCATGGCTTTCATAGAGCCGGGTGATGAAGTCATCATCTTCGAGCCCTTCTTTGACCAGTACGCCAGACTCATTATTTAGGGGAAGGAGGGCACGACCACTGATGAGGAGCAATAGGTATATCAGCAACATCGAGATGCCCGGTGGGAAGATCGTCTACGTTCCGATGCATCCTCCGAAAGATGGCGCCACTCGCACCTCTTCGGCTGCCGAGTGGACCATCGACTTCGACGAGCTTCAGAGGGCAATCACTCCCAAGACAAAAATGATTGTTCTTAACACTCCCCGTAAGGCTTTTTAAAACACATCATATATGAATATCGACTAATGACAATGTAGACAACCCCGTGGGCAAGGTCTACTCCAGGGAAGAGCTCCAAAAAATAGGGGACATCTGTGTGAAGAATGAGATCATCATCCTTTCCGACGAGGTCTACGACCGACTCTACTATGTACCCTTCACCAGGATAGCAACTCTGTCCCCAGAGATAGAAAGATTGACCATCACGGTTGGCTCGGCCGGAAAGAATTTCTATGCTACAGGTTGGCGCGTCGGTGAGTTGTGTACTCAAGATATACTACTGTTTTGTCGTAAAGACGGCTGACAGAGACTAGGCTGGCTAATGGGGCCTGCACACTTGATCCAATACGTCTCCGCAGCGCACACCCGGATCTGCTACTCGTCCGTCTCGCCATTACAAGAGGCGTGCGCTGTCGGTACGTTACCCCTTGACTATTTGGGTTACCGGGGCTGAACTGACAGATAATAAATAGGCTTCGAGCAAGCTGAAGGGGAAGGCTTCTGGGACGAAACAGTCAGGGATATGAAGGGCAAGATGCAGCGATTCAACGAGGTCTGGGACGAGCTGGGCCTGCCGTACAGCGATCCCGAGGGCGGATACTTCGTCATGGTGAACCTGAGCAAGGTGAAGCTGCCGCGGGGCTACCCCTTCCCGCCGCACGTCGTGAGCCGGCCCCGGGACTTCAAGCTCGCGTGGTTCCTCATCCAGGAGGTCGGCGTCGCCGCCATCCCGCCCACCGAGTTCTACACGGACCCGAACGCGCACATCGCCGAGGACTACATGCGCTTCGCCGTGTGCAAGGAGGACGACGTGCTGGAGACGGCGAAGGAGCGGCTCAGGGGGCTCAAGAGGTACATAGAGAACTAGAAGAACTTACATAGCTGCTGCGATAGGTCGAATTCCTACCTTCGATGGAGTTAAAACTGCCTCGATCGTAACGTTGATGGCTCGTCGATGGGGAGCTGTCTGGTCTCTAGATTTAAAGATTGAGTAACGACCCACCCCCTTTTGAAGATATTTCATGGGAATTCTGATAGTGGCATAAAAGCTACACAAACTACAACGTCTATTATCATGCAGCGTTAAGCCATTTGTCTGGGCCTAGACTACTGAGTATAGGCATCCCGCGGAATGGTGTTACCACACGTAGAATAATGCTGGCTATTACCTACTCGGCTATCAAAGTTCTTTGAGTATCCTTCAATGCTGTGCCAGCTCATATCTTACTTACCGTAGTGCTCTGCTTTAGCGTTATAACCTTAATTATTATGGAATTTATCCATGACAATATATTTTACCGCCTGGGCACTTTGTATTCTCATCTAGCGATTTGCAAAATATCTCGTTCTCAGAAGACATCTCAAGCTATAAGAATAGGGGAGTAGACCAGAGGATTTAAAACTTTTTTCGGGTGACCTTCCATGTCGTCAACACAAAAGCTGCGTATCCTCCCCTCGCGAACTATCCTTCATAATATATTGGTCTACGACCTGCCCCCTCGACCCGTCGTCCCGTGCGTCCGGCCTCTGAACTAGGCCAGGGCGCGTATCTACGACGCGTCCGCTGCTCTGCGCTCGGGGCTTGAGGCGCTAGAGACCCCGTGCCCCTGACCTTCATCCGTCTCTACGCCGGACGCGGCGGGGAGGCGGTTCCTGGTTTGCGCTGGCGAGATGAGTGTGCAGCGCGCGGCGAACCTGCTGAGGGAGACGCTGTTGGAGGAGGAGGAGGGGAAGGGAGGGTGCCGAGGGGGGAGCAGGCGACATAGAGAATTGGGGGGGGGTTATTGGGGTTAATTGTTCAGTGGTGGAGTGCGTGCTTGGGTTAGGGGATGGGGAGGGGAGGAGGTGGAGGAGACTATCGGGGAGACGGGGTGCTAATTGTTGGAGATTTAGAGGAGGGGTGCTACTGTTGCTTCTGCTTCTGGGGAGGGCGAGTGAGTGAGTGAGGAGGGATAAAGGGGGTTGGTAGGGAGGTAAGAGGGTGGAAGTTGTGGGGTGATAGTAGGGGATCCATGTCATTTCAGGGGCTAAATAGACTTTTTTGAATTCTCTGACAAAGTACTGAAATATGTACTTATATATCATTTGTAATAAAATTGAGGCGATAATTTGATCCGGAGAAAGACTGACCCCTGTATCATTCTAAAGTGAATATCTTCGCACCGGGTTGAACCGATAGTATATATTTTACACATAACGTTCTACTATTTCGATATTCGATTTCTCACACGTGCCTAGTTATATGTATAAGTGTACATGTACTTAACGTAATATTCCCAAAACGCCCATCACTCATGCTTTGCAGATATGTATAACTAACAAAAAGGTATTTCTAGTCAACAGCGGAAAGCTCTCATCGTATAATCGTCGCCCTCTTTAATCGTCTTTTCACTTGTGGATATGTATACTCTTCATCTGGCAATAATTGTAAAGACCGTGCTTGCCGAGCTCGCCGCCGTACCCGCTCAGCTTCCAGCCGCCGAAGTATGCCCCGTGGTGGGGCCGCTCGAAGCGGTTGATCCAGACAGAGCCCGCCTCGAGCTGGCTCGCGATCTTCCGCGCGCGGTCCAGGTCCTTCGTGTAGACCGATGCGCCGAGGCCGGCGTTGTCGAGGTTCGACCGAGCGATCACGTCCGCCTCGTCGGTCCACGACATGATGGGCGCGATGGGAGCTAATGACCGGGATTAGTGTTGTTATCATAATCATACATAACTAAGTATGTCCATCATGTCGCCATGCTCGGAGATAAATCGACTTACCAAATTGCTCCTCCCTCACGAGCAACGAATCGTCGGGCGGCTTCGACACGATCGTCGGCGACATCCAGTACCCCTTCTTGCCGGTCCTGACCTCGCCGCCCTCGACGATGTTGTAGCCGTTCTTCTTGCAGTCCTCGAGGAAGCCCTTGGCGCGCTCGAAGTTGACCTTGTTGGACAGCGGCGCGAACAGGACCGCCTCGTCCGAGTCGACCACGTACGTCTTGCGCGCCTCCTCGACGAGCATGTCGAGGAAGCGGTCGTACAGCGACTCGTGCACGTAGATGCGCTTCGAGGCGATGCAGACCTGGCCCGCGTGGAAGAAGCAGCCGGACGCGACCCGGGGGACGACGACGTCGAGGTCGACGTCCTCGCAGACGATGCACGCGTTGTTGCCCGCCATCTCGAGCACCACGCGCTTCAGGCTGCGCGCGCAGTTCTGCAGGATCCGCTGGCCCACGGCGTTCGTGCCCGTGAAGCTAATGTGCTGGATTCCCGGGTGCAAGGTCACTGGGGGAAAATGTCAGTTGAAAATTACCCTTTATAGTAAATAAAAAGGGGGTTAGACGCATGTCTCGGGAGAAAAATGCTCTCAAACTGTCGAGATAAGGAAATTCTAGCTCCCGAGACAGGACAAAAAAAGGGGGGGCGGGGGATAAATTTTTGAAATACATACTGGCCTCGCCGAGGTCGGCGCCGCCGTTGACGGCCTGGAACACGCCTGGTGGCAGGAAGGGCTGGGCGAGCTCGCAGAACTTGAGCAGTGAGTACGGCGTGAAGGGCGACGGCTTGATAATGACGCAGTTACCCGTCGCTAGGGCCGAGGCGACCTTAACACTGCTGAGAAGCAAGGGGAAGTTCCAAGGAGAGATGGCGCCCATAACGCCGATGGGCGCGTGGGTCCCGATGACGGTGACCTCGTCATCTTCGTATTGGACCTCATCCTCGAGTGCGACGTTTGCTACAGAGAGATCTTTAGTCATATGTTCTGCGTATCATATATGATAATAGCGCTGTGCATACTGTAGTATTCGTAGTGAAAGGCAGTTCGGTCCACATCTACATTAGCCATCGGCTTCGACTTTCCGGTCTCCCTACTTAGTATATCGGCTAACAATTCCTGGTTTTTGAGGAGGCATTCTGCCACGTCGTGAAGGATCTTCTGGCGCTCCGCTACCGTGGTATTCTTCCAGGTCTTGAAGGCGCGGGTGGCGGCTTCGACAGCATCGTCGAGATCCTGAGTGCTCGCAATGGGAACGTCCCAGAGCGGTTCTTCGGTGCGAGGGTCGATGACCTGTTCGTGATTCTTAGAAGTACGGGGCTTCCCGTCAATGACATTGAAGAACTTCAAGGCCGCATAGCCGTTGAGCGTAGTTGAGGGCATCTTGGACACCTAAGTAAGCTAGATTTTTCTGGATGAGGCCGTATAAACTGCCGTGTAGACATAAGTCCTTGAGAACACGTAGTATTCATAAGCACGAGATGTACTTGGAATAAATAAACCGGCGAGGTCTACCTAGGTGTGCCCCCCTTCAAAAACTACCTGCCAAAAAGAATGGTCGACATAAAAATTCGCGCGCTCTGTAACATCTTGATGTGGAGATGAGGCTAGACATTGTTATAGATATGTGATTATTAATGTCGATCACCCTTGCCTTGCCTTGGACTTGATACCATCACCCCTGTATACCGAGCGCTGGCAGTTGGTTCCCCCACATAGTCGTGGGAGAAATCCCGTGGCTAGATATAGCGGCATGAGGGGTTGACCCGGCATATATTGAACCGCCGGCAAGTTTCTCGAGTAGGCATTCAAACGGGGCAAATCAAGGGGTCAATATGGATCCGTCGATATAGACAGCTCGGCTCGACCTCACGGATGAGCTAAACAAAAGCCAAAGCGCATTCATCGTCCATACGGCTTAGGCTTAGATGTGTAGATCGCACTGTAGCCGGGTAGAATGCGCAATGCTAGGATGCCAAGATGCCCAGTCGTGTCAATGAAGCCCTTACAATGGGAATCAGACCCTACCCCAGTATCCTGCATTGCACATTAGTAGGCGGCTACGTACAGTAAGCATGACGGCCATGGCAAGGCATATATGTATTGGGGATACTAGACAAAACAGAGACCGTTGCATCCCGAAAAGGGATCTCAAGATCCGCTAAAATGTCCACAATAACTATCAATCTATGTATCTAGATTTGACGTTGTCGTCGGACGCCTGTAGGGTTTAGGACGCTGATGAAGTGGATATTCTGCAGTTGAAACTTCGCCAACATCACACCATCGATCGTGCAAGTAGATTGAGTTATCACAGCCGTCGAGCATGCCGAGCCAATGGGGATTAGGGACAATCGAATAGAAAAGATGGAGTTTTACCTGATGTTTGACTCGATTGGTCAGTTCAACTGTTCGAGCTAATGCGGGGGTACTTCAAGCTCTATAAGCTCAATCTCTGATCTGTTTCAATGTTCGTGTTGATAATCTGTGTATATTGTTCAAGATATCTCCACCTTGAGTGGCGGTTTTTTCTCTCTCAATGCTTCCAGTTTTAACCTTACTGTTTATATTCATACGTCAATACAGGTATGTAAGTTAGCGTATCAATGCAGAAAACGAAGGCTATAAAACGTCTAAGCTTGAAAGTGACGGAGCCGGCCGACGAGAGTCCACCGAAGATAGCTGTAGCCCGCTAGAATGAGGGGCGCCGGGGGTCGTTTTTCAGGGTAGCTAGGCGACTTATCGTTAGCTACCCCGCTAAACGTCGTGCAGCTTCCCAGAAGTTAAATCTTATCTTCGAATGTCTCCCTTCTGATTCGCTCCTTTGTTCTAGAGGCTTTATACTATATCTCACAGACGGGACGTGACTTGCTCTCTTCGGCTTACATGGCGATATGAATAAGTACTCCGAACATACAAATACGTACCTGAGTTCTCATTGGAGACGATAGATCGGGACCCGGCGATTGGGGAGCTTCGACCTTCGGTGCAGATGGCCCAGAACTCCTATCGCCACTCCACTCCGACATGTCCAATCCTATTTCTAGTTGACTTGCCATCGCACACATCCAGACTTGTCCCGTGACACTTTAGAAACTACCTATTCACTGAATTTATCATCCTACTCCCGGTTCCCAAGTGAGATACCGCATATCCGGTTCCAAGACAAATGGACCCCTGATGACATCTTCATCCCCTAAACCTAAATGATATCCTAGGAACTCTTGTTCGAACGAGAAGCAAGAAACATGGCCCCAATTGCCATCTCCCCCGAAAGGGACCCAACCCTTTCGACCTCTGCTCTGACAACTGTCTTTGATGACACACTTCGGTTCTACCTCAACGGCATCCGAGTCGTGCTAGACGAGATCGATCCAGAGGTTACCTTGCTAGAGTATCTGCGCGGCATCGGCCTGACGGGGACGAAACTGTAGGCTAAGACGACTACCTCTTGTACTGCTATAAGCTAATGATTGATCATACAGCGGCTGTGCTGAAGGCGGATGCGGCGCCTGTACAGTAGTCGTCAGCCAATACAACCCGACAACAAAGAAGATATACCACGCCAGCGTAAACGCGTGTCTCGCCCCTCTAGCGAGCGTCGACGGGAAACATGTCGTAACGATCGAGGGAATAGGAGACGTGAAGGGGCCCCATCCGGCTCAAGAGCGAATAGCCAAGACTAACGGAAGTCAATGTGGATTTTGCACCCCGGGCATCGTCATGAGTCTGTATGCGCTGCTCAGAAACAACGAGAGCCCCGATGAACATGATATCGAAGAAGCATTTGATGGGAATCTGTGTCGTTGCACTGGCTACCGTCCTATTCTGGACGCTGCCCAGACCTTTGCTGTCAAGAAGGGCTGTGGCAAGAGCTCATCCAATGGCGGATCGGGCTGTTGCATGGAGAATGGCAATGGCCCAGATGGTGGATGCTGCAAGAGTAGGAGTCTAGATGATGGGCAGCCCATCAAGAGATTTACTCCGCCGGGCTTCATCGAGTATAAGCCCGATACTGAACTAATCTTCCCCCCGTCACTCAAGAGGCATGAATTCAAGGCCCTATCCTTTGGGAACAAGAGGAAGAGATGGCTTCGCCCGGTCACCCTGGATCAGCTCCTAGAGATCAAGAGCGTCTATCCGAATGCCAAGATCATAGGCGGGAGCACAGAAACTCAAATCGAGATCAAGTTCAAGGCCCTGCAATATCCTGTCTCGGTATTTGTTGGCGACATCCCAGAATTGCGGCAATACGTCTTGAAGGATGAATATCTAGAGGTTGGTGGAAATGTCACTCTCACGGATCTCGAGAACATCTGTCAAGAAGCTATTGCGCATTACGGTGAAGCCAAGAGCCAGGTCTTCCAGGCCATGTATAAGCAACTAAAATACTTTGCCGGAAGACAAATTCGAAATGTTGGAACTCCTGCTGGCAATCTAGTAACAGCCTCTCCGATCTCTGACTTGAACCCCGTCTTCATGGCGGCAAGGTGCTGTTTGATTTCTAAGTCCCGGGAAAGGGAGTACGAGATCCCTATGGATACGTTCTTTACGGGTTACCGCCGAACGGCTTTGGAACCGGATGCGATTATTGCATCCATTCGCATCCCACTGACCAGTGAAAAGGGAGATTACTTCAGAGCATACAAACAAGCAAAAAGGAAGGATGATGATATTGCGATTGTCACCGGTGCGCTGCACGTTCGTTTGGACCAGAAGGGAACAGTTGAGCACTGCAATCTCGTCTATGGCGGCATGGCACCCTTTACTGTCGCGGCCAAAAAGACGAACGAGTACCTGGTGGGCAAAATGTTCGCGCATCCTGATACCCTGGAGGGAGCTATGAATGCACTCGAGTCAGACTTCAACCTTGTCTTCAGCGTTCCGGGAGGCATGGCGTCGTATCGGAAAGCCCTCGCCTTAAGCTTCTTCTACCGTTTCTACCACGATGTACTGTCTGGAATTGACACCGAGAGCAACCATGGTGATAGCCAGGCCGTTGAAGAGCTTGATAGAGCTCTCTCTACCGGCTGGAAAGACCACGAGGCGACCGCTAGCTATGTCAAAGAGCCACTTGGGAAGGCTGCGAACCACTTGGCAGCTTTAAAACAAACGACTGGAGAAGCACAATATACGGATGATATCCCACCATTGAAAAATGAGCTTCATGCGTCTATTGTCTTCTCTTCAAGGGCTCACGCGAAGATTACGTCGAGGAACTACTCTGCCGCGTTGGATATTCCGGGTGTCGTCGACATTGTAGACAGGGCTGATTTGCATAAACCGGAAGACAACAGGTGGGGGGCCCCAAACTTTGACGATCTATTCTTCGCCGAGGACGAGGTTTTCACTGTGGGACAGCCTATTGCAATCGTTCTGGCTACTTCTCAGGCCAGGGCAGCAGAGGGTGCCCGAGCAGTGAAGATTGAATACGAAGACCTTCCAGCTATATTCACCATGGAAGAGGCGATCGAGAAGGAGAGTTTCCATAAGTTTTTTAGGTACATCAAAAAGGGCGATACGGAAGAGGTCTTTAGGAACTGCGACTACACATTTACAGGCATAACGCGAATGGGCGGGCAAGAACACTTCTACCTTGAAACTAATGCGTGCGTTGCAATTCCTAAGCCCGAAGATGGGGAGATGGAGATATGGACCAGTAGCCAAAATCCCACGGAAAGGTGAGTTGCCTCTCGGAATATTTGAGTCTCCTAAGCTGAGTGTTATGTAGCCAAGTGTATGCATCGAAGATCCTAGGTGTCCAGGCCAATAAAGTGGTTGCTCGCGTTAAACGCCTAGGAGGCGGTTTTGGGGGTAAAGAAACCAGATGTGTTCATCTCAGCACGATGATGGCATTGGCTGCTCAGAAGAACAAGCGCCCAGTCAGATGTATGCTCAATCGAGACGAAGATATGGCCATGTCTGGACAACGCCATCCTTTCCTCGCGAAATGGAAAGTCGGTGTGAATAAGGATGGCAAACTCCAAGCCCTTGATGCGGACGTCTTCAACAATGCTGGTTGGTCTTTCGACCTGAGCCCAGCTGTTTGCGAGCGTGCTTTGGCCCATATCGACAATTGCTACAAGATTCCTAATGTCCACGTACGAGGCCGTCTATGCAAGACGAATACCATGTCTAACACCGCATTCCGTGGCTTCGGTGGGCCTCAGGGCATGTTCATAAACGAGTCATTCATGTCTGAAGTTGCTGATCGTCTTGGCATGCCGGTTGAAAAGCTTCGCGAGATCAACTTCTACAAAATCAACGAAGAGACTCACTTTAACCAAAACATCCAAGACTGGCATGTGCCACTTATGTATAAGCAGGTCCAGGAAGAATCGGACTATGCTTCCCGCCGCAAAGCCATCGAAGAGTTCAATGCCTCACACAGATGGCGGAAGAGAGGCCTTGCACTTATCCCCACCAAATTCGGCATCTCTTTCACTGCGCTATGGCTCAACCAAGCAGGAGCACTGGTACACATATACCATGACGGGTCAGTTCTTGTTGCCCATGGCGGCACCGAGATGGGTCAGGGACTTCACACTAAGATGGTCACGATCGCTGCTCAAGCACTCCAGGTACCGATGGAAGACGTCCATATTTCGGACACTTCAACAAATACCGTGGCAAACTCGTCTCCTACTGCCGCCTCGGCATCCTCAGATCTCAATGGATATGCTGTCTTCAATGCCTGTGAGCAGATCAATGCTCGACTGGCCCCTTATCGGGAGAAGCTTGGCCCTCAAGCAACGATGAAGGAACTTGCTCATGCGGCCTATTTCGATCGTGTAAACTTGAGCGCCAACGGCTTCTACAAGACCCCTGAAATTGGCTACACGTGGGGCGAAAATACTGGCAAGATGTACTTCTATTTTACGCAAGGCGTCGCAGCTACCGAGGTTGAGATCGACTGCCTTACGGGTACGTGGACGTGCCTGCGTGCCGACATCAAGATGGACGTCGGCCGATCGATCAATCCTTCAGTGGACTACGGCCAGATCGAAGGCGCCTTCATCCAGGGCATGGGCCTCTTCACCATGGAAGAGAGCCTCTGGCTGCGGAACGGCCCCGCGGCCGGCAGCCTGTTCACCAAGGGGCCGGGCGCGTACAAGATCCCGGGCTTCCGCGACATCCCGCAGGTGTTCAACGTCAGCCTCCTCAAGGGCGTGACGTGGGAGAACCTGCGTACGATCCAGCGCAGCCGCGGCGTCGGCGAGCCGCCGCTGTTCATGGGGAGCGCCGTCTTCTTCGCCATCCGCGACGCGCTCAAGGCGGCGCGCGCGGAGTACGGCGTCGAGGCTGCGCTCCGCGACGCTGAGGGCGGCGGCGGCGAACGGGACGGTCTGCTGAGGCTCGAGAGCCCGGCCACGCCCGAGAGGATCCGGTTGGCGTGCGTGGACCCGATTATGGAGCGCGCGAGGGTCGTGCCTAAGGAGGGGGAGAAGAATTTCTTTATCGCTATTTAGGGAGGTTGGGTGGTTTTTCCCCGGGGGGGGGGGGCGAGGGCGGGCGTGTTGGTGATATGCGACTGGAGACGGGAATGGATGGACGAATGGATGGGATAGGGACTTGTTGAGGGATCGATCTAGGTATAGTGTCCTTGCACTGTTATCGGATGCTAGCATGTCACTACTGCCCAGGGCGCCTAACGAGGATTAATATGATTGATTCGTTTTGGGACAAAATGTAACTGAGCCTCTGCTGTATGGATTAACGAGAAAGCTGCTATGCTTATTCGTAAGGTGTGTTTAGTAGTTGCTATAGTATATACGACTTGTGTGGCTTAAAGTTCAGTTATAGGATTTACATGGCTTGACTACCGAATGGGTAAGTTAAGTAAGTTAAATATAGCTATTCGGACTATAACTCGGGGGATAACACAATAGCCATTCTATATATACTCTTATTGTTCTCGTAGAACATACCCCGAATAAATACCTATTTACACTCATACCTCGTACCAGTCATCCAATCATCTAGGTGAGGTACTCACCCCTTCACCATCCTCTCCACAATCCCCTCTATACCCGTCGGCGTCACCCCCACGCTCGCTAGCAGCCGTTCCAGCGTCGGGTCATCAACTAGCGCCTCACCATCCCTTAGGGCCTCGTACGTGCTCGACCACCAGCGCACGTACGGTTCCGCCATGCCGCGCTCTCGGACGTAATACCGCTCGACCTCATCGCGCGGGCCTACCTCCACCCTGACCTCCTCCCCCCTGGCGCGGCCGACCAGCGCCGCGACCTCCGCCACCGTCCTCGCCGCCCCGGGGCGCGTGGACAGGTAGAACGTGCGCCCGGCGTACTCGTCCCCGTCCCCGTTCCCCGGCTCCGCAGCCAGCACGAGCGCGCTCGCGAGCCCCAGGTCCGCGATCGCCGTCCAGCAGACCCTGCCGTCGCCCGACGGGATCCGGACGACCTTCCTGTCGTCGCCCGGCGCCGGCGCGAGAGAGTAGTACCCCAGGTACAGCGGCCAGGACTCGGCGTACAGCCCCTCGCGCAGGTACGCCTCCGTGCGCAGGTGCGCCGTCATCACGGCGGCCTTGCTCTGGCTCCCTACTACTCCCGTCCCTACTCCCGTCCCTACTCCCGTCCCTACTCCCGTCCCTACTCCCGTCCCTACTCCCGTCCCTACTCCCGTCCCTACTCCCGTCCCTACTCCCGTCCCT
>MU404056.1:166753-349708 GCA_022695795.1 Biscogniauxia marginata | reverse complement strand
CCTACTCCCGCTCCCGCTCCCGCTCCCGCTCCCGCTCCCGCTCCGGAAGCGTCCCACGCGAACGCGAGGCTCGAGTAGTAGATGTGCCGCACGCCGGCCGCGACGGCGGCGTCGATCGCGACCTCGTGGTGGGCCTCGCGGCCCCTTCCCGGCGGGGCGTCGTTGAAGTCGAGCTCGATCCGCGGCGTCGAGACGAGGAAGAGCTTGTCGACGCCGCGCAGCGCGTCCGCGAACGAGGACGCCGAGGAGGAGGAGGAGGAGGAGGAGGAGGAGTCGAAGCTCGCGTGCCGGATCTGTACCGCGGCGGCGGCCGCGGGGCCGTGGCGCGACGACGACGACGACGACGACGACGACGACAGCGCGGCCCAGGTCGGGCTTCCGGGGTGCGAGGACGTCAGCGCGATGACGGTGGAGGAGGGGGGCAGGAGGAGCGGGCGCGAGAGGAGCGCCGAGAGCGTCGCGCCGCCGAGTTTGCCCGAGGCGCCGGTTATGGCTATCGTCACCATTGCTCTAAAAACGTATTCTCTTTTTTTTTTCTTCTTCTTCAGATTTTTGGCTTACTTGTTGACACTACTCGGGGGTGAGGGTAAGAAGAAGAAACTCGATTAACTTTCATCTAATGATTGAGAGAGAGAGAGATTCAAAAAGGAGGGAGGCAAGCAGAAATATCGACATAATTTATACTCCCTAACTAGAATACTACAAGACGGTCCCATCGAGCATCACATCATATTCATATAATACCTACACATTATTATTAATGTTTTCCTTTACACGAGCACTGAGGAGTTTCCGAACCTATACTTCAATTTACCGACCATCTCGGCGAGATTTACGATACGACACTACCCACAGCTTAGTCTAGGTACCTTGGGTGCCCTAGGCACTCAGATAGATAATGAAAAACGTCATATACTCACTAGCAGTCAAGTTCAGTTCCATTTCCATCAACTTGCCAAGGAGAAAAAAAAAAAAGCTCCCCGCCCGGTTTTTTTTTTTCTATACGCCATCATGTCAGTACTCTTTTTTAGTTCCCCTTCTCCCCCCACCCCCCCCCCCCTTTTTTTTAACCCCCTTCTTGACTTGCTTTATAATCCAGCGCTATTTCGACAGAAACCCAGTCCCGATGTGGAAACTAGCTGCGAACCGAGCATAAGGCGTTATAGTTAATATTATATACCTAAGGTACCCAGTCTATGCGGTTCTAAGAGAGAGAGTGAGAGGGGAGAGATACTGGCCAACCAGCTGTAGTTCCTGACGTTACCGATAGAAGCACGATCACCATCAAGCCACCATAACCTCCCTTCCTACCTAATATATCCCCCATCTCATCCCAATTTTTATAAATCAAGCCGCCTTCGCGGGATCATGGCCCCAATTCTTCAAGCTCCGCGCGCTCCTGCTCTCCGGGTCCCGCGCCGCCCTGCCTTCTTCTTCTCCCCGCGCGAGGTGCCTCCTGCAGTACGCGACGACGCGGCGCATGTGGGCGACGTCGCCCGCGCCGTAGTCCCCGGGTTCCTTCTTGAGGATCTCGACGATCTTGCGCCCGCTGTGTAATATACGTATTTCGCCGCGTATGAGCTTTTTGTCAGTTATGTAAATTGTCCCTTGTCATGATATGATTGTATGTCTGGGGGGGAGTTGGCTAGTCGGTAATTATTCTTTATAAGGTTCTCTCTTATTAATGGGCCCCTATGCCGGCGTGATATGCCGACGTATAAAGCATACGTGCTTCCTTCTACTCTATCCGCTCCGCTCCTCTATAACTGGAGAGCGGAAGACATACAGACAGGCAAACACACGGACAGAGCGAGAGAGAAACCAGAAAACTATACGTACCTCTCATGTCCGACAGTCTCGCCCGAACCGTCATCCTTGCTCCACCCCGCCGATTGCGACGATTCCTCCTCCAGCCAGGCCTCGAGATCCGAGGCCGACATGTTGACGATCTCGTTGAACTCCCTGCCGAGGAGAGAGAGAGAAATAACCGAGTCAGCAAAGCCCAGTTTTGCTGCGAGGTACATTTTCGAGACCTGGGTATCTGTCTCTTAGGGGGTACATGTCAGGAGCCAAAACTCACCTAATGACTGTCTGCTCGTCCTTGACCATTTTGGCAAATTTTCTGTGATTTACGCCTCTATGTTTATTCGATGTAGTAAATATGCCGATGTTTGGGATTAGGTATGCTTCTTAAACAAGAAGTAGGTGATAGTAGGCCGACCTACACCGCTGCGTCCTTTGTTGCGGATCTTGCATTGTGCGTGGCGTAGGAGGAGAAATAGTCGAAGACGTCATGACCAGGTTCTGAGACAACGAAACTAAACTTGTCTCGTGCATTTCTTATTTTAAACAAAATGAAGCCGCTGAATTAATCCAGTGGGAGTCGTTAGCTACGTTTATCTAACTGTTATATCTAGGCCTTCTCTTGTACTCCATGAAGTCTCAAAAACCATTGACGCAGGTGAAGTATGTAGTGGCACTTAAGCACGGTATTACTACATATCCAGGCACGATATATCTTCTTTTGCATTGCATGTCTACTCATCTGCCTCGGTAACCATCCCGTTGAGGCTACGTGTGGTTGAGATTAGTAGACTATAGCTCAATATACATTCTGCAGTGATTTATTGCACATCCTTTTGTAAACTTGAACTCGCAGCACATCCCGCAGTGGTGAATTGCAGTAGCTATGAGAGCCGTCTTAGAGGTTAATGCCCCGAAGAAAACTCCAGATTTTCCCCTCGAGTATGAGTTATTCATACCTTCAAATCAATAGGAATTTTCTTTAATCAAAGCACATTTACCTGTGAGTCATCCCACTTGAGGTTTGTGTGTTTCTCTTGTAGTTGCTGCTCCAAAACGCCGCCGTCCTGGTGATAATGAGCTAGTGTGAACGCATGGGCAAGCCACTTCTTGCTCTGGTCATCATCATGACTGCTATAAAGATCGACGCCATGGTTAAAAGCTGTCGTCGTGAACCACTCTAATTCTAGTGCTGGAAAGAAGTTATGGGCCTGTGATTTATTAACAATCGTATTCATTGACTGTCTCGCAGCTTTCGTCTTGGGAGCAAACGACTTACTTCCACCGATTGTTTTACCATGTTGCAAATCTCTTCGATTATCTTCAGAGGTATCTCGGGCTCTAGAGGGAGCGTGGCTTTGAGTAGGCATCGCATATATTTTGCAAGCTTTGCGGGCTCGAAATGTTCGAGATCCCAAATGCAATTGACGAGTTTACGTAGTGTACTATAGAGGACTAAGAACGAGATAATTAGCAATTTCATCAGAGATACGGGGTTATTAAAAGCGTAGCAGACCTTGCCCAGGTACAGAGTGTGCTCGTAGAATGCAATCTGCCATTGCCTGGAAAGTTGGGAGGTTGTTACAGGTCTTAGCTTTGAGGACGATACCTGCCAAGTCATCCTAAGACTTGAGACAAACGGCCCCTTCGAAATCGAAAACTAAGAGAGTGGAAAGTTTTGTTTCAAGGTCACGCCTAGGATCTTCGCCGAGGGTTTCTAAGCTAGCTTCTAGTGCCATGTCGAACTGTCTGATATTCTGGCGCATGGTGAGATAGTTTTGGAGTTGTATCTCAATATCGTCCTCGCATCGAGCCAGTGCAATAAGAGCTGTAGCCGCAAGGAAGTCGCAGAACATCCCCCGTAACGACAAATCGGCAGACATCTGAGTCGGAATGTCTTCCGGATACTGAGAAATGATTGAAAGGCAACATTGTAAAATCCGAAGGACCTGTCGTAGTTCCCAAATGGCCAAGTTTTTCAAACCTATATTATACGCGTTCTTACAAAACCAGTCTAATTCGTCTACAGTAAAGAGCTTGTGACCTTCCTTATCCAGGGGGCCTCTCTGGATTGCTACCACAGCTATGAAACTAATTAGCATAAGCATGAGTCGTGTCAGAAAGATATAGGAAACAAACCGGCTTCGAACACGCCGCATAAATCCTCTATAAGGGAGTGACGGTTGTCATCAGTCTGGTCCTGTTCATTTAGGAGTGATATTTCCATGCGTATAAGGAGACGTAGCAACGCTGGGAGGTGAATATCCCCAAGGGATGCATAGTCGTACCTCTTGACCAGATGCCGCAGTGCTTCTAAGGTGCAATGCTTGTCGTTCTTCTTCTGAGCGTCTACACAACAGGCATACAAGTAGCGCAAGTCCTTGGAAGATGACTCACTGATACGTCCAAGGTATTCAAGGGCCATTTCTCGATCTTCGTTCCTCAAGGCTAGTTTGTATGCCAAGTACATAGTTATTGGTTCTTGCTTGGTAGTATCAGTCATTGAATCAAAGGCCTCCGAGGCAGCACCTAAGTCGTTTCTCTGAAGGGCACAAAGCAGCAGCTTTCTAGTAAAATTAGTGACTGTAGGTACGATAATAACGGAACCCATGCGTACCTAGTGATCCTCGCTTCATTTGATGGGCCAGACTGCCGAAGAGCAGAGTGGAGCGCTAGACGGCACCACTCTTGTGTAATGTCAAGTGACCCTTCCTTGGAATCTATTTTCTTCCACAACAACTGTGATAAAAGGTTAGATTATGTTGAAAAGAATAGCGCATGACTGACTGACGGTTAGAACTCCGAGCGCTGTAGTAGCTGTCAATGGTCGTCCCAGACTAGTCTCAATCTTATCGAATACGGCGACAAGGGATTGAATGGCTTGAGGAGTATCCCTGTGAGCCGTTGTCATGTGAGTGCGTAAAAGTATAGTTCGTTCAATCCAGTCATCTCGTTGGGTGGGCAGTAGACGTGATACAATAAAGTCGTCAAAGATCGAGCAAGCAAGGCCGGGGCTTTTATCTTCCAGCTTTCGTATGTGATATATTACGAGTTTAAAACTCGAGTTTGTAAGGTCTACGTTTATTATCATCCGCTGAAGAACATCGGAATATGAATGCGAGTCAAATACTTCAGCCGGTGAGCGGAATAGGATTTCCAACCGAAGAAGTAAGACAACAAGCTTGTTGCCCATCTCGGCCTCGATAAAATTAACATGGGTTTCTGCACTCTGAACACCTTCGGGAGAGTTAGTGTTCAAGTGGGCTTGAACGAGGGCCTGTGAGATTGCTAATCTCAGCTCGATAGCCTCTCTCGACAGTTGTTCGAGTTCCTGACTGTTGATGAACTCATAGGCTCGCTCTAGCCACTTGGCGGCTCTCAGGGGGTCAGCTTTGGCTATTAAGCCTCGTCCGATTTCGAACAATGAATCGGCGATGAGTTCTGCCGACTTGGGTTCTAGGTTTTGCTTTAAAGACTCGATCTTTCCGTACAAATGTTCGGCGACATCAAGACGGTCTTCCTTCCAGGCCTGAAAACTGGTCAGATAAAGGGGGGGTTAGAAGCCACGAGATGACTTACCATTGCTATACGAAGGGTCAAATATTCAAACTCGAAGCTATTGCAGGCGCTGAGTTCCTCTTTTGGTAGTGAGTCATGCAGATTATGCAAATGTCCGTTGTATTCGGCAGCTTTCTGCAGGGCTAGAAGAGCGAACTGGAGCTCGCCGTTTACTATGCAGAAGTTAGCGATTCTTGCAGATGCGGTAGGTGGGACGAGGATGTAACATGCCAATACATGATCTGCCGGTTTTGATGGCGAGCTTTTTTAGACGGACCAGATGTCCCGGTGTATTGCTTTCACTCCATTGCGCCAGCGCCAGCACGAAGAAAGAAAATACCCGGACTAGCACAAGGAACCTGTCTCTTGTAGGTGATCTTGGGTCATCATCTTGTCGCATCAACTGCGTACACCAATTCCAGAGTTCGAGTCCCGCGCTGTCAAGTTGCTCGTAGCGCAGAGAACCTGAGGACCGGAGTGTATAAGACTTGATAGAATTGATCCGATTCTCTACTTCGCTCGTAAGGTTGTGGAGTCCTTTATCGTCCCCCTCGTTTTGGAACCGCTTTCGTAGGTCACGGCAGAAGGCTTGAAGGATTAGTTCCGGCGATGGGATGGGCAAGGGCAAGGGCACGCTGGCTTTGGGTGTGTTACGAACATATGATATTCCTAATTCGCTTGCCTGTGCCGGAGGCCGGCGAATTGGCCGGCGAATCCATACGGCATGGAGAGCCAAAGGCAGCCTCAAAGAATGGCCAAATGGCGCTGGCCTATGGCTGAGATTGGGATGGGTTCCAATGCAGAGTATAGAAATGGTGGCTGAGGCTGTACCAATACGTTTCGGCCGGAGGATTATCGCGATATTACTGTAGGTACCTAACTGCCACGGTGTTTTATACAGGACAGGACAGGACAGGTAGGTAAGTGTGTATGTGTAGGTGTCGGCCAACAACCGCTATCAACTTGCTCAAGCGAGATCGATCTGCAATGCATGGATGATCCCAGGGTCGTGCCTCCCCCCGTCTTGCTATTATTGGTGGCCTGGATCGTCGAGATGTGTATCATCGGAAGGTGCAAAGCACCCTTACGTAGTATTGAGGGTTGCCCTCTACATACAGAGGGCGCATTGGAGAACCGGGGCATGGCAGCACCTTCCCAACGCAGTGGGTGGCATACCTAACGTACCTGGGGTACCTTGCCTGACGTCCCGAAGTATCAAGGTAGGTAGGTACCTTACCATTATTCAAGGTATCGTTATATGTCTCGGATGGAATGCGCCTCGACGGGCTGGATCTGCATTTCGCAATAGTTTCCTACTATGGACGCTTACGGTCTTCTAAATATTAACCCCCATAAAGGGATTGGCCGAGATCCCCCCAGCGCAGAGATTTCTAACTCTAAACGAGTACGCCTCTGATAACGCCAATTGTGTGAATATGCAGCACCATTATCAAAATAGAATCCAGAACCGCCCATGGCATCATGTACGGGCTGAAAACGGGTAAAATAAAATATTTCTATCTCTTTGTGCGTGCCTGATGCCCTCTGAGAGACCGGCCTATACATGCGAAGGATCATGCGGAAGAAAATTGCCAACAATGAGGCTGGGTCTACGGATGGAAACTCTGTCAGCATCACACCCCAGGCACAATATAGAGAAATAGGCTCGCCGTCGGGCCAAGACACTTACATGTTGTGATCATCTCTGCGAATCATGAATGAAAAACAGCAATTGACTATTGGATCGTTGGATCGATCATCTGGATTTTTCAAAGCACATGCTGTGAGAAGCGTATCGTGTGCTGGGTCGAACGCGATTGTGCCGAACTCTTCCCAGTATCGTACGAGCGATTCTTCTGTGAGGATCTCGTGCAGAGATATCTTGCCCTGAACAAGTTCGTATTAGTCCCGCCCTGGCAAGATTAGTGTCGTCGGGTCTACTCACATCTCGTAGCCGTTCCACTGGGACGTGGATGAGCTCGGCCATTTCTTTGTTTCCTCTGAAAATCTCCCCCGTCCTCCTCCAGCAACAAGCCGGCACGGCCATGGCTGCGAATACTCGATCGTATTCCATCAGCGTCCTCTCAAACCACATCTCGACGTAAACGAGTTCTATGTCGGTCAGCCCCTGTACCTTCTCTCGAAACTTGGGCCGGAACCGGTCTAGTTGTCGCAGAATCTGATGCTTAGAAGTGGTGGCGATATGACTATCCATGTAGGCCGAAAGCCGGGCGTATCCTTTGATGTAATTAAACGGCTTGAGCATCCCGGCGTCGTATTTAGCCTTCAAGAGACGTTGCATACGTGCCTCGGGGGTGTCATTGCCCGACGGGTCGGCTGCTTGAAGATAGAATTCACGTGTCTTGTCTGAGGATGCGGCATTAGCAGGCCGTAGGACCGTGTTAGTCCTCTCTGAACTCGGCGGGAGCATGGAGCCTGCTTGGGTCGCGCTCGGTGGGAGGAGGCTGTGGTTGCCCCCCAGAAACCCTGCCATGTCAGAATGGTTGGTCTGGGACTGGTTATTCTTGTAAAGGAGGTTATGGTTGTCCGCCAAATGCCCAGCGTCATCTAGGAGGCTGTTGGTCAGGAAGTCATTGATTAGATTAAACTCATGAGTGACCTCTTGGGGGAGCATATATTGATGATTGTAGTGGTGCATGTCGTGAAATTGGTTTTGCGCTGTCAGCCAGGCATCAGAGAAGCCAGAAACTACAAAATCAGCCTGCGCCGTCGATGCTCATATAGGGTTCTGCGAGACATACATTGGTTCATGTTGCTGCCAGAGGTATTGGCCTGCTGCATAGCAGTAGAGGCCGGCGCCGGTGACACAAGCTGTAGGGGATTTGCCTGGCCTAGCGCGGCTGCACCATACCCCGGCTTGGTGCTCTGAGCAGCTCCGGAACCGTCGAAAGACGGTGGTGCCATCGCAGTGGCACTCTGATCTATTGAATTCCGCGACAGTTCGGGCTGGACGTCTGATTCGTCATGCGCTGACGCACTGTGAGTGCCCTTGGGCTTCTTTGCATCCGGATCCCGGGGCTCATCGTGACAGAGATGGCCAATATTGCGCTTGATGCATCTCGTACACGGTCTCTCCTGTTCGAACGGGTTGGTCTTGAGTCAATCTTGAGTCATGCGGCCGGGAGTGCTACTCCCCAGCCATTGACGCAACGCAGCGAGAAACAGATCTTACATACGAGATCGCATGTCATATGCTAGGAGCGCGGGAGCTAGCTGTTAGCCAGGTGCAGGCAAGGTAGTCAGGCGAGAGGCAGGCGCATCGCATCGCATCGCGTCGCGCACCCGCGCACGGGGACGGGGGAGCGATGAGAACGAGCATCTCGGCAGCAGGGCAGGGAATCACGGGACAGATAGGGACAATGTTTTACAGGCATGCGCAGAGATAGGCGCAGACGTGGAACCAATGGGCGGCAGAGGTGGTGATATGTTGGACAGACTTGCTGAACGGAGGACTTACAGATCGGCGGCAGTAGACACAAGCTGTAGGAACGCGCGACCAAAATTAGCCCCTGTGGCGGACGGATACGATGACGGGGGAGTCGAGGGGACAAGGGGAATAGGAGAATTTAGCAGAATCGCACAGCAGCATACCATGATTCACCTTGCGCCTCTTCCTGGGGCTCTTATTGGTATCTGTGGGCGTGGTGGTGGTGGTGGTGGCCGTAGGGGTGTTGTCCTTGGACTTGGCGTCGCTGTCGGACATCTTGTCCTTGGCGTGGCTGCCATTGCTCTCCATGTCTGAGCCCTACTTGCAAGATAGCTCGGGTCTGCCGTGTCTAAGAGGCTCCCATTGGACCGCCAGGTTACGCAGGGGGACAGGATATGTAGTTCGTGGGTAGGGAATCGAGTACGGTACTGACGGCTCTGTGCAGGGCCCAGGAAGTGATTTGCTCAAAGGCGACCCGAGAAAGAGAGGGCTGGCTGGCGGTGGTCGGCGATGGCTGAATGGAAAGAGCCAGCAGTGCGAGTCTGGGTTTTCCTCTGGGGGGGTGTGTGTCGCTCGTGATCGACAGAGGATCTCCCGGACGAAGGGTGACGGCGTCTGCGTTCCCAACATGCACGTGTGCGTGTAAATGCTCGGTTACAGCCCGTAAGAGATCAGTACTAGATACGGAATGTAGGCCACCTCAAATTTCCAGTTCAACCAAGCGAAGGGAACCTATCAGACCTGGAACTCGGCCTCGGTTGGCATGGCGGCAGGGGGGGGGGAAGGTAAGACAAAGGTGGGAAAAGAGAGAGGGACAAAAATAAAAAATAATCACGAAGTTAAGGCTGGCTGGGGAATGTGGAACGTGGAACGTGGATAAATGCAAGGCATGATTAAAAATAAAAATAAACGTTGATGGTTCGTCCCTACAATCAGACTGGTAAAAAAGCAGAGTTGACGGGAAGCGTCCACTCCCAGTCGGAGAAAGACGCTAGCACACAGGGCCTTGGTCCAGTAAGAAGAGCCCATCGTAAGCCGAGGGGTAAGCTTCCTACAGTCTTCACAGGGGATTTCGGCATCATGGGCCCCACCTTACCAGCACGCATTACGCTATCCTATGGTACTATGCAAGTATGTATGTATATCCTCTAGGAGACGTGGCGGGTAGTGTACATAGGCCATACTGCGGGTGGGGTTCTTGGGTTCTGCGTTCTGGCCCAACCCGCTAAGCCTCGTGGCTCTAACCGTTACAAGTAACGCTCAAGCTTGCTCGCCCAGTTCGTCGAATCTCCATCTCCATCACAACACCCGCCCTCGCCAGCCAAGCTTCAACTCCACGCCGGCGTCGTCATTCGGCTGCTCTCCGGATATCACCAAGTACCAGTTGGCTGATAATGGCGCACCAGCTGGTCAGACCGGCATCCCATCGGGCTAGCCTCGGGTCTCTGGGCCTCTCTGCCAGCAGCCCGGCTATCATCCGACAACTCCTTATATTTATGTACGGTCAAGTTTTCTCGTGAGCCTCGTACATATGCCAAGAAGAATTGAACCCTTCAGGTGTCTCTGTGCAAAGAGCCAAGCCCATAATGGCGCACTTATTAGCTTGGCTCGCAGCTTCCTGCACCTCTTCCCACCGGCTGGGGTAGTAGGTGATATATGAAGTCCAAGTTACGAGTTCCATTGCCAAGTCTGCTTCCAGCCCGCTGGGTTGTGTCCATCTGCAAGCTTGCCGACCTACTTTGTAGAATGCACCACCCAAGCAGTCCGTTTTGCCAAGACATCAGAAGCATGACAAGCACGGCGTCCCTTACAGCTGTGCACCTCCGATGTTCACTCGTCCTCCTTACCTAAGTTGAGGTCAATTCGCCTGTGATCATAAGGTACACTAGGCTGGGATAGTTGAGATATTGGAGACGACTCTTCTGTCTAGCTAGTATCGCGCCATGAAATACTTTGTAGGTGTGATATTGTTGTTCCCTAATGTGCCTTTTTCCCGTCAGTGTATACGTCACATTCGTGTGCGATCATCGAAAACCGGATTTGATAATGCAACCCTTGAGCTGGACCTGCGTCTATTCAGCTACACTCCAAATGCCGATGGATTAGACAAATCACAAATCGTTTCGCGCGGATAATACGTAGTGGAAGCCCGCGAAGTTGGCTCATCGCTAATACTTGAAACCGCGATGCGCTATTTTATTTTATTTTTCTGCTTTCTTTATTTCATCCTATCGTCGTATGCCGAACGCTATTGTGGCAGACTTTCCTGCCGCGAGGGCTTTTGTTGCATGAGGCTGATGCTAGACTGAGTAAGAGTGATCATGATGCGACGAAGCTAGCCATACCTAGCTCGCACAGATATTAAGCCGGTGGTGGCTCAGTTTGCTCCTAGTGATGTGCTGGTTGGTTCCATATCGTGAGCACTGTCTGTAACCCGGTCCAGCACATTTGACTGTCGAATCTAGCATTGATGAGCCAGGCAGTACGTTCTCCCTTGGTGATCATGCTTATAGCTTTGTCGGTGTTTGGAAAAGCAGTTAGCCAGTGACTATACCCATGACAGGACACTGCCACCCTGGTCGCTACTGGGTATGCAATTCAGCTGTGTTGAGTATAAGCCCATAGCCTCTTAAAACACTCGTATGTGTCTTATCGACGAGTATTAATGTCTCATTGATACTATCATTCATTGTCAAATCTCGAATACCCACCCGTCGCATAGTAGGCCATGACATTTTCTATCGGAGGGTGAGGCGTAAATATTAAAATAATATTGGCCTAGATGGCCAAGATATAACCGTCACCAGTACTGCCATCTATACCATATTCCCAACTAACCCTCACTTAGATCAGAATATCCAGGCCTTGCGAATGGCCGGTTGAGTGCTAATATTCTGTTCGTATAGCGATGCCCCATGACCACACCAACCATATGTTTCAAATAGCCGCTTTCAACTACTATGTATAATGGGGCTGTATAGTCCAGCCTGTAACCTAATAACAGATGGTAGCGACACGGGAGAAGTTGTTCCTTGCGAGAGTCGGATGCAGGATCTTGATGAAATCGGCAGTCTGCGCTCCATTTACCTGCATCAACGCACAATTGGTCTGCTGCAGGGCAGCGGGATGCGATGTGTACGTCCACATCCCCCTACCACAACAGATCTGCGGCAAGGAGCCTTGTATTGGCCTATAATTGGCTTCACTTACAAAGCGCAAGTGGGCTAAGAATATAATCCCACGTATTTAGCAAGGCAACCAACATACTTAGGCCCGGCTCCAATCACCGGTACTGCAGTTAACCCCTAGTGTACCACATATGCCTCCGCCATTTGCTTTCCTGTTATTCGTCTTCATATAGCCTAGGGCTGATCAAATATCTCCATAGATACCCCAAATCCCGTATTTCGCATTGTGCCTGTTGGCAGTCTCTCTAGTTTGTACGCTTTTCGCCTCAGCAGCGCTATTACTATGCCATCTAGAGTGGTTTACCGCTTGCTGATAATCCATAGATATCCATAATAGTTGCCGTCCCGCTAGTTTTTGGCAGATGAGTCGGTTTTCCGAAACCCTTTGGACAGAAAATGGTTGATTCAGTCTTTGCCGATAGTCGGACTATTTCCAATCCCATTTAGATCTATCGTGAAACCCACGCTAGTCGTCGCATTGAAAAGGAGATCTAGAACTTCAGTATACCTCCGCTCGGTCACGATCGACAGTTTAGCACGATGATTCATCTTGACCATGAGGTGTGCTGAGCTAAGAGCTAATCATACGATTATGGACGTTACAGGCTTGCTGAAAAGCCTTCCGCGAATCCAACACCGATAAAAAAAATTTTTTTTTTTATTTTTTTTTGGGTCGGATCGATCGCGATCTAAACTACGGATGAGCGATAAGGACTGGTATAGCTTGTGCAGTAGAACAACAGTACCGCCAGGATGGATACGAACAACTGCATAATTTACCACGATAAGTATATCCTTGCACAAGACAACATACACGTCAATGTGCTATCAGACAGTCTATTCTAGGCATCAAACTGTACTTGTCTAAGACACAGCTCACTACTCTTCGGCTGAATACCAAAGTTTGGCGTCACACTGGCTAAATCTGTGGGCAGTCTTCTCCCGGCACTTCAATAGGATTTTCTACCAGGTCATTTCCAATATTTTGAAGAGAACTGTACCTAGTATTCTAAATCAACTAGAGAAATTACGTGCTTTATATGCGCAGAGATCCCAAACCAGAAATCCCGTGATTGTAGTCGGGTCTAATTTACGGTCTATGATTTGAATCCCTTTTATCCCTAAGCCATCGTTCAAACACGACGAAAAAGCTTTCTGTATGGGTAGTCGATAATATAAGACAGGCCTATTTGCATCTAAATCTCGCAATAGGGGGACTAGGGGAAGATATAAAGACTAACCTACATGAAGAAATAGCTTTCGCGTGGCGCCTCAAATGGACATAGTACAAGGCAGAGAAGGACCACGTGGACCAACAGCTCCAACTACTAACTGCTTTGTGGTCACCTACTCATAGTAGATTACCCTAGCGGTTTGGTAATGCCTACGGATAGATAGGAGTTCTCTAAAAAAACTAACCCTATCCTATATCCTAGATTGTCTTTAGAGTTTTTTTTTTTTTTTTTTCAATTTCTTATCACTGTTGTTTCTAATTACAACTCCTAGGCTTGTGTACTTGTAAAGAAAACACGCTATAGCTACTTCTATCAGTCTCCATGGCATTCCTATTCATTTAATATGTTATCTCAAGTGTGTTTGGGCCCAAACTCCCGTAAGAACCATTCTGAAGTTCATATCTCAATCCAATGGTTTAAGCGGAAAGGGAAAAAAATGCATATCCCTTTGTCTTTCTTAAGATTGTATATTGAGATGCCATCGAGTTCTGAAACATTGCTTATTAGACTAGAGAATTTTTGTAGCCACTTGCTAGCAAGTAATAATCCATAGCGAAGACCCTTTTACGATCTCAATTAATTATAAGCCGTCATACAAAACTCCATAGATAACCCTTTCACCTACCAAGAGTCCACAAGACGATGAGAAACTTTTTGGGCGAAACATGTATTACCCTACGCCCTCTTAAGTCGAGATCATCAGCACTAAGGTTTCCCGCTCCGTCTATCTTTGAATTTTAAACATATTATATCGGTAGTTTATCTAGCCTGCTAGAGAATGGAATCGAGGGCACTGCCTATCAGTGTACAAGGCGTTCAGCCGGGGTCGTTTATAAACAGGTATTCTCGCCACTTTACAAGATAGACGAATTAACCAACAACTAGGCTCACAAGGCTCACAACTTATATTACTAACCCATATTTGTAATCAACTCAGCTTAAAATATTCTACTATTACGGCAGCGGCCCACTCAACTTTGCAACATTAACCCGCCTCTGTGATGCTTTATGGAGGACACCATAACTAGTGTTTAGTAAGAGGGTTCTGTGATAGTACTACCTATCGTATGTATAGTTGCTCTAATTAATAGCCACATAAGTCGTCAGACCTTCTCGCCAAGGAGGAAAAAAGCCAAGTAATTATGGAGAGGCATGTTAAGGGCCATATTCAAAAATGGACCGTGATATCAACAGCAGGTCGTCTAGTTTAGACACGCCAAGAGATTGCTGCGGCGATTACAACGGGGAACGACGGTGGATCGATTGAAACCTCATGAGCTATGAGTACCTCATCGCACAGAAACTGATACATTTAGCTGGGTAGTACCGCACTCTGAGAATGCATATTGCCCCGGTTTACTCGAGTGGATCGAGAAGACCACGTAAGACGACAATCTTCTTTTCTGTGTACCATACGGTGATGAGACAAGACCGGAGAAAGGAAATCCCCCCACCCCCCCCAATTTGTCAGGATCGTACGGTAACGAATTAGCTTTTACGAGAGTGCTCCTTGCGATACCATAGAATTAAGCATTATGAATCCCTTTTTCTTGTGAAACCGATGCCTTTCTACACTTGGCATATTATTCTCAAGCTCCTAGTGCTGACCGGTCAGAGGACCGATGGACTTTTTCGCCGCATTATCTAATTTACCCCCATGAAACAGATGGATAGTACACAGCATCACGGCAATATGTCTTGGTTTAATCATATGTTCATGCACGAGAAAAGAAAGAAGCAACTCCAACCGCCTTTTATTCTCGGGCAGTCGTCTTGTTTTAGGCGGCATAGTGGTATTCGTCATCAATGGTAACCTTCACATGCTATCCTAAACACCGTGGCTATGTATGCCTAGCAAGGATGGGGCGGTATCTCGATAAATTCAGTGATGCCGAGACAGAGCTTACTAAATAACCAAAATACAGTGCGAGCACTTAGGATACGACCGATAGAAACTGATAACATTGGCTAGCAACTTTTAGTTAACGGTGAGCCCGGCTAATTTTACGACTCAGGGAAACGCAGAGTTCTTCCGTGAAAGAGACGACTAGAAGAAAATGTAGAAACTCTTGTTGTCGATAATGGTCAGTTGTTGGTTGGTTGGTTGGTTGGTTGGCATATTTAACGCTTAAGGCAGAGGGGAAAGATTCATCCTCGCAAATCTCCCTAGGGGTATGAGGCGTGTTGGCTAGTTGTTGGAATAACCAAGGAGAGTATTTTACAAACTAAAATATAACCCTACAATAACAAGTAAACTATTTCCTTTTGTAAGTAACTAGAAGCACCTCGTCAGCCTTTCGTCCCGATCTTTGAAAGGCTATAAGCATAACAATATGCTATAAGCTGTTGTAGGCCTCACTTAGGTACTCTTATCTTATGAAGACTACTGACATAATTCAAATATTTGATAGCCTTAAAACTGAAGTTTCAACGTGCCGCTGACACGCCTAGGCATAGGATCTATAACCCATGATGAACGCACATGTTATTAGATATATACACCTAGTGATACATTCTCTATTGTTTTTCTTTCCTCCATCGATAGCTCTCCTGTCCTTCCGTTCGATGTATTGTAGAGTACGTTTTACCACGTGTTACTGTTCTACACTTACACTACATCACACGTCCACAAACACCTAAACAACACCATGAGAACAGATAATGTTTATCAAAATCAATGTATTTATATTACACGCTAGTAGAGCCCCCTATTTGACCTTACCCATGATGGTCTCCGGGCCCCTTACTACGTCCATCTGCGCCGCCCTCGCCTTGACCGCGTTCAACATACTTCGCTCAAAGTCGTCCCGCGAGCGCAGCACGGCCTCGACCCACGTGATCTGCAGGTCCCAGTATCTGGACTTGAAGTCCTGGAACACGTCCGGGACGGCCTCCTTCTCGGCCGTGAGAAGCTGCAGGAACCACTCGGTGACGCGCCAGGTCTGCGTGATGGAGTTGGCGACGTCCGGGTTGGGCAGACTGCGGAAGAACTCAAACGCTGTCGAGATGTCGTTGAAGATCTTGTCCTGGAACGGGTCGGTGCGCTTGAACTTGGCGCCCTTGTTGCGCACGCACATTAGGTACTGGGCTAGCAGCTCGTCGGCGAAGATCTCGATGAAAATATCGACTAGCGAGTGGTGGAGCACCTGCTGGTAGTCGCCTACGTATTCTTCGAACGTGACAATCATCTGTTTCATTGCCGTCGTTTCGTACCATTTAGGTGTGAAAAAGGTTGTGACCACCAAGTTGAAGTCGACCGCTATGATTAGTTTGACAAACTTGTTGATACACCAGGTGCTGAAATCAACATAACCATCGCGGAGCAGCTCGATTTCGTTTTCAGCACGCTCCATGTACTGTGGCGTGACGAGCGGCTCGAATTTCTGCTTGAAGCTCGATAGATATGCTAGGCGACCTTCTTCCTCGCTGTCATCTATGCAGGCCATCTGGTCGTTGGCGGTAGCAACAAGCCAGTCCTGTAATGCTTGGAAACCATCTAATTCTGAAGCTGCGCCAGATCCAGCCTCATATTTTGCCGCTTCCTCCTCGAGCATCTTTTGGATGGACTGCTGTCTCCCGCGAAGCCGCAAAAACATAGCGTCAATGACACCCTCTGCAACATCTGTTCTCTGGGAGATTCCAGCTGCATCTACCTGCTCTCGGAGCATGCGCCACATGTCGACTAGATTACGGGTACGGAAATAGCCATACTCATCCGTATCCAAGTTCGAGCCCTCCACGTTTCTATCTGCAAACTCACGCCTTTCTTGCGCGAAGATCCGTTCAATCCAGTCATCCAAGAATTTGATAATGAGCTGTCGGAAATCCTTGACTAGCTCTTGCTCTCGGTTATCGATGATGTGAGGTTTGAGTTCACTTTCCTGGAAACCTAGTTTCCTCATCTTCTTGTAGTATCTCTCAGGCCAATTGATGATCTCTAGGGTGTTTTGGGAGCTTGACTCTGGATCATCTATCATGCCAACGAGGAAATCGTGCATAAGTTGGTGGTATATCTCGCCATAGGTTTTGAGTATCTTCCACTTTTTGGGCATCAAGTGTACCATTCCCTCCTTGACCGCGTTCAGGTCATTGAAGTACCACTTCATCATCTTGTCTAGCTTTGTCGGATCTTGTAGAAACTCTTCCCTAACTTCTGCGAGCTGCCCTTCGCAGTTGACCTTGATGGCTTTCAGGAATTTCTCCTTGTATCCTCTAACTTTCTTCGCACCGTCGGTAATACTTTGAAACCGCGTCGCCATCTCCTTGTGATCCTTCAATGCTTCCTGGAGGGCCTCCACCCTCTGATCGCTCTTCTCCTCAGCCTCGACAATGATAGCCAAGCGCACGACGAGGCCATCGTTGTTAGCAACAAGAAGGTTAATCATGTTCAGTGCGATGAGACCAATATGCTCATCAAACCAATCAACTGCATCATCCAATCTCGAAAAGTAGTCTTCCAACGTGGATTGTAGGCTGGGGTCGTCGGCTCGCTGGATCTGCTCCATCGCATCGTCTCGGATATTTCGTAGTTGGGTTAATTCGTAATGTATTTTGAGCAAGTTGGGCATGTTCTCTTTATCGTTCTCGTCCTGTCTCAGCATCTCTTCGACCCCGTTGAGGCGATCATTGAATGTCTGGAGATTGTCGACCATGGTCTCGACAGCGCCAAAGTTCCGGTGTGCTTGTGACACCAAGTTGATGCTGGCAAAATCCTTTATCATATTCTGCGACTCGGAACATAGCTTGTCGATCTTCATCATTTCGTCCCTGATAGCCTGCACCGTCTTCTGGCCATCGGTGAGACCATTCATGCCAGCTTGTGTCGTCTCTAATTGCTCGCGTAAACCGCTTCGAAGCTGCGAGTCGACAGCACCCTTCTTGCGCGTGAATTCCAGCTTCAGCGCCGGGATCTTGTCAAGGTCGTCGGGGTGTCGGAGAAGCTCTGAGAGCTTCACTGGCGGGGCGTCCATGATGAAGTCCGTAAGGCGCCACCGCAGCCGTCATAGATGGCGAAGTTCAGACCATCACGCAAAATAAACCTCGTATAACAGCTTGCCGGAGCGCGGTCGCTGAATCTCGTAGTCGGCTAGATTCGTGATTCGTAAAGTCGCATAAGGGGAATGGATAGTTGGTCTGAAGTAAGGGACTGGGGAGGTGGGCTTGGATCTGCGTAATGCGACGGGGCGTTGGACCAATGGCGCATAGACCACATGCAATAATCAAGATATAATTGCATAATTGCATAATAGTGATCACTTTGGAAAAGGGGCGGTCGCTCCTGATAATAATACCACGGAGGACAACTTACTTCGCCCTTTTCTTTTGCTATTTCTACCCCGGCACTCATACATCTCATTACAGTGTTTATCAACATTCGCCAAAGAATAGTATTTCATGTCTAGAGGTGCGCCCTTTTCTCAGTTATGCTAAAACCTTTAATAGCTAGGTATCACCTCCTATCTCAGTAAGCATACATGGCATGGATACGTCAAGCCTACAGAATACTCCAACTAGATGAGTCTAGAACGGCGTGCATCTAAATATCTGAGAAGCAAAACTTGTCTCTATAAAGTGTTATTAGACGAAGCTGAAAAAGTATACAGTCTGAATCGATGGCGACCATTTTATTCTTTGTCTGTAGAGACAATCGTCTAAAACACTAGCTCCGGTGACTCCTTTTATAAGAAGCAATCCCAAGTCATTCATTCATCAAGTATCCTTTTTTGAGACATTACGATGTCTAATCACCCTCTAGCCTTGCCACAGGTGCCGTGTCATCAACCTGAATGCCTCCACGCTTCTTCTCGTCAGAGTCCCAGAATGGCAGCCTCCAACCGCCCTCGTTTTGCGGCACAGCCAACCAGAGCCGCAGAAGATGGCGTCTTGGCTTTCCGCTATCCGGGGGGAAGTCGCGGTATGCCGTTCGTGCGTGCAAGGTGTGCGAATTAGCGACGAATTGGATATCTCCCACTTCTAAGATCATGTGTAGTTTCACTCTCTCGCAGGTCGCTTCCAGCAGCTGGGCAGCTTCTTCTTGCTCTGGCGACAGTGGCGGTATGATTCCCTTGTCGGAGAATCTTTTTAGACTCCGCACGAAGTACGGATCCCATTTGCAATACACCCGTTGCTCCCGTTCCGGATTCTCCGGGTCTGGTGTCTCCAGGTAGAAGACCGCGGTTTTGATATACGGGTCCTCGCCTTGGGACTGCTCGCCCTTTCGGTCGAAGTACCAGATAGGCTTGGTTAACAGTTCTGCGACATCCGGACGCTCTTCCTGCAGGATGTTCCAGACGTGGTGGATTGACGCTATGTCAGATTCGCCGCCAAATTCAGCTTTCGAGAGGCATAGTAGGCCTACGATGTCACAATCGTCGGCGTGGAAGAACTGTCTGGCGTTTGTCCGATAGATACGAACCTTGTCAATCTGGGTACTGTCATCCCCAAGATCTTGAACGTGACCGAGGACATGACCCTTAGCCTATAGGTTGGTTAGTCTATGTTCATCTGAGCATTAAAGAGAGGAGCTAGGAAGCTAGAGCTATAAGATAACAAGAGCTCGGAACTGTTTGAAGGTGAGAATGATTACGGTAGGAGGAGCTCACATTTTGAGAGACCGGATAGCCAAGGTGCACTCCTAATCCGAAATATGCCACTGCTGACTTGAAATCGCCCCATTCAGTCACTGGGAACCCCTTATACAGGAGAAATCCTTTCCCATTCAGAAGCTCCCGGAGCATCGTAGTCAACGATTTATCCAATCCTGGCAGCGGGAAATTCTCCTTGGTGATCCCGGTGATCGGTATTCCCGATGCTATGAAGTCATCTGCTGCCTGGGATATCTCGGCAATTTCTTCGCTGGAAAACGGGTGCACCCATCGCTCTGGATTATTGGAATACTCCTCCGCCTTCCATACCGTGGGACCCTCGATGTGTTTTGGGAAAGCACTGTAAGGGTATAGCTGGTCATAAAGCGGTGGATGTTGGCCTGACAATGTTTTAGTCACCGAATGCTATGACTAGACTCCTCTGTCGAATTACTCACCCGCAGTTTTCAGCCCGTCAGGGAAGACAGCGCGGTCAACGTTCCTCACCTTTGCCTTCAAACTCTGAATTACATCAACTGGTGTCGGCTCACCAAGCGCAGTCGGAGCCATAGTTATTTTACTTTAACAGTCCAAATACTTAAAATTGAGGTTTTGGTAAGGCTGACTTAGGAATGGTCACAATAGAAGTCAAGGGGGAGCCCCCCTGGTGTTGGTTCGGTAGACGTCAAGCTTATATATTCGCGATGCACGACAGTCGCTCGGACTTATCTATCGGTCATCCTGCATGGTATCATTTTGGACCATTCCGGCTTAGGAGTGCCCACTAATGAGATAAAGACGTCGATCTGAGGTAACCTTCCTCTATGATCACGCAATCCCCAGCACGCAATTCCGGGCGGGGAGTTGCACCATCGACTAGTTCTCCGCACCATCGCCCTCGACGTGCCGATATGCACGCCGATACGGCGGTCCGAAAATGCTCCTCAAACAAACCAATGAACACGTTCTTGGCCCTCTATATATCTCCTATTGGCGTCGCGCTGCTTAATGTCGTATCAATGGTTCATCTTGGCGGCGATACAGTAATCGCTCGGTAACCGGACTTCCGGTTTAAACTTTCCCGGCTGCTTGGGTATAGACGGCTTCGCTTCCCTGGCTCTAGATTCGTGCTAGAAGGGCGAAACACTACATTTGAGGACTAGAGCCTAAGAGTTCGGTAGACTAGCGCATGCCCTCTTAATGTGACACCATCTTTGACCAACTACGTGACGGAGCACTATAAGCGATGGCATAGCATCGACTATAATTTTCACAACTCCGCGCGTTAGCTAGATTGAATCGTACCATCTTCTAGAAAACAGCTACAAAATGTTCCGAAACCTGCAGCTAAAGAATGACTAATATGGTTCTATAGTATGATCTAGATAATGCTCATTATAGTCTTCTTCTATTGTGAAGAGTTAAAGTACCGGGGACTTCCGCTCTTTTTTGACAAAGGGGAATATCTGTTACCTTCTTGGACGTGCTTCGTGATAGTTTCGCTTATGTTGTCTAGAATATGCCCCCTGGCGAATCTAGAGACATTTACACTCTCACCACCATAACTAGAGATCATACGATGTGTCTGGAGTTTTGGTCAAGTCAATGGGTGTTTCTTTGGTTCCTGAATTCCACTTTCAAGTATAAGTAGACGTCATATAGAAAACTGGACACATTACACAATATTACACAAGGGCGACCTCTTCCTCTTTTTAGAATTATGTCCGGCAACGGGTACCCAACATAATTGTCAAGAAGTCTCTCGCCAAGGTCCTATTGCGGCTCGCACTAGATAGTCCTCGTACTAGTCAAAGCTAGAAGCGGTGAAGGGAACCACAGGTACATACCTATATGGAAACAAAGGGAGTGTTTTGTATGTAAGACCACTGGCTATGTACCCTTAGTTCTAGCTCTTCGCGCAACATCTATGTTTATACCCCCTATAAGGTCCTCATCGTGACAGGCTGCACCATAACACTATAAAATGGTACAGAAGAAAAAATATCCAACTATACCTATTAAGGACTATCATTATATGCTTTACATATATATTTACAGAAAGCTTTTATAATGTATATATAAAACCCGGGAGACTGAGTAAGCACTCAAGATACATAGCCACCTTTGTTGGCCGTTGCAGCGTTAGGACGGTGGCCAGGAGTCATATGCTATATAGATAAGACATAGCATTCCTGTATTGTCTAGGTATATTAAACCTCGTGTTTTATAAAGGCAAGAAACCTATAGTGAAATCCTGACAGACGCGCACCTCGTTCCTTCCTATTTCTATCACCCCGCCGGATTAATTGACTCACGAAAATATCAACGGCCTTCTCCGATCATCAGGGTGGTGCTTATGCGTATTCCCCGAAACATTCTTCGGCACGATGCTCATGCCCGCGATCTTCAGTCTTTGTATTCCATGCACGCTCAGTCTCTCACCTACCACCTCCATCCGCTCGGCCGGTGCCAATCAACACGTGCTGAGAAGGTGACAAGTGGTGCCCACATGCCCTGGAAGGAAGTGCTCGATCACACTGTCGTCTTCGGTCAAATGGTCGAGGTGTTCTCATTCGCCCCGGTTATACACGAGGCTACCTCGCTGCGGAAAAGCCGCATTCTCCTCGCCAGTTCGTGCTGCTTCTTGTAGAATCCAAGCCACCAAAATCCAAGCACTTAATATGTAGTGATAACACCGCGGTCATCGCGCGAGAGACTAGAACCACAGCTAAGGTAAATAAGGATTATATCACCCTTCATTATCAATCCTTGCTTGAGCAAAAACGTCACGTCCTAGCAACCCTTCGCTCGCACATGTTGGCGATCTAGATGCTGAAATATGGGGCTATGCCCCTACTATACGGTCCTAACATGGACTCATGAGTATATATCTAGGCGGACTTCGCTCACATACTTAGACTCACCCTTGGATAAATTTGATAATCCTATTCTCATACCTTCGTCCCATCTAAGTACTGTAAATCAAGGCAAAGGAGTTTAGGCTTCCTTTTCCCTCGCTGTGAAATTCATGGCCCTGAAAATCTACCCATTGCCCGTGAGATAAGCTAAGTGATCTTGCAACCCAGTATTTCCAAATTATGTAGGCTGTGAATAATTATTCTTGTTCATTCTATTTTATGATGTAATTGGAAGCTATAGTTGAAGTTTTTTTTAAAGATACAAAGATAATTAAAGAAAAATACAATAAAAACACAACTTTTTATAACGTCTCTTATAAGCGAGTAAGCTAGTTTTCGTAATTATTATAGTTTTAATTAATAATTAAAATTATTAAACTATCGTGTTTAATTTTATATTTTAAAACTTAAAATAAGAGATTAATTAAAACGCCTTAAAATTTAAATTATTAAATACTTTTTTATTTATTATATAAATATAATTAATTATAACGTACTATATAAACGAGTAAGTTATATAAACGAGTAAACTAATTTTTATAACTTTCGTGGTTTTAATTGTTAAAAAACATTTATATAATATTAAAATTAATTAATAATTATTATTAACATGTCTTATAAGTAAGTGGGCCACTTAATATATTATATAAAATCAAGTTTTTTAAAAATTCATAACTTTACGCGTAAAAACCGTAAAAATCTCGGACCTCTTTTTTTTAGTTATATAATTATTTAAAATAATTAAATATAAAATTAAAAAATTTAAATCTAGGTCCTTAATAAAAAGGTCTATACGTTTTGTTTTAATTTTAGTTTTTACGCGTTTTCTTTTCGCGTCTTTTGAAATTAATTCTTTTGATTTTACTTTTAATTAAAACCTATAATTATATAACTAAATAAAAAGGTCTGAGATTTTTACGATTTTTACGCGCAAAGTTATGAATTTTTGAAAAAGTCGATTTTATATGGGAAATCAAGTGGCCCACTCGCTTATAAGACACGTTAAACCTTATTTCGTTAAAATTATATATATTTTCTTTTAAAATTTTATACTTCGTAATTATTTTATATATTAATTTAAATTATTTTTAATATATATTTAAGTTTTTATATAAAGCTTTTTAATAATTAATTAATTAATTTAAACGTATTTATAATGATTTTTATTATTATATAAAATTAAAATTTTAGTTTTTTTAAACTTATTTCGTATCGCATTTACGTAATAAAAATTTTATTATTATAATAACGTAATTTAAATAAAAAAGAAATAATTATTTATTTAAGTTAATAATATATTAAATAATTAATATCTTTTTATAAGATATAAGTTTTTAAATATTTATGTTACAAATCGACGCTGTTGGAAGGAACTCCAACAAGGGTGTCGGAACACGGACCAAGAATGTGTGAAACTGTGGGGACAGCACACATTCTATGTAACATCACGTGATGTTAAATCTGTGTTAATCTGTTAATTAGGACAGATTAAAAACAATGAATCTAAGTTGATCTCTAGATTCATCTAGATCCAAAGGTATTTAATATACTAGACGGAAAGAATATGTACTAGGGAGAATGAGTATAAGAAGGATGGGATTCCTTATATATTTAGTTTTTTATTCTCCAGCTATTAATCTAAGATTATAGTCACTTTTTGACACTATAGTGAGAGTACTATGAAATCTCTCTGACGAACAAAACATTGTGAATCACTTGAACTAATCTTAATCCACTGTTACCTTTAAATCAAGAAAACCTAGTACGTACTCACCTGTGAAGTTAGCTGACTAGGAATACACAGGGAGGTTTGTCACAATTTAATTTTATAATTAATTATATAAATATATCGTTATTTTGCTTTTATAATATTATATAAAAATATCGTAAAATGTTGTTAATTTATAATAATTTATTTTCGAATTATATTATTTATATTTAATTATACGAGTTATTCGAGTTTTTATTATTATTATTAAGTTTTAAAATAAATATTTTTTTATTTTTTTATTTTTTTAAAAAAAATATATAAATATAATTTTACGCGTTTTAATAATAATAATAAGTATATTATTTATAAATTAATTAATTTAAATTACGCATTAAAAAACCGAATACTTAATATAAAAAAGTATTTGATTTTTAAAGCGTAAAATTAAAAAAAACGATTCGAATAATAATAATTATTAATTAATTTTAATGCCACGTAAATATTCTTTAATGGTTAAAACTGCGAAAATTATAAAAACTAGCTTATTTGCTTATAAGACACGTTATAATAAAACTATTAATATTAATACTTTAAATAATTATAATTTATTTTTGATTTTTATTAAATTTATTAAAATCGTTTATATCGTTTTATATTTATTATTATTATATTAATTTAAATAATTATTTTAAATAAGTCACGGGCTTGAGATAAAGGTTTATATATTATATATTTCAATTTATAAATATTAAGTGTGTCTTTCATATTTTAGCTCCCTTATAAAAGGTGAGTTAACTTAAATGATTAATAATTACTTTTCCATTACAAAATATAAACTTTATTTTATTAAAGTTATATATATTTTCTTATTAATTTTTATACTTTATAATTATTTTACATATTAATTTAAATTTTTATATAAAGCTTTTTAATAATTAATTCGTTTATTTAAATATATTTATAATAATTTTTATTATTATATAAAATTAATAATTTAGTTTTTTTTAACTTATTTTATGTTATATTTATATAATAAAATATTTATTATTATAATAATGTAATTTAAACGTAAAAAGTTAATTAATTATTTAAATTAATAATATATTAAATAATTATTATATTTTTATAAAACGGAAACTTTCGAGTATTTAATTTTATAATTAAATATATAAATATATTATTATTTCGTTTTTATAATAGCTTATTTTTAAATTATATTATTTATATTTAATTATATAAATTATTTAAGTTTTTATTAATATTATTAAATTTTAATATATATATATAGTTTTATATGTTTTAATAATAATAATAATTATATTATTTATAAATTAATTAATTTAAATTACGCGTTAAATAACTAAATATTTAATATAAAAATATTTAATTTTTAAAATATAAAACTAAAAAATTTAAATTTAAATAATAGTAATTATTAATTAATTTTAATGTTATATAAATATTTTTTAATAATTAAAACCACGAAAATTATAAAAACTAGCTTACTTGCTTATATGGCTTACTCGCTTATAAGGCACGTTAAGTAAAAACGATATAATATATATATTTATATAATAAATAAATAAATATTTAATGATTTAACTTTTAAAGAGTTTTAATTAATTTTATTTATTATTAATTCTTTAATTTAATTTTAAAGGGTTTTAACTTAAAAAGTAAAATTAATTAATCGACTTAATGTTACGAACTAACAAAGGTTGGAAAGGTGGATGGTCATGTAAACATGGGTCACGTGACCTATGGTAGCATTCTCTGTTGCTCTCACAGAGAATAAGAGAGAATAATTATATTCTCTGTTGCTCTCACGGAGAATGAGAGAGAATAATTATATTCTCTATTACTCTCACGGAAAATAAAAGAAAATGATTGTATTCTCTATGGCTCTTACAAAGAATAAGAGAGAATAATTAAGGATGTTAGGTACTATCCCAGGAGGAAATTAAGTATAAAAGGGATAGGATTTCTCATATATTTAGTTATTCATTCTCTAACTATTAATCTAAGACTATAATTACTCTTTAATACTATAATAAAAATACTTTAAAACCTTTTTAACGAATATAACATTATAAATTAATTAAACCAATCTTAACCTATTATTACTTTCAAATCAAGAAAACCTAGTATATATTTACCTATAAAGTCAGCTAACTAGAAATACATAGGGAGGTTCGTCACATTTTAATAGCTCCTTAATTAATGCTTAATATTAATTCAAAAAGAAAGACTTTCAATTGAACAGTCCCAAAATAAATATACCCCTTAAAACTAAAGGGCAATAAAAAAAGAAATAAGTAAAAGAATAACAATTAACAAGCTCTTAAATGAAAGCTTTAGGTCCTTTTACGGTATAACAAAAAGATTTAAAGGAACCAATACAAGAGTTCATTATAGTTATAACTAAAAAAGAGTCACAAGAGGACACTTTGGAAGCTTAGCACAAAAAATCATTTAAAGAAGAAGAAAAGAAGAAAGAAAAAACACCTAAAAAAGAAAACAAATAAGTAAAACAACTTTTACTTTTTAAAGATAAATAACTAAAACCACCTTTAAACGATAACGACCTTAATAACTCAAACGACGAAAATAATATAACAACCCTTAACGTGAAAGGTTTTAAACTTATTACACCTAATAAGTATAATAAGTCAAGCGATTTAAAGGGATTTTTAATTCAAGCTAGAACCTATTTATGGTTCTATTATGGAATGATTACCACTAAGGAATAAAAGGTTCTTACGGTATCCCAGCTCCTCGCCGAAACCGCCTTGACCTGGTTTTAACCAATGTTAAAAAATCATTTGAAAAACGGATCAAACGCCTAAGAAGACACGAAAAAAGTCTTTAAGAATTATAAAAAATTAAAAAAACAACTTAAATTTATATTTAGTAATTTAATTTTTAAGTAATAAACTAAAGCTCGACTTTATAAACTACGACAAAATAAAAAGGCTTTAAACTACGCTGTTAAGTTTAAGAAACTCGCAAGTTAATTATAACTACTTATTAAAAGTTTATATTACTTATTTTATTAAAAATTAAAAAACCATATAAAAAATAAGTTATATAAAATAAACCTATATAAAAAAAGAAACCTAAAAAAGTTTAATAATTACGTTATAATAATAATTACCATTAATAACAAGATCTTCGAACAGTACCTTAAAAAGAAAAAGACGGTATAACGAAAGAATGACGATCAGCTAAAAAGAGGAAATCACAAAAGCGGTGCCAGAACCAGGAAAGGCACTAAAACCAAGTCAAACCCCATTAAAATCAACGTTGTTTAAAAGAAACAAAAGAAACGAGATAAATTAACTATTAAGTATTTTAACTACAGAAAAAAAGGACATTATAAAAACGAGTGCCGAAGTCCTAAAAAACAGGAATTAAGAACAAGAGAGATTCCTTAACCCGAGAAAAAAGCCGCTAAAGCAAGGGTTTAATTTGAAAATAACAAAAAAATAAACTAAGTATTTATTATTAACATTATTAAGGCAAAAAAAATTAAGGAGACCTTTATAAAAGGAGTTTATAAATCTTATTAAGTTAATTATAAAAATTATTTAAAGGATAACCACTTATATTTAAGATATTTCACATTAAAACAAGCTAAACAAGGATATAACGAAGGCGAATTACTATATAAATGTAATAATTATAAGTTAAAATACAACTTAAGAATTAAATTAAACCATAATAATCTACATTAAAGCCATTATAATAATAATAAATACGAAACTTATTAAAAAAGAAGCTAGCATAATAGCTTAAATTAAAGGTTTTATATAAATAATAATTATAATAATTATTAAAGCTTAAGAAAACATATATAGTTACATTGAAGCTTTTATACTAACGATACTTATTAAGTATATAAAAGTTTTAAGGATAAAGCCGGTTATTATTTTTAAGAACTAGAAAATAATGACACGAAAGAAAATAAGTGTATTTACGACAACGTCCCACGATAGCCACATTTTCCTCGAGCATGTTATCTTCACCCCGGTTCCGAAAGGAGCAACGAAGCAATTACTAAAGGTTATATATATTACACCTCGGTACTATGCGACGTATATAACTTACTCGAAGCAGGTTTCGAAGAAAACGAGATTAAAGAAGAATTATAGGAATTATAAAAGGAACTATATCTTTTATAGTGGCTCGAAGAACGAACTAAATACGACATTAATTTATTCGGCTTTATAGGAAAACACTTAACAAAATAATAAGTAAAAACACGTGCGACTAAACAAGGTTATAAACAAATCATTAAAACATATCTCAAGAAAAAAGAAAAGCTTCTAAAAATTAATATAAACCTAAGGAAAGACATTAAAATACCCTTAACAAGTAAACTCAAGAATTATTCCTTTTATTTAAAAATAATTTAAAACTTTAAAAAATTTCGAGTTAATAAAACAAACTTAAGTTATAAAAAGGCTCTTAAAAAAGAATTAAAGTTTTAATATGTAAAGTTTTATATAAAGGATAAACCTTTTACCCTTTATTACGTAAAAGGTAATTAAAGAAACTATCTAAGTAATGATTACTAAAAACACGCTTTTATAAAAGCCTAAGAATGGAAAGACATCTAGGTTATAACAACTAAAAAAAAACTAAAAAAGAAGGGATATGGAAAACCAAAAAACGGCAAAGGCTCTCGCTAGTAAAGCAGTAAAAAGCTATAAACAACAAGTTTTTATATGAAATCTAGTCGGGACTTAATAATACTATTAAAACCAAAATTAAATATAATAAAAGGGAATACAAAGCCCTTATAAACTCAAGAGTAAATAAAAGCTATATTTCAATTAAGATAGCTTAGAAAAACAAAATACTATAAATATATAAACAAAGTCTATACTAATTATAAAACTTCGAAGAATATATATCTAGTTACGAGAATAGTAAAGTACTAAGAGAAATAGTACCTCTCTCGGTAACCATCTAAAAACACCCTAAATAAGTCGTTTTTAATATTACATATATATTAAATCACGACATAATACTAGGGATGAATTAGCTTAAAAAAAGTAATCCACAAATAAATTTCAAGATAAACACGCTTTATTGAAATTAAAAATAGGAGGAATTAACCATTACGAGTTACGAAATAAGTATTACAAGTAACTCCAGAAAAACGAATATAAAAACGAAATATATTACTTATATAATTCAAGTAACTAAGCCTGAAAATCTAACGAAAAGAGTACCGCGCGAATATCTCCGTTTTTATAAATTATTTAAAAATAAAACAAAAAAAGAATTACTAAAATATAACTAGTAAAATCACTAAATTCACTTTAAAGAAGGAAAATAACTAAAATTATTTCTAATATATCTTATAAATCAAGAAAAACAAAAAGCACTATAAAAAGGAATTTAAAAAGATCTCGATAAAGGATATATTCGAAAGTCAAAATCCTCGTTAAGATACCCGGCAATTATAGTACCTAAAATAAATAAAAACGGGAAGTAACATGTCAATAAAAAAGGAAACTTAGTATAGCGACGAGTAATCGATTATTAACACCTCAATAAAATAACCAAGAAAAACGGGTATTCGTTACTACTAATAAAACTTATAAAAAAACAAATTAACAAGGCTTAAATCTTCATAGCATTAAACCTTCATAATAAATATTATATAATTAAAATAATTAAAAGACATAAATAATATATAGCTTTTTAAATAATACATAGATATTATAAATATAAAGTTATATTATTTAAACTTATTAACGCACCCGCTACATTTTAATATATAATTATAATAGTTTTTCGTAAGTTTTTAGATAAATTTGTATTCGTTTACTTAGACGATATCCTAATTTACTTAAAAAACGAGAAAAAGCATAAGAAATATATAAAGCAAGTGTTAAAAGCCCTGAAAAAGGCGAATCTACTTATCCATCCGACCAAAAGTAAATAGCATATCAAAAAACTAAATTATTTAAGGTTTATAATAAGTCTAGGAAAAATCCGCATTTAAAAAGGAAAAATAATAACAATTAAAAATTAGCTAGAACCTAAGAGTGTTATAAACATACGCGCATTTCTTGGCTTTATTAATTATATTAAATAACTCATTAAAGATTTCGGGCGTATCGCTAAACTATTAACAGAACTAATTACCTTAATAAAAACAAGAAAGGTTTTTCATTTCATTAAAAAAGCCAAACAAGCTTTTTAACAGCTAAAAGAAGTTATAACTAGTGAGGTTATATATAAACTTTTAAACGAAAATAAAAAAAAACGACTAAGGATAAACACCTTAAATTTCACTATTAAAGCAGTTTTAAAGCAGCTAAAAAACAATAAGAAATGGTATCCAGTCGCGTACCTATTTAAAGCACTATATAGTACTAAACTAAACTATTAGATTTATAATAAAGAATTATTAATAGTTATTAAAGCATTAAAAAAATAGAAACCATAACTTAACAAAACAAAAAAACCTATTAATATTTATTTAAACTACAAGAACCTTACACGATTTATAATAACATAAACGCTTAATTAAAAACACGAGCGTTAAATAATTTTCTTGTTTAAGTTTAATTTTAAAATCTAGCATATTAAGGGAAAGGAAAATATCTAAATAAATCTTCTTAACAAAAAAGGAAATTATGTGTTACGGACCCCAGAATGGAACTACGTGCTGGTCACGTGGTTTAACGAGAGAATCAATAAATCGCTCCCCTTAGTAAAGCGATTTAATGATTTAATGACTTAGTAAATCGCTCCTCTTAGCAAAGCGATTTAACGACTTACTTATTTTAAAGAAAGAAGAAATAAGTATAAGTAGATTGAAATTTCCTTATATATCTAGTTATTTATTCTAGTTTTTTAGCTATTAATTTAAGATTATAATCACTCTTTAATATTATAATAAGAGTACCTTGAAATCTCTTTAACGAACATAATATTATAAATTAATTAAATTAATCTCATCTTATTATTACTTTCAAATTAAGAAAAACCTAATACATACTCACTTGTGAAGTTAACTAACTAGAAACATATAAAGAGATTCGTCACATTTTAATAGCTTCTTAATTAGTGCTTGACATTGGTTCAAGAAAGGAAGGGACTCTTAGTTAAACCGTCCCAGAACAAGCATACCCCTTAAAACCAGAAAGTAACAAGAAAAAAAACAAATAAAAAAATAATAATTAACAAGCTTTTAAACAAAAGCTTTAAGTCTTTTTACGATATAACTAAAAGGTTTAAAAAAACTAACATAAAAGTCCATTATAGTTATAACTAAAGAGGAGTCACAAAAGGACATCTCGAAAGATCAGCAAGAAAAAGCATTTAAGGAAGAAGAAGAGGAGGAGAAAAAAATACCTAAAAAAGAAGATAAACAAGTAAAATAACCCCTACCTCTTAAAAACAAGTAACCACCTTTAAACGATAACGACCTTAACGACTTAAACGACGAAAACAATATAACAACTCTTAACATAAAGGGTTTTAAATTAATTACACCTAGCAAATATAATAAGTTAAGCGATTTAAAAGGATTTCTAATTTAGGTTAAAACCTATTTATAATTTTATTATAAAACGATTACTACTAAGGAATAAAAGGTTTTCACGATATTTTAACTCCTCGCTAAAACCGCCTTAACCTGGTTTTAACCAGTGTTAAAAAATCATTTAAAAAATAGATCAAACGCCTAAAAAGACATGAAGAAAGTCTTCAAAAATTACAAGGAATTTGAAAAATAATTTAAGTTTATATTCGGCAATTTAATCCTTAAGTAACAAGTTAAAGCTCGACTTTATAAATTACGACAAGATAAAAAGGCTTTAAACTACGCTATTAAGTTTAAGAAACTCGCAAGTTAGTTATAACTACTTATTAAAAGCCTATACTACTTATTTTATTAAGAATTAAAAAACCATATAAAGAATAAGTTATATAAAATAAACCTATATAAAGAAAGGAACCTAGGAAAGTTTAATAACTACGTTATAATAGCAATTGCCATTAATAACGAGAACTTTAAACGGTACTTTAAAAAGAAAAAAACGGTATAACGAAGAAATGGCGATTAACTAAAAAAAGGAAATCACAAAAGCGGTGTTAGAACCAGGAAAGGCACTAAAACTAAGTCAAACCCCATTAAAATTAACGTTATTTAAAAAGAACGAAAAAAACGAGATAAATTAATTATTAAGTGTTTTAATTATAAAAAGAAAGGACATTATAAGAATAAATGCCGAAATCCTAAGAAATAGGAACTAAGAACAAAAGGGATTCCTTAACCCGAGAAAAGAGTTACCGAGGCAAAAGTTCAATTTAAAAATAACGAAGAAATAAACCAAGTATTTATTATCGGCACTATTAAAGTAAAAAAAATTAAGGAGGCCCTTATAAAAAAAGTTTATAGATTTTATTAAGTTAACCGCAAAAACTATTTAAAGAATAACCACTTATATCTGGGATATTTTATATTAAAACAAGCTAAATAAGGATATAACGAAGGCGAACTACTATATAAATATAATAATTATAAGCTAAGATATAACTTAAAAATTAAGTTAAATTATGGTGATTTATATTAAAGCCATTATAAAAACGACAAATGCGAAACCCACTAAGGAAAAAGCCAATATAATAACTTAAACTAAAGGTTTTACATAAATAATAACTGTAATACCTATTAAAGCTTAAGGGAACATATATCGTTACATTAAAGCTTTTATATTAATGATACTTGTTAAATACATAAAAGTTCTAAAAATAAAGCCGGTTACTATTCTTAAGAACTAGAAAATAACAACACGAAAAAAAATAAATGTATTTATAATAACACCCCACAATAGCCACATTACTTTAAAGCATGTTATTTTCACTTAAGTTCCAAAAAAAGCCACGAAACAATAACTAAAAGTTATATGTATTACACTTTAATACCATGCGACGTATATAACTTGCTCGAAGTAGATTTCGAAGAAAACGAGATTAAAAAAAATTATAAGAATTATAAAAAAGACTATATCTTTCATAATAGCTCAAAGAACGAACTAAATACAACATTAATTTATTCGGCTTTATAAAAAAACACTTAATAAAATAATAAATAAAAACACGTGCGACTAAACAAGGTTATAAATAAATCACCAAAACATATTTCAAGAAAGGAGGGAAGCTCCTAAAAATCAATAAAAACTTAAAGGGAGACATTAAAATACTCCTAACAAGTAAACTTAAAAATTACTCTTTTTATTCAAGAATAATTTAGAACTTTAAGAAATTCCAAGTTAATAAAACGGACTTAGGCTATAAAAGGGCTCTTAAAAAGGAATTAAAGTTTCAATGTATAAGGTTTTACATAAAGAATAAACCTTTTACTCCCTACTACGTAAAGGGAAATTAAAGAGATTATTTAAGTAATGATTGCTAAAAACACGCTCTTATGAAAGCCCAAAAATAGAAAGACATCCGGGCTACAATAATTAAAAGAAAACCAAAAAAAAAGGGACGTGGAAAACCAAAAAACGGTAAAGACTCTCGCTAATAAAACAACGAAAAGCCATAAATAACAAGTCCTTATATAAAATCCAATTAGGATTTAACAACACTATTATAACTAGAGTCAGGTATAATGAAAAGAAGTATAAAGCCTTAATAGATTTAAGAGCAAACAAAAGCTATATCTTAATAAAAGTAACTTAAGAAAACAGAATACTATAAGTATATAAATAAAATCCATATAAACTATAAAACTTTAAAGGAAACATGTTTAATTATAAGAATAGTAAAGTGTTAAAAAAAACAATTCCTCTCTTAATAACTATTTAAAGACATTCCAAATAAGTCATTTTTAACATTATATATATATTAAATCACAATATGATCTTAAGAATAAATTAGCTTAAAAAAAGTAATTCACAAATAAATTTCGAGATAAACACGCTTTATTAAGATCAAAAATAGGAGGAGTTAACTATTACGAGTTACGAAATAAGTACCGTAAATAACTCCAGAGAAACGAATATAAAAACGAAACATATCGCCTATATAATTCGAGTAACTAAGCCTAAAATCTAGCGAAAAAAGTACCACATAAGTACCTCCGTTTCTATAAATTATTTAAAAATAAAACAAAAAAAGAATTACTAAAACATAGCTAATAGGATTACTAAATCCACTTTAAAAAAGGAAAACAGCTAAAATTATTCTTAGTATATCTTATAAATCAAGAAAAACAAAAAGCACTATAAAAAGGAATCTAGAAGGATCTTAATAAAGAATATATTTAAAAATCCAAATCCTTATCAAGATACCTAGTAATTATAATACCTAAAATCGATAAAAACGGGAAGCAATATATTAATAAAAAAAGAAACCTAATATAACGACGAGTAATCGATTACCGACACCTTAATAAAATAACTAAAAAAAACAAATACTCGTTACTACTAATAAAACTTATAAAAAGATAAATTAATAAAGCTTAAATCTTTATAGTATTAAACCTTTATGATAGATATTATATAATTAAAATGATTAAGAAATATAAATAATATACAGCTTTCCGAACAATATATAAACACTATAAATACAAAGTTATGCCATTTAAATTTATTAACGCACCTACTACATTTTAATATATAATTATAATAGTTCTTCGTAAGTTTCTAGACAAATTTATATTTATTTACTTAGACGATATCCTAATTTACTTAGAAAATGAGAAAGAGTATAAAAAACATGTAAAGCAAGTATTAAAAGCCTTGGAAAAGGCGAACCTACTCGTTTATTCAACCAAAAGTAAATAGCATATCAAAAAACTAAACTATTTAGGGTTTATAATAAGTCTAAGGGAAATCTATATTTAAAAGGGAAAAATAGCAGCAATTAAGAATTAACTAAAACCTAAAAGTGTTATAAACGTACGCGCATTTCTTGGCTTTATTAATTATATTAAATAACTCATTAAAGATTTCGAGCGCATCGCTAAACCATTAATAGAATTAATTACCTTAATAAAAACAAGAAAGGCTTTTTATTTTATTAAAGAAGCTAAACAAGCTTTTCGGTAGCTAAAAAAGTTGTAATTAGTGAGGTTATATATAAACTTCTAAACGAAAATAAAAAAAAACGATTAAAGACAAACGCTTTAGATTTCGTTATTAAAGTAGTCCTAAAGCAATTAAAAGATAATAAGAAATGATACCTAGTCGCGTACCTATTTAAAGCACTATATAGTGTTAAATTAAACTATTAGATTTATAATAAGGAACTATTAGTAGTTATTAAAGCACTAAAGGAATAAGAATTATAACTTAGCAAAACCAAAGAACTTATCGATATTTATTTAAATTATAAAAACTTTATACGATTTATAACAATATAAACGCTTAATTAAAAATATAAGCGTTAAATGATTTTCCTATTTAAGTTCAATTTTAAAATCTAGCACATTAGGGGAAAGGAAAATATTTAAGTAGATCTTCTCAATAGAAAGGGAGATTATGAATTAAAAATTAATAAAAGAGATATTTAGATGTTTTAGCAATAAAATAACGGATTAATTGTATTAACTTATATGCGAATTAACATAGAAAACTAGAAATAACGTTTTAAGGAAAATTATAATTAAAAAGAAAAACAATTATAATTTTAATAAGGATTTAGCGATAAACTTCTTTCGTATAAGGAAAAGGTATACGTACTAAAACGAATGTAGAATAAATTCGTTAAAGAATTTCACGAATATTCTCTATATAGCTACCAAGGGATTTTCAAAACAATAAAACGACTTTAAAAAGAATTCGACTTTCTAGAAATACGATAAACAATTAAAAGAATTATAAAGAATTATAACATTTATAATAAGGCTAAAGCATTACGATATAAACTATATGGATTATTATAACTAACCTAGATACTTAATAAAGCATGGAATATAATTGCATGGGATTTCGTAATGAAACTTTTAAAGTTAAAAGATCTTATTATAAAAGTACCTTATAACAATATATAGGTAATTGTTAATAAACTCACGAAATACGCCTACTTTTTATTATTTAACGAATTAAACACAGTAAAATAGTTAGTTTTTAGCTTTTTAAGAAAGTACGTTAATAAATATGGGTTACTAAAACGCGTTATTTTAAATAGAGACAAGTTATTTACGTCAAAATTTTGGACTAGCTTAATAAAACGAATAAGAATCAAGTAAAAATTGTTTATAACGTATTACCTCTAAACCAACAAATAAACAAAGAAACTAAACTAGACAATAAAATAATACTTACGAAGTTATATTAATTAGGAAATAAATAACTAAGTAGAATTATTATTAATGGCTTAAATAGTATATAACACTTCGATTAACGAAGATATGAAGATGTCACTACACGAGGCAGTATACAAGCAAAAGGCAGAAGTTTAAAAATAACCAATTAAACTCATAAAAACACCAAAAGTCGAAATAAAAGCCCCGAAAGCAAAAGTACTATTCGAAAAGATTTAAGTAGTATAATAACAACTATAAAAAGAATTATAATTCATTTAAGATAAAATAACAAAGTACTATAATAAAAAAAGAATTAAAGAATTAATTCTTAAAAGAGAAGACATAGTTTACTTACTTTGCTAATAATAAAGCGTAACATTAAAAACACCCTAAATTAAAATAAAGCGACTTAGCGAAAAACTTAAATTCAAGAAATTAAAACTATATAAAATTAAAAAGGTTATTTCGAAAGTTAATTACAAGTTAATATTATTAAAAGAATCCAGAATACATCTTATATTTCATGTTTCGCTTTTAAAACTAACACTAAATAACATTATACTAAAAAACTAATTAGAATTTAAAAAAAACCCTAATAAGTACGAAATAAAAAAGATACTAGATTTAAAACAAGTTAAAAGTTAATTATAATATTTTATTAAATAAGAAGGCTATCTACCGGAAGAAAACACTTAAAACCCATTTAAGCATTTAAAAAACTTAATAAATAAAATTAAGGATTTCTACCGCTAGAATTTAGACCGGCTAAAAAAGCCTGGATATTAAAGTTTTAATCCTATTAAGAACGATCGAGGAAAAAAGAAAGATAGGCCTCAGAAGTAAATAAACCCTGCGAAGATTTAGATTAACGTTACGATCTCTTTATACGTTGCGATTCTTTAATAAGACGTTTTTGTTTTTTTTCCTCGCGCTCGACGCGCTTTAATTCCTCGAGGGAATTAAGACTTTAAACAACCATTTTACGTAACTTACTCGATTATAACTAACGTTCGGTACGTAGACGACGTACGTAGTTCATTTCTTCCTTAATAACTAGTTATGTAACTTAGTAACGAGACTCCGCCGCTTTTAACTTAGCTTTAACTTTTTAAAATTATTCTAAAATTTCGGCTATACCTTTACGCGTAATTTTAAATACGTTATAACGAGTTCGATTTAGCCGGATATACTTAACATAATAATTAAAATCATTAGAAACTATATACTCCTTCTTAAAACGTTTATAGTAAAAATAAGCCATTTCCTTTTTTCCGTTTAAAGAAATAGCTTTTAAGAAAGTAACCTTATTTTCTACTTATTTCTCGGCACGCCGTGAATAATTAAAAACTTTTTTTCGAGCCTTAGTTATACGATGGGATATAATAAAGGAAAGAAAAGTAAGGTAGCTTAAAGAAAGTAATAAATAAGAAAGAAAGATAGTGGGGCCCTCTTTTTATTTTTAGGACAAAGATTTTTAGAGAGGAAGAATGATATTATAGACCTTAAAATAGAACTACGTACTAGTCACGTGGTTTAACAAGAAAATCAGTAAATCGCTCCCCTTAATAAAGCGATTTAATAATTTAGTGACTTAATAAATCACTCTTCTTGGCAAAGCGATTTAACGACTTACTTATTTTAAGAAAAAGAGAAATAAATATAAATAAATTAGAATTTCCTTATGTATTTAGTTATTCATTCTAGTTCTTTAGCTATTAATCTAAAATTATAGTCACTTTTTGATACTATAGTGAGAGTACCTTGAAATCTCTTTAACGAACATAACATTATAAATTAATTGAACCAATCTCATCCCACTATTACCTTCAAATCAAGAAAAACCTAGTACGTACTCACCTGTGAAGTCAGTTAACTAGGAACACACAGGGAAGTTCGTCACATTATGAATTAAAAATCAATAAAAGAGATATCTAGATATTTAAGCAATAAAATAACGGATTAATTATATTAGTTTATATATAAATTAATATAAGAAACTAAAAACAACATTTCAAAGAAAATTATAGTTAAAAGAAAAACAATTATAGTCTTAGTAAGGATCCAGCGACGAACTTCTCTCGTACAAAGAAAAGGTATACGTACCAAAACGAGTATAAAACGAATTCGTTAAAGAATTTCATAAATATCCTTTACACGGCTACCAAGAGATTTTCAAAACAATGAAACGACTTTAAAAAGAATTTAACTTTTCAGGAATACGATAAACAATTAAAAGAATTATAAAGAATTATAACATTTATAATAAAGCTAAAGCATCACGATATAAACCATATAAACTATTATAACTAACTTAGATACCTAATAAGGCGTGGTATATAATTGTATAAGACTTTGTAGTAAAACTTCTAAAGTTAAAAGATCCTACCACAAGAGTACCTTATAACAATATATGGGTAATTGTTAACAAACTCACGAAATATACTTACTTCTTACCATTCAACGAATTAAGCATAGCAAAACAATTAATTTTTAACTTCTTAAAAAAGTATATTAATAAACATGGGCTACTAAAACGCGTTGTTTTAAATAAAAACAAGTTATTTACGTTAAAATTTTAAACTAGCTTAATAAAACGAATAAGAATTAAATAAAAATTATTTATAATATATCACCTTTAAATAAATAGGTAAATAGAGAAACTAAACCAAACAATAAAACAATATTTATAAAGTTATATTAACTAAGAAATAAATAACTAAATAAAGTTATTATTAATAACCTAAATAGTATATAACACTTCAATTAACGAAGATATGAAGATGTTATCACACGAGGCAGTGTACAGGTAAAAGGCGGAAGTCTAAAAACAACTAATCAAACTCATAAAAGCACTAGGAGTTAAAATAAAGGCCTTAAAAGCAAAAGTACTATCTAAAAAGGTCTAGGCAGTACAATAATGGCTATAAAAAGAATTACAGTTTATTTAAAACAAAATAACAAAGTACTATAATAAAAAAAAATCGAGGGACTAATTCTTAAAAAAGAAGATATAGTTTATTTATTCCGTTAATAATAAAGCATAATATTAAAAACACCTTAAATTAAAACAAAGCGACTTAGCGAAAAACTTAAATTTAAAAAATTAGGACTATATAAAATCGAGAAAATTATTTCAAAAATTAATTATAAATTAACACTATTAAAAAGATCTAAAATACATTTTGTATTTCATGTTTCGCTCTTAAAACTAGTATTAAATAACGCCATACTAAAAAACCAACTAGAATTTAAAGAAAACCCTAATAAATACAAAATAAAAAAGATACTAGATTTAAAACGGGTCAAAAATCAATTGTAGTATTTTGTTAAATAGGAAGACTACCCACCCGAGAAAAATACTTAAAAACCACTCAAGCATTTAAAGAATTTAACAGATAAACTTAAGAACTTTTACCGCTAAAACCCAGATCGCCTAGGGGGATTTAAGGACCCAGGTCGTGATCTAGTTAGGACTAGTTAAAAAAGGGGAAGACCTTCGAAGTAAGCACGTCTTATTTAGATTTAAACTAACGCAGCGATTCCTTCGTGTGTTGTTATTCTTTATTAAGACGTTATTACTTTACCTTAAGGAGTTCTTGCTTTTTTAACTTATTTAAGTTTTTAAGTTTACGCTAAACGAATTTTACCCCCCGCTCGCGAAGAAACTCGGATTATCGATTTAGACGGGATATATAAGTTAAGAGCTTTTAAAGGCTTTAAAGAATACGTCGATGCTCCTTAAAAGCCGCATATTTCTCTTTATTAACGTATAGTTTTTCCAAACGAATGTTTTTTAAGGAATTAAAAGAAATACGATTTCCGTCGTATTAAAAAATATTTATTTTAATATAGTTTTAATACTTTTTACGGCTTTTTAACATTTTATAAGTAAAGCCTTAATCGAAACAGCGGGAACACGGTATAACTTCGAAACTAAACTCGGCGATTATAGAAACTAACTCACGACGATGTTTAATAGAACTCTTTTTCGAATCTAGTTGAGAACGTTTAATTATCTTTCTTAAAAACATAATAAAAAATAGCAAATACTAACTTAAAGCGTTTTAAGGATAAAACAAGTTAAAAAGGAGAAATAGTATTACAAACTAATAAGGGTTAAAAAAGTGAATAGTTATGTAAACATAGGTCACGTGACTTATAATAGCATTTTTTGTTGCTCTTATAAAGAATAAGAGAAAATGATTATATTCTTTATTACTTTCACGGAGAATAAAAAAGAATAATTATATTCTTTATTGCTTTCACGGAGAATAAGAGAGAATAATTATATTCTCTATGGCTCTCATAGAGAATAAAAGAGAATAATTAAGAATGTTAAGCACTATCCCAGGAGGAAATTAAGTATAAAAAGGATGGGATTTCTCATATATTTAGTTATTTATTCTCTAGCTATCAATCTAAGACTATAGTCACTCTTTAATACTATAGTGAGAGTACCTTAAAACCTCTTTAACGAACATAACATTGTGAATCAATTAAACCAATCTTAACCCACTGTTACCTTTAAATCAAGAAAACCCAGTACGTACTCACCTGTGAAGTCAGCTAACTAGGAACACACAAGGAGGTTCGTCACACTTAAATTATATATTAAAAAAATCAAATACTTAATATAAAAAAGGTATTTGATTTTTAAAGTAAAAAACTAAATAAAACGATTTAAATAATAATTATTAATTAATTTCGATATTACGTAAATGATTTTTAATAGTTAAAAATGTATAAATTACAAAAATTAACTTATTCGTTTAAATAATATATTATTTATATAATAATTAATAATTAATAATTAATAATTAACTCATTTAAATATCACGTTAATAATTTATAATTGTTAGAATTATAATAATTATAAAAACTAGCTTATTTACTTATATAGCTTACATGTTAATAAAAGACGTTACGTGGTATATTATTATGTTTAAGTAATGTAAGTAATTAATACTTATTAACTATTACATCTCACGCGACAAGGAAATAATAGTAATTATAAGACCTGAGCAAAACTATATACTTAGGAACAAAGCTATTAAACAAAATTCAAGAACGGTGATTAAGAATGAAGAAAGGGGCAACAAAGAAGAGTAAAAATACAATGGGACTGTTTCGAACTAGGTATCACTTATTTTACATCATATGAACTCGAGTTTGGCAAGCGTTCAACATTGTATTATCTATTATCTACTTCAAAACTTTACTTACTGGCAATTTAGCGCTCAACGATGGATATCTTATTGTTCATTCAAGATCTTTTACGTGGACCCGCTGGCAGCTCCAGGGCCCCCAAGTGCATTCACCAAAGCCTGCCCTACGTTTGAAGTATCCTTAAGGACTCTCGCGTTGATCTCCTCCTCAGCCGGGTTGAACGGCGGCGGCGCGGCCGGGGAGTTGAGTGAGACGACTGGGAAGGGACCCGTCTTCGTCCTGCTGTCGAGGACGACGCCGTGACAGCTCAGGCACACGTACGCGGTAGAGTTCTTCTCGCGGCCCTGCGCGCCCGCGAAGTTATAGGCGTCCACGCCCGCGTTGCGGCGGCAAAACGGACACACCATCTTGCCGTAAAGGCCAATGACGTACTCGCGAATCTTTCGCGCCGTCTCGTCCATCTTGATCATGTACTGGAGGCGGTGCGGCGAGCAGATGCGTCGCCCGAACAGCTTCAGGGCGCACGAGCAGCCGGTAATGTCCAGGGGCCGTCCTCGCCAACCACCGACCTTGTACCCACCTGCCGTGAGGAGCGACACCTCTGTGACGTCGATAGGCGGTTCCTCCGTGTGTGGGAACTCACCGTAGGCCCACCAGATAGTAAGTCCGCTGTTCTCGAACTGCTCCAGGAAGTTCGGGTCCCCGGTGCAATCGGCACACGCGTATGCCCGAAGGCTCATCACCATCGACTGGAAATGCTCCATAAAGCGGTCACGGCTCTGGACTTCACAATGGTCACAGATCGGGAAACCGTCACCGTAGTGGCAGTTATCTTCGCATCCGGATCGTGTGGGGTTTGTGCAGACCGAGGAAGTAGGCTGTGATGATGTCGCCTGACAATGCTGTTCTGATGTGTACTGCAGACCGTCAGTCCAGATGCGCTTGTACGGGATGGAGGCTAACGGCGACAGCCCGGCGCTGAATGGATGAGCCGCTAGAGGCCGCTGAAGTCGAGTCATGTCAACAATCTCGGGGTGGTCAGCGGGATAGTTATCTTCGTTAGGAATTACACCCAGACTTTCCTCCCGTGTGCCGACAGGGACGTAGTACTGTGGCCTGGCCGGCGCTGGAGAGAGAGGACGGTCGAGAGGAGCGCGCGTGATGTTCGCAAGCGGAGCAACGAACCCTTGGAATTGTCGGCCAGGATTTAAAGTTTGGAGGAGGTTGAAGTCCGTACCCTCGGGATACTCTATAGCCCTCGACGGTATTCGCTCTTGGTTCTGCTGGTTAGACGTGTTCTGGATATATGTTTTCAAGTCCTGGTAGGCCCGAGACTCGGAAATGGGCGTGTGAGAATTCAAATCAACGGTGAATCTGTCGAATACTGCTTGCAAGTCTATGGGCACACCTCGGGCAATGGTCAAACCTGCGACTTCAAGAAGTTCTTGGTAAAGTACTCTATAGGGATTATGAATTATCAGACCGTGACCTTGACCTTGCTGGGCGTTTTGGAGGCTTTGGACATATTCCAGGTGGTAATTAGCTGGCTGTTGCCAGCCATAAACCACGTGCGGGTCGTTGATTCCCGTGGGACCGTAGCCTAGGTTGAGAAAATATCCGTACATCTCAGTGCTCCGAACTCCACGCCAGAAGCAATTTGTTCTGTTACCTGTGCACACGTCTCCCGCGTCCGTACAAGACTGACATGGGCGAGCATAATCACATCTTCTATGGTTAGCCCGACAAGAGTCACATCGCGGACAGTACATCATGGTTGTATCTTCCGGGTTAGGAGGGAAAACGGTATTGCCGGCGATGCATACAATTCCTTTGCGCCTACATCTCTGACATCCCCAGCCTCCCGGTCTTAAACATTGCGGTAAATTTTTCGTGCATAGCGATTGGCATCCCTGGCAGCGAATACTTGTCCCAATATTGGAGTGCTGTTGTTGAGCCGAACTCGACATTTTGATGGCCGAGCGTTAGTGCGTTTGGAAGACTTGTTGAGATTTTTGTTTGTACGTATCCTCAGTTTGAATCGATATCTGTTTTGCAATTTTGCAGTCTTTATGTTACGAAGAGAAGAATTAATGCCAAAGCAGATGAAAGTACAAATATATATAACATCCTTCTCCTATAAACAGTCATATTATTCCGCCCTCTAAATATTTTGTTCGCTAACAAGTTTAGTTATAATAACTATTCATAGAATTTATAAACAATATTATTGTTTAGTTTTTACGAAAACAAAAAAGTCTTAGTAGTATTATATAAGTACATTTTAATTATTTTATAATATCATTCTTCTTCTTATCTTTATTTGTCCCTTGTATTTTATTTTAATCCTCTCGTAATAAATCTTCAGAATATTAACCTTGAAAGGTGTGAGTACTGAGGGTTAATCTATATTCCTAAGCTTCTTACACTTAGTTCACACGGAAACAGGTAATTAAACAAGCTGAACTACTTAATAGCGAGAAGAGTTGTCAATTTTGATATTTTCTTTCGTGGAAAATTGGTATATGTAGGTACTCTCGTCTTTTCAAATGGTTGTTAGTAAGCCAACCTTTGGGTATAATGTTCATTCAAAATGCAACTACCTAGTTTGCATGAGCCTGTGCCGAATATTGAAACTTGTCCTCCGTGCCCCCTTCGCTTCCCAAATCATCCATCTCAACCTTAACAGTCCTCTCCATCTTGATACCACCGAAATTTCCGAACCCCGTTTCCGCTAGCATATCGTCTGTACTGTTATGTCTAGGAAACCCAGAATTGGGTTCTTGTGCATCGTTACGGTCAGGCTCATGGTGCCCTACGAAATCCAGTTCGTTGAAGAGAAGTGTTCTACGGGTGAAGGCGTATAGGAGGGTGTCTATAAAGCCACATGAGGTGAAAAGACACCCGGCAAAGAAGTAGTATGCATTAGATGGTTCGTGTCCCGACATACTTGCCATCCGCCCGGCCCTATGTCATAATTAGGAATGGTAAGCGCCAAAAACGATAAATTGAAAACTTACGCAAGAGGGAGAGTTAAAATGGTATATACTATTGCATATGCCAACATCGCTCTGGAGGCCTTATTGAGGGCTTCGACACTAGCTCCCTGGATCCTGATAGCGCCTGGGCGTTTCGCGCGGAATAGGTAGATGAAGCCAGCGGAGTATACAAAGATTGAACCGAATTGTACGATAAAGATCCACAGATAATGCAGAAGGAGACGCAGGTCTTCGTGAGCCCCAGCTATCCAGCACTATTCTAGGTGTTAATGAGGCGGCGACCAAGGCTAGATTCGAAAGTATACTAACCCATACGCCAGCCCGCATGAAAACAAAGCGTCCCCCAACAATAGGTGCTAGGCACGTCAACAACAAAGCGACTGCCCAAACACCCGTGATCATAGTAATGAACAAGTTGTAGGAAAGGCTCTTTCCAAACATCACTTGGTACATTGTGTGCACTGCGATGGCCAGGACAAAAAGTGCGCTTGACACATCTCCCGCCTGGATCATCCAGCCCTGTGCGAAGCAAGCTCCATTTGGCCCTATGATCTTGCCCTCTGCTGCCCAATGGAAAGAAATTAAGAAGCCAAGGGATTGTATGAAGTCGGCGAGAATAAGCTGGTAGATGAGCACGATGCACTGGTTGCGGCCGACAGAGCGCGTGTAGTGTGATCGCCAAGAGATCATCCGCCAGGTGATGAAGCAGAGAAGTACTGTCGTGAAAAGAACCGAAATTGCGGCAAGGGCCCCGACGGCCAAGAGGCCGCTATGAGTCTTGTCGTCGATGACCAGAAGGCTGTTCGGTGCCTCGTAATAAGAGAGCGGGATGCCATTCTTATCGGTTGCCATTCTCGTCAGCTATCCGCGTACTCGAAAAAAGGCCCCGGCGGTGTACTTCTAGCGAGAAGAAGTGACACGAAAAAGAATCGAAGTATGATCTGAATCTGTGGCAACTACATAGGTAGAAACGATAACATGAGGTCAGTGTAAGAGAGAGTTTGGCTAAAGAGCCAAGATTAGGGGGGAGACGTTATAAGAAATAAGTACGCCTGATTTGGTTAAGCTAAGGCTGGTAGCTAGCCAAATACTGAATGATCAACGTCTATTACTCGCGAGCGTTGCCCGCCCTAAAACCGGGAGATATCTCCTAGTTTGGGAGTCGGTTGCGCACGTGATAGTCCCTTCTGCCCGTAAGGCGCAGCGAAGAGAGAGCCAAAACCTAGATCCATAGCAGTCGTTAATATACTACCTAGATCTGCATGAATAACGCACTGATTCTTCCGATCCACTTTACGTGGGATTGGTTAACAAAGTCTTGAGATGCGACTGGTCTGCTGGTGTTGGGGTTTCAAGCCCAGCCCGGGGAAGATCGCCAAGTCCTCGGTGCTCGAGCCCCTTGGTAAGACAGTGTTGGCGGAAGATTTGCCCAATTCACGTTGCGTTCCACACTTTGAACGGGGTATAAACGATCAAAATCAAATGATTGGTATGGCGTAAGAAAAAAAGGGCCCACCGAATCTAGGTATAATATCGCGTGTTTCCCCCCTGTCTCTCTCCTCTTTTGCTTGGTCACCTAGAATATAATGAGAGTATTATACATAAGCAGATAAGGTTACACGAACAGGTTCTTTATCGTGCACTCCGCCTCTTCTGTCTTGTCTCCTCCCCCCTTCTCTAAACTGAACAAGTCGCACCTTCGAACATAGTGTGGCGATGCTTGGCCTTATAAGCTACGGTTTCTGACGCTGTTCTGACGAACTCCGTGTTTGTCCCACTCCATATCCGGTTTGCATTGGCCGGTTTTCCGGGTGAAGCTTAGAGGAACGAAGAGATATTCGGAGTTACCTAACACAACACTATGAAGCACGAAGCTGGTCAAGGCATGCATGTTTATATATGTACGTCGGTCCAACTAGCGCGGACTTTGTTCATGATTTAAACATATCATGTCAGGTACCAACCCGAAGTGTGATACAATAGTTCCTCACACCTTAAAAGGCTCAACACGTGAAAACAGGGTTTATATACTAGGTTAGAGGTCGATGGCAGGCGATGTGAGGTACCTAGGTACTTTATAATAAAATGAAATGAAATATAGTCTACCCTGTATCCGGTGTATTTCCGTTTGGATGTGCTAGTCTAGTGCCTAGTTGAATCGAACTGACGAGTCAGTCAAGGTAGATTTAACTTCAACTTTATATCATGTGGGTACTAGTTGTTCTCGGTCTCTTGGATTGACGTGTATCCTGGTGCAGATGTGAGCCACATGCACACCTCCGGCATTTGTGTGTGGTGCTTGCAAAATCTCATAGCCCCCCCTGATGGCTACACACTGATAAGCTAGGGGATATGTAACTGGGGTTATCGTTGTTCACCCGAACCCAACATCCTACCTAGTTACTCGGGCCACAATATAGTGTAGAAATGGACTCGGCAACGTAAAACCTCCCAACGCCAAGTCTCAAAGTGCTACTCCCCTAGTCAAGCTAAAAGACATTGTGCGGGCTCCGCTTGGTTATCAGCTCTAGGTAGTCGTTCAATACTCACCAGGCAGCCAGGTTATACAATACCTCATATGACTTTAGTTCTTAAGAAATCCCTCAAATCTGATATACCGCAAGTTTCTAGAGCACCAGCGAGATACTAATAGCGCTAATACGAATCGAACCTAAACTCGACAACGTTATTTAACCTTTCTAAAAGAATAACTCAGGCCTCCCGGTCTTTCTAGAATAATAATAACTCTTTCTCTACGGGGCCGACCGACGGGACCGACCGTACCTAACTAGAGGTTAGAGTTAAACGCCATTCCGTTGCGGAGGTGAGTCTCAAAATTCACGTCATTGCCGACGGAACTATAAACCGAGAACCGTCGTCCGCACTAGGACCTAGCGGCTTGGGAAGCCAAATTTCTCCTCCCCGTTTAAGGTTTTTGATTGTTCTTGTTATTGAAGACCGAAAATAATGATTCGTGACGGAGCAAGATTTCTGGTATGTGGTATGACCGTGCCTCCTATCTAGCCCTATCGCAACCGTGCCCCTGCTCACTTTGATCTGCCGGTCGATCCTCTCCGTCTAGACTTGACTTCACCTAATGGGGTCCTATATTATAACTACCAGTCTCCATCATACATTCTTTCTGTTCCGAACAGCCTCTTCTACGAATGCGGACAACGGAGAATAGTGTAGGTTAAGAAGTTCTTGCGCAGACGTAGATGATATAGTTATACGCAGATTTCTTGTTTCGGCTCTCAATAAACTTTAGCATCCATGTTGTCGAAGAAACCGACTTTTCAACTCGCAAGGGACAATCGGTCTATCCCCAGGCGCGTTACATACCTAGTGAGCCATCCTCGAAACGGCCAGGGATGGCCCAGCCATCTTGAAATAATGCTATAGGTACTTGCTTATCGGTGCAAGCTCGGCCGCCAACCCTTGCCCACCTCGTACGGAGGCGGCTCTCATCGAGTGGATCTAGCGTGCCAGTCGGGGTGAGGTTCAGTCGGACCTTCAAGCGATCCACATAGGTTAGGCGCCATTAACTTTTATACTTGGCAATTTAAGGCTTCCCAGTCGAATGTTCCGTTCTTGGCTCCCCGGCAGTGACTCTTTAGCTCCTCTAACACTATGATAGTGCTGGTTTTCCGAATCCACTTAAGTGTTGTAATTTGCGATCTCCTTGCCAGGAATGGTATCGTCTAAAAGATTATATAGTTCCCGCGTAGTATGAAGTCACTCCAAAGAGATATATACGGAAAATAAATAGAATACCGCTATAAATCCTGGCGGGGAGAGAAAAAACCTTATAACGACGTTGAAGACTCAATGTGTCAAGGTTAGGCGTCTTCGCTTTGCGGGCCTCCCGGAGCGACGCAGCAATCATGTATTTTTTAAGGGGAAAAGGTTTCAGTTAGCCACTGTTTATAATCCTAATTGGGCAGGTCGAATTGATAAAGAGTTGCATATATCATCTCGCAGGCCCTCCGCCTCTTGCTCTTCTCTCTAGATGTGTTCCTTCAGAGGTTAGCCCAGGGCTCGAAAACACCTCTGAAATTATTAGAATTCGTTTCTGAGTTCTTTATTCATAGGTATTACATAACATCATTGATATTTGCATATTGTCGTCGCTACATAATGACTATGATAGAAGCTACGGTACGCTTAAGTACTTGTCTGATAGTCGAAACAAGGCGTCAGACATTAGTATCTCGCATCTCTTCTTATTAAGTGTGTCGTGTCTTAGAGCTGAGGGGTTTAGTCTATCAGTCTCATCATACGGTACCAACTTGAGAAGTAAACATAACTCGAAAGAACCATGAACCTGAACATAAAAATCTTGTAAAGTTTCTCCATATTGACGAACCACTTCAGTTATTATTTTGATGAACTGATTAGCATTGGAATAGTCAGCACGAGGTGTTTCATGTTCTGCGTCTTAACCTAGTATTATCATTAGTACATATCCTGGTCAAGTCTAAAACTGGCAGTACTGGGAGGCTTTATTATAGGTACGGTTTCAAAGGCCAGACAGTCATATTATGCCCTCCATCTAGTGCTGACCATCCACGAAACAAAGTCTCATGAGCAAGTTTAAAAAAAAGCCGCTTTACCAGCTATACCTTCTAGTGACCGTTATTCAACAGTCACTAGCCCCAATAACCACGTTCCATCCTGTATTCCAGTCCTGGTCGTCGTCAAACCTACAGCATGTCAGCATTCAGCAAATAAACTCAAAGATACGTCGTCATAATTGCGCTTTTTAACAGGGGGAAACAGTGCAGTGACGTGACTCGACCGGATGGCTCAGCAGGTAGAAAGTATTCTCACGTACTACACAAAAAGAAGGTTAGTACCAGTTCTAAAAGTTTGAAGGGACTAGACACTCATAGATAAATGAAACTCGATTTCTGGAGTCTTGTCACCAAGTGCTTATACTAACCGCTTGACCTGCCGGTAATCATCATTATTAGCCTTCGCACGCCTATCGATTTCGATCTCCAAACCGGCCAAAATTGGGGACGAAGTGGGAGTTTCTACGCTGAACGATCTACACCGGCCCGGCCCGCACAAGCGCTTACTCACCTGCCATTCTATACCCCATCCCGTGGCAATTACTCTGGATGGCCTGGGCGAAGTCGGCCACGTCCGTCCAGTTCACCCCGAGGACGTCGGTCCTGTCGTTGCAGAGCCAGATGGCCGAGTCCCACGAGCAGCTCACGCGATCGCACCTCGCGGGCCCGGGTTCGACGCGTGCCAGGCTAGGCCCCAGGGTGCGGAGGTACTGGATGCCCTCGGTGATCCGGCTGTTGTCGGCGAAGCCCCGATCGTCGATCTTGCCGCAGATGAGTTTTGCCTGGTAACCTCATATTATCAGATATGCTTAAAGGTGATCCGTAGTTGGGAGGGTGCTATACGATCCCTCGACTAGCCAATTGAGTACTGGTCTCGTTAAGTTGATTCGTAAGGCGAGGCGCCATGTCATGTTCTCCGACAATCCCTGGAAAGCGCTTCGTCACGTTAGTTGCTATATATTCTTTTTCTGAGGTCAGGCTATATCTACCATAGTAAGACAGCAGTCGACACTGCCGACTATCATGATGAAGATGGCAAATAAATGCATGGTTGGTAATCACTACTTGAAATGATAAAATAAACAAGTCCGAACCTCTTGAAGAGTAGGCTCCGCTATACATTCTCGGATTTTGTACAAAATGAGAAGAGAGGTTTGATGGCTATTTATTTACGGGCAGGAAAATATTAGCTGTACGCAACGGTACCTACTCACCAATTAATCTTTGGTCATGTTTCACGACTCCCGCTTTTACTGCTACGTTCAAAGCTAGGGGGATACACGTCACTCTTAGTTAGCGAGGTTTTATGATTATATTAACGCAAGCTTGATAGAAAATTGACCGCTAATTGGTGTTCCGAATTACTCACCGATATTCGTTGGTTTCTCATGTACACATATTGAATATAGCACAATGCTGCAGCTCCTATTGTGCCGAAGGCTAGATACGGGGACGTTAATTATATCTCATCGCCCTTGTATTCGATAATAGAAGACGTCACCTCGTCGATTTTGAGCTCACAGGCATGTTGACAATATCTTCACCCTAAGGTTCAAGCTCTTGATAGTCTACTTATGCGAACCTTGCATGTTCTTACAATATTAAGAAATCAAATGTATTCATACGTGAGAGTATTTTCACCTTACGATTCAACCCCCGAAGAATGAGCTCTAGGTAGAGAACATAGATATATAATACATCACCGTTACTCTTCGAATAGCTACAAGAACGACTGCTTATCTCGTATAAAGACATATAATAGAAGCAGGTATATATTCCCCCCCTACAGCTTCCTCAGTCTCTTAAGCGTAGGACCCATCTCCTCCCCTCGTTTCAGCGCCTCGACGGTCTTCTCGTCGATTTCGGCACGCTCCTGGCATATGTCCACGACAGACTCCATCAACGAAGGGGGAATAACCACTACGCCATCTGCGTCACCTATAAGGTAGTCACCAGGATTGACCCAGAGGTCGTCCTTGAACTGCAGCGGTACGTCGATCTCAGATGCCCTCGTGAACGTGTTAGACCCCAGGATTGACGTGTCACGGGCAAAGACCTAGAATACGTTTTCATTATATTAGTATTAAAAAAACACGATAGTTATTTGCATCGTATAGAAGGACACCGTCTCATACCGGGAAGCCCAGTTCTCGGTGCTCGTTGACGTCCCTCGTTCGGCCGTCGATCACGACGCCGCCGGCGCCGAGGTAGCTGGCCCGGGTCGACATAAGGCCGCCCCAGCAGGCCGAGTACAGCCCCTTGGGCTGCTGGACGTACATCACCTTGCCCTTCTCGTTGTAGTCGGCGAAGTGGCGCGGCGGCGACGGCGCTGTGCGGTCGTCCGCCGCGACCATCTTCACCGTGACCGCCGGGCCGAAGATCCGGGCCGGGCCGGCTCGCCGGTCGGGCGACCACATGGCGATGCCGTCCAGGAACCCCCCGAACGGGTACTTCAGCTTGACCAGCGCATCCCCGATCTTGTAGTCCGTTCGGTTAGCTGCCACCGAAACGCCAGCCTGGAGGTCCCGTTTTCTTCTCACGAGAGGGCGGCTTGGAAACGTACATCACAGCTGGAAAAAGCGCGCAGTCGCTGAATCGTGACCGCAGACGCCATTTTTAGAGATGAATCATCAAGGTTCGAATCGAGCACATGTACTTGAAGTGAATTGAATATGCTACTCAAGTGAATGATTAATATGTAGTACGGACCTAAGCAAGTTGATATTAGACTGGCAGCCAATCTGTTCGCCTCTCTCGGCAAACCTCGGTTAACTGCGTCGCCCCCACGGAACATTGTACTAGTGTAAGTGTTCGAGTTGGTCGGTTAGAGTACTGAACGTTTAAGTGCCACTTTCACGTGATGACGAACTGAGACAGCGAACTTGACATTATTCTTGGATTTGAATACATGCTCATACCAGAACAATAATAAAATAATGTGGTGGAGGCGGTACTAAGTAAATGCCATGAAAGTCATGGTTATGTCATAAATGGCTTTAATATTACTATAGACACTTGTGAGTTTAAGCAACAAGAAATTCACAAGTTGTAACATGTATTGCATACATAAATACACTTCCCCTCTGGAGGAATTTCCTAATTCATCTTGTTCTTATTGAGCTAGTTCAGAAGTAGCGTCTCATTGACTAAAGTCTGATATAAATAACCAGCATCGGTCATGGTATTAATTAATTATTGTACGGAGAATATATGGACAATGAGAAGTGCTATTCTAGAATCATGCGGCTGAGTTTATACCACCGTAATAATTAGGAATTGTAGTAACCGCGGTGTCAGGGAATGCAAATGTGTGGTTCCAATGGTTGTTGTATTCTTGATGGGGAACCTGTTATCTGTACTAACAGTGGGGAATAGCTAAGTACTAAGTATGTGGGGTCCCAAGCCTTGTCAGGTGACACGCGGTAATAACTTCTGAATTACCCCCTGAAATCTCGGCTTATATCATGTTGATGTCATTAAATTTCCATTTTGATCAGTAATACCGGCGAGGAGCACAGGGCAATGAAAGTGTGGCTATGCTTGAGGTAGCCAGCCTTCTCAGCATAGCCATAGCCACTGCCAACAACAGCCCTTGGGTATGGCCCAATGAACTTATGGAAGCCGAATGGCAAAAAGGTATTCCTACATAGTCATATGAGCGTTATACAGCATGATGCAGCCGTCGGGTTGAGAAGATGCATAATATTGTTTTGAAAAGTGCAGAGTTGTCTTGGCGCATACCCGCGAGTTTGAACACCTTTAGTCTGGTGGCAAGGTGTATATCCGGTCAAGTAGATCGACCTTTCACTGAAGAGCCCGAAATATCACCATTGATATAATGGGAATGAATCTTTGTCCTGTGAATATACTGTGCTATTTTCTCTTGCCGGTAGCTTACATGACTATCCTCATCCTCTTTCCTGTATCTTTCTTGTATAATCTTTTATCTGGATGCATACTGATAAGCATTTGTCTACTCTACCTATCCTCCTATCTCTTGTAATCACCAGCGAGAGACCGCTCGTTCCTTGTTATTTAGTCACATGCAACAGGCGTAGCTCCACTGTCTATTCATCCACTCACGCCACTGTCCCTCAGGCCAAGGGTCTGGCTCTGCTGCGTATCCCTCTCTCTGGCGACAGTCTTCCAGCATTTTTTGGAGCTCTTGTTTTATTTCCCCAGACTTGGCTCTCTTGGTCTGGTCAATAACTAACATGCTGTGTTGGATAAGATCCAGAAAATTATGAAGATACTGGGTACATCGTTGATGTTGATGGAGTTTCTGGATCCACTTAGAAGCTTTAATATCAACATCGTAGATGTATAGATATTTTATGGGAATTCTTAAGATTCTTACCTTGATTACAGAATTTTTCACAGTTCCTTTATACCCCCCGATCCAGAGGTCATGTTGTATGTTGAAGAACTTGTCTTCCGTCCAGTTTGGTCGGCTGCGAGAGTCGTAGATCCTATCATCAGCGTCTCTCGCCTTTGAGAAATCAGAGCATCCTCTATCCCAACCGAGAATGATCCAGGTGACAAATTCCAGATAGATACAGCCAAGAGACCAAATGTCTGTAGCGCGGGACTCAGTATATTGCCTAGCAGTAGGGATCTTCACCATATTGTTACCCAGTCCTCCACTTTCGGGTGGTCGGTAAGTTGGGGAAAAACGAATTCTTTGGTAGGCTTGTGGCCTTGACCTGGTCTCTTCCCGGTTGAAACGCGTGAGCCCGAAGTCCGCAATTTTCAATGATCCAGTCCCCAGCTCCTCGGGAGATTCCGTGAACCATAGGATATTCTGTGGCTTGAGATCACCATGGAGACCGAACTCCCACTTAACCTCGGGCAGGTTTCTGCCAGGTTCAATTAACTGCCTCGGACTTTCATCGGATAATTGACTTTCATCAGATGATTGACTTGCATCACTGGGTCGACTTTGATTAAAGAGCTGACGCTCATGGATTTGATGAAGGCCTTTTATTATCACAAGGCACTGTTCAGCCATCCACACGATGTTTCCTTTTGTAAAGGGGGGGTCGCAATGTCTTTTCCATAGATCATTCAGATTTCCGCCTTCTGCCCATGGAAATAGGAGGTAGACTTTCTTCCTATGAGTGAAGGCTTTCAAGAGCTGAATGATTTGAGTGTCATTCTTATGGCTGAATCTTTTCAATGCCGTAACCTCTCGCACACAGTCCTTCGCTAAGTGTGAATGTAACATCTTTAGTGCGAATCTTGACAGTTTCCCCTGCTAGAGTAAGCTTCGGCTTGCATTCAGGAGCCAATCTAGTTATTGAAACGACATACATTTTTTGTCTCAAAATCGTGGTAGTCAGGGTCGATCTCAACTTGCGTGACAATACTATGGGCGGTTTCCCACTTTGTACTGTCAGACAACTTCCATGGGATAATTCTTTCGGCGTTTATCGAAAGTATACCACTGTGGGAATTGGTATCTTTTCTTAGGACTTGTGGATAGAATCCCCATTGCAATTCTATAAAGTTATTATAGCTAATCCCTGCCCATCCGTCAAATTTCAGTTCTCTCGACCTTTCTTTGTCTATTAAGCAATCACCTTGGCCGTGTTTCAAAGGAAGAAATTGATCGGAAATGCCTTTTTCGATAAATTGAATTATGCTTGTTGCTTTGTCGATAAGGAGAAGTACCGCAAATACTTTGCAATACCCTTCACGTGACGTTGTTCGCTCCTCTGGGCATATTTTCTTTGCAATACTATCGCTATCCTGATCAGATATGTTTTTAAATAGAGAAGTTATTTCGGCTTTAATCGAACTTATCGTGAAGATGCTTTCTAGTCGGCGGTCTGAGATATACCACTCCTTCTTGCTTAGTGGTTTTGGTAGAACTTCCTGGAGGAAGTCATAGAGTGATTTTGATTTTGAAGTAGGTTCAATTGATATTTTGCTGCTCTCTGTGTATGGGGTTTCGTGTAGGTCTGAAGATGGAAATCGCTCTTCACTCCTGCTGGAGTGAGGGGCTTCAACCCCACCCTCTCCATTGCCACCATGTATGGCTGAAGAATGGTCGTAGGCTTCTGTAATTCTCTGGGAGAATGAGCATTTGGATGGGTTTGGGACTAATCCTGACGTATCCGATTCCCTACGAGCCGACGGACTCATGCCGCAGTCATCTGCCGAGGCATAACCAGTATTACCCGCGTCTACATTGAAGTCGAGAGTTTGGGGTGCTGTATTTTCATCAGTTGGCATAAGTAGCGGTCTACTTGCAGAGTATAAGTACTCTTGGTCTGAGATTGACATTATATCTTGTTCTAATAGGCTACAAGCCTGTGGAACAACAATGGGGAAGAAACTCAAGCCATGTTTTCAGTTCACGACTTCGACTCGGAAGACATTATGTACTACACCCTCTACTAGCCTTACGAGTCTTGACGAGCCTTCTTCGTCTACTTTAAGGGTACTTCCGAATTTAGAAGATGATCAATAGCGAGATAAGAGCATAATCTGTAGTGAAACCAGCATCCGGCCAATTGATAGCTGCCAAAACCGCCATGATTTGAACCCACGATCCTTTCGTGCAGGTGAGCAATATCAGAAGTTGACCAACGTTACCACACTGCTTTTTCTGGCGATAAAAGCAAACGCGTAGTCGACAAATACCAAAGTGAATGCCTTATTTGTTCATAAGATACCACCGGCAGGAGTAATGGTTGCCCGACTATGTGGCTGGATGAAAGGGGTACGGTTGGAAGGGTACACGGCTCTTTGTACTATCTCGGGAGGTAGATAACAGCATTTCTGTCCCATCTGACCAATTAAGAACCCCCATAATTAGGTTCCCACAGGTCTCCTGTATCAAATCGGACCTGTCTCAGCTCACCTCAGAACGCCTCCTGCATAATGATCAACAAATTCTTTTCTTTTTTTCTTTGCCTTCACATAGCAAAGAATAGTCTGTTTAGAAGTATTCAGTCCCCCTCAACTTTTTTCCCATCAAAGCCTAATTAATTAGTGAATATATTATTATTATAAATCTTTTCCGTGTAAAAAGTTACCCCTATAGACAGACCTAGTGCCCTAGACCAAGGCTCGGGCGAAGGGAGCGTGAAGCTACCAATGTACGCCGTGATGACCATGTTGAGTCGTAATCTCTAGCCTAAATTTGCCACAGTCTCCCCTACGTAGGTATGTTTGCTACTCTGCCTCACCTCTCATTGGCCAAGTTGTCTTCGTATCCTGCCTTCATAGTGAGTACCATCCTATAATTCGATCAGTATTGAAGCCGGGTCTCTTTCTTTACCCAATCTCGATCTTTGGAAGTCTTATCAATTTCGGTTTAATCATTTTGATGTAATCCTGAGTATCTTCGGTACTGAGAAGCTAGGAGGGCGGGATGGTCAGATGAGTGGCTCAGAAAGTCACTGTCTTATGCCCGTGAGATGGTGGCGTTTGAAGTGATCACAGCATAAAAGAAATTCTCGTTCATTCAGCCCCCATCTAATAGAGTGTCATGTGTCAGGAATGCTACAAGGCGCATTCTATTTATTGAGCGCAGGCGGGTTCGGTGTGCAGGATCCCATATCCCCTCCTACCAGTCAGTGACACCCTCCTTTTTCTCTTCATTTCCGCACATTTCCAAGAGTCCTGGAAATCAAACACCAAGAAGCTCTACTCTCGATCATAATCCGCAGACGGATACTTCAAAAAGTATAACTCCAAGAGCGATCATACGTAAAAGTCAAGGGGAAAGCGATTTTGATACTTGCGGCTATACTAGTACGGTTAACAATGAATTTCTGGAGGAGCCTGCGAGGAAGTCCAGCTAAAGCGCAATCGCCAGGGCAGGCGAGTGAAGCGCAGCCACAAGCACAGAGCATCCCGTGCAAAGATGTTGACCCCTCAAAGCTTTCCGACAAGCTAATTGAAAGATTCGGCGTAATGGGATACAAGGTCAAGGTAAGTTCATTTTGCACCGGCAGCGTCCTCAAGACGATTCTAAGCCAACTTTGATAGGTAAATAATGACAGCTACAATATCTTCGCTGCCCGCAAACTCTCTTCTGTAAGTGCATGATAATCTGTGTCTTCTTTAATATCGTTGCTCTGATGTAATGTAGAGAGACATCTACGACTGCTACTACTATCAATGTTCGGAATGTTCCCTAGGAATATAGTGATGAAACATCTATCCAACAGCAGGATGCGGAGGAAGGAGACGAATCTCTAGTTTTAATGTAAAAGGAGAAGAATGTCCTAGAACATTTCTTTTCGTTGTTGTTATGGGGAGATTCCTTATCGAAGCGGCTACCAGCGGATTTTTACTGGAATACCGGCACAGGTGTTTTGCGGGCGTGTTAGATGGCTTCAATTAAATCCTAGATAAACTATATATTGGTGCGTAGCAATCCATCTCAGACACGAAACAATTAAAAATCGTTTCATACATACTTTGTAAGATATATATATATGCACATCAGAAGAGATAGGTTGATGTGGGAAACCCCTATCTTCCGTCCAAAGTTCATTGCCCTGCATACCACCTTTTTTCTCGTGAGCCGGATCTTGGATAAAATCGATTCGGTAGTCAAGCGTAGATCGACGAGACCCATAATCATGTACCGCCGGTTTGGAATCACGTCACTTGCGCGCGCGGGGGGGAGGGGGGCAGGGAAGGGGTTTAGGTAAAATGGTATTATTACTTATCTCCTAAGTTAGAAATAAATCTCAGCCAAAGTCCGGGGTAAGTGGTTGAACGGCTAAAGTCCTTGGTATTAGGAAACTCCCTAGGGGGTATTCGAAAATGCCTCCCTACCTCCCTTGCGCTGGATGACGCGCATTACCCCTTGCATTTTTACCATGATCGTTGGCCCTCCTAGTTATCAACATGGAATAAAGACCTAGCTACCTAAATTTCGGGTTACATGCCAGTTCACATGTGATGTACAAATCCATATACTCTGTATTAGCTAGAGACAATAGGTCTAGAATATTAGGTCATGCTATCGTAACTGGATCCTCCAGGTATAGAGAATGAGTTATTTAGATAACCACCAAGAGCTAATAGCTTTGCCTGAATGAAGTCGAATTTTTCAGTATGTACGTGTCAATTTACGTGGAATGTCACTGTAACCCTAAGGCATGCGTAAGTTGTCGGGAAGGCTTACCGGCAAGTATTTCTCATTGGTGTAAATACAATTTAAGATGTAGGTAAGAATAACTGTCCTCCTCCCAAGCCACCCTGTCACACAGCCATCTTTGTCACCTTATGTGGCTGTGTGTAGGTATAGAGTAAACGAATCACGTGGTAGACAAGTAACTTGCCAAAGAAAATACCTATAGCACTAACACCTCTATGCAGCTCCAGAAAGAATTTAAGGAAGACCTAGGTATATTCCCTTATATGTTGGGCCCACGTATATATAAATACATTGAATGTACTATGTGAAAACCTGTTCTCAACTTTTATGCAATACATTAATTAGAAATGTAAGCCTTTCTAATAAGTCTTGCTTAAACTTTATTTGGCGATAAAAGTGTCAAGAGTCTAGCGATTATAACTGTTTAGTTAGTCGAAAATGATTAAGAAATCAAGCTTTAATAATTTTAGTTCAAGTTTATATATAACACTAAGTGTCTATTAAAGACTTAAGCATAGAAAAAGAGCCATGCTTAGAAATTGGGAATATATGTAAAAGATTAATACAAAGTAGACGTATGTTGTTTACTAATAATCTAGACCGCATCCACTTATAATGTATTTGTGCTTCGTGTGTCGCAGGAAGAATCTCTCGAACCAACTTTACCACATTCCTAAGATAGTTTGCTAGTCCGGATGGAGTGTTCTTAAACTATTACACTCAAGTGTGGTCTATTTATATAAAAAGGATTAACCCCCCCCTCTAAAGATCGGTGTGTACATATTAGATAAAGCACCTAGCGAATATAAAATCTAGCTATTCTCCGGTTGTAAAAGGATAGTATGTAGCTATGCAACCAGGCTGTTATTATTGTAACATAAACGCTTCCAATCCCGGATTTGATCGAGCTGTCTTGTTGTTGCTGCTATTCACACTCACGCCGAGGCCTAACATCTAACTAAAAGACACTCATCTCTTAACTACTACACCTTAGCGCCGAAATCAAACTACCCCTAAGATATTGCCACTAATATTTTCGACAAATAATACGTCTGTGAACAGGGCCAATATCACGAGCAATACTTGAGTACACGATATATGTTACGACTCTAGATGAGTCTCCACACCAGATAGGTAGATATTCAGACAGGAGAACACCGAGAGAGTCTCTTGAAGACTCAACAATCAATCATTCTGCAACTTCTATTGTGTCTTAAAGAAAGCCTAGCTAGAACACTAGCAATATACGCTCTCTCCCCCCCAATTCAAAGGAGTGAGGAGGGGGGGGACGAATCTTACCAAGTTCCGTAACCTCAATACTCATCTTTCACACAACAAGACCTCGACGATTTAACTCCGCCACCTGCCCCACGTACCTCCTCTTCCAAATTAAACATGTGTAAATAAAAAAACGCACAAGATACACAAGAATCATTGACTTAACTCCATTCACAGCCTACCTACCTAACCTGAGCTTTTCCCTAACATCTCCCGGTAACCAACCTAACCAGGTGATTTCAGGTGACGGCTCACGCGGCGCCGACCTCGCCACCGCTCTTTAACTCTTTAGAATGAATAGCCGGTAAGGTAGCATTCGACCGTGGCGGGTGAAAGAAAAGTTTGTCCGCTGGATGCGGGCTGTCCGAAAGATTGCGTTGTTATGAGCCAGGTGTTGGTGTCCCGAGTTCCCCTCTGATGCCCTATAACCACGATGGATAGATGATATATACGCGTCCCCATATATAATGATGACCATATCGGTGTCATCGACTCACAATGTCCACTGCCGCTGCGGCTGAGAGCAAATTGGACGTGTTGTTGACATAATCCCTTCTTTATTTTTTGTATTATAAAAGCTGCAATGCCAAGAGCCAAAGAAACCAAAAATCCGACGCATATACGGTTTAACAACGAATCAAAAGAGCTGGTCGGGTTCCAATCTTAGATAGAATAGTAAGAAAGGCTGAGGGAGAAGACGCGGAACCTCTCGCGTAATTATATCAAATGTCCCGTTGTACATACCCGCCTACCTACATACCCTACACATATACGGGAAGACCTATGAAGTGTAATCAAGATCATCAACCAATCGATATACGCCTCCTGTGATCCAAAAACAACTAATCAACCACCCGATCCTCACATATTCGTCCCATCTCAATAAAGTGACGTCTCAGATCGAATTACTATAACACCCCATTAAACGTATGCGCATCACAACTCCCCAGATCGTACACAAATAATATCGCAAGTCAGTCACTCACTCATCAGAGAAAAACAGAAAGTTTGCAAAACGACCTTACGCATGAGGTGAGAGGGAAAAATTATATAGCATGGGATAGCTCTCCTATAATATATGATATTATAAGCAACAGCAACAACTGACTGACTGACTGCAATGGGGGGGAATTCTTCCGACTTTAAAAAAAACACACGCATGCTCATAATTAGAAAAAACAGGCCAGTCCGTCCTAACCCCCATATTTTAAAACGAGTTCCCCTCTTAAAGCGAATCCCTCACCCTTCGTTCGTTCGTTCGTTCGTTCGTTCCTAGGTAGGTACACTTTTGAATACACACGGCTTGTCAAGATGAACGCAAGGCCGATTTTCTAAATCAGCTTGAAACGAAGAAGGGGAAAAAATGCTCCATCTCGGCATAACTTGTTCCCATCTTGTGCTAATTTTTTTTTCTTAATTCATAATACGACAACGGTCGATCCTTTAGTGAGGTAAGATACCTTATTTACGCGCGGCCCCTCCTAGCCCACCTACCGCGTGGCCTCCCTCTTCCCGCGCCGCGTCTTGCGACGTACTGTTTAGCTGGAGTACCGCTATCGTCACTAACGTCGGTCTCCGAGTCGTTGTCACTATCTTCATCATCGGTGGACGCAAGTCGTACGACAGTGGGCCCTAGCTTCCTCGTAGAGCGCGGCGCCGGTGGTTCTGGTTCTGGTTCTTGAATTGACTCGGAGCTAGGACTTGACAAGGCATCCTCCGCCGCTAGCTCGAAGTCATTATCGACAAGCTCTTTGCGGCCGCGCTTAGAAGCCAATGTAGGTTCTTCTGCCTTCCCGTCAGGCACGGATGTATCGGGCTTCTTAGCACTAGCAGGGGTTGCACTTCCTGACTCGGTAGCAGAAATAGTCGTTGGCCCATTTGTTCGCCTGCGTTGACCGATCTTCACCTTCTTGCCCTTCAGAGCCATTCGCTCTTGCAAAGTCATGAATGCAGGGTCCTTCGCCGGTGTTGAAACTTCCGCCTGCGCCTCCGGCTCTGACTCCGGCTCAGGTTCTTGCTCAGGTTCTGGCTCTGGCTCTGGCTCAGGTCGCTTAGAAAGTGTAGACCGTCTTCCCGGAGGCCGGCCCCTTCGCTTTCCCCCCCGAGATGAAGCAGATGGTGGCTGTGATAATGTCTGTGAATCTTCATCACGATCACCCGATCCTAGCTCCCGCGCTAGTTGAGCCTCAAGTTCAAGGAGGGTGGCGTCTTCGTTCATGTCATCGTTGACATCGGCCATAGTGACATCTTCATTGTTTTCAACATTGCTAAGGTTGGACTTTCGCGGCGGTCGGCCGCGCCTCTTGAAGACGGGAGAGGAAGTTGTACTAGGAGGAGTTTTTGAATCAAGAGAGTTCCGTCTAATAGAGTTCCGTGGTGGCCTTCCTCGCCTTTTACCGGTTGACTGAGGGGTCTGGACGGAAGCCTCTGCCTCGTTGGGAATCTGTGCAAGAGCGCGTATTGCGTCAGCGGCCAGGTCAACGGGATCCCGCTCAGCAGTCGGTGTATGTTCATTTTCAGCCCTAAATAGGCTAACAGGAACAGTATCATCCGGGTCTTCAACGGGTTCCTCAGCCTCTACATAGGAGGTCATTGGCTTAGCATGACGTAGCGTCGGTCGAAGTGGATCAATAGGCAAAGGTGGTCTTGTCGGCTTAGGATTAGGACGCGAGGTCTGCTCTAAAGAGGTCTCTTCTGAAAGCGCCGTCTCCTGTCCTTCTGCAACACCATTACTAGGTGTGCCGGTATCACTTGCACTCTGCGCGCCAGTTGGTGTGGAGGTGCCATTGCCAAGCGAACCAAGAAGAGCTGGGTCTAAATTGACCAACTGGTCGATATTCCCCGTCTTAGGCTTTTTGCGGTGATGACTCTTAGGGCCTTGAAAGTCAGGGTCATCGTCTGTCTCAAGCCTTGCCTTCCGTTTGGCTAGTCGCAATGTCTTTTTCACGAATTCCGACATTTGCGGCTCATTGTTGAGGGTATCAGCCGTAGGTATTTGGAAGGCGTCGAATAGAATTTTATCAGCGCTCTCGTCTTGGTCGTAGAATCCCATGCCCATCATGCGCCCACCGCCCATCATTGATGGGTCGGGATAAGCAGAATCATCTTGGCTATTTTGAAGACCAGACATGTTAGCTGCCTCAACATGGCCGTTACGTTCACCCTGCTCGCCTTCGCCTTGCGTGTTGGAGGGCTGTTCATTGTCGTGAGCACTATTTGTCACATCGTGGTTTAAGATGTGGCTTTGATCTCCGTAGCCGTTCATGATCGAATCTTGCACAGCCGAGTCCATTTCGTGAGGGGCATCGTCTGTCTCCAAGCTTGCCAATGGATCCTTAGCCTTCTCAGCGTCTGCCTGCTCTCGTAATCGCTGCATCCGTTTAGTGTCTTTGCTACGATTTTCTTCTCCAGCAGCCTTCAGCCAGCTCAGGTTGTGAACGCGGAAGTCAACAATAGACTCGACGCTGCGATCATCTGCAATAGGGCGGGTATCGTGCCCGAGTAATGTGTTCTTCGGCACATAGGGGACTGAATGGCCAGCTCGTCTGCACGATCCACAGTTACAATAACCAAGACATCGAGGGCATTGCCAGTGTTCTTTCTCCATCGCGGCTTGCGGCATCATATCGAAAGCCCTCCAGAGAACACCATAGCAGTACGCTTCTGGACAGGTTGTGCAAAAACTTAGCTTGTAGGTGTAATCTTTATGACAACACACGTGGCAGCGATATGTGTCGCCCTTTTTGGGCTTTCTCTTTCGTTTAGGCTTTTTCTTAATTCGACCTTCTTCATCCACTTCAGGCTCATCCGACTCCTCGGCAGCTGCGTCTAGCGGCTTTGTGATATCATTCCAGGGTCGTCTTCGAAGTTGTTCCTGGCAGATCTGGGCTACCGATCTCTTACCTGACTTTTTGCGCGCGATTTCGATCGGCTGGGGAGAAAGGTCAATATCCACAAATCCGTCTTGCTTGATAACCATAGCACGCCAAGTTTCATGCTTCTCGATGAGATCTGACCATTTCCACTGCTCGCACCACTGAAGACCCGAAATGCATACGCAGGAACGGCCCATGGAGTAGCATTCCATACATATGTCGTACGTGTCTTCATCGCCATTCACCAACTGCCGTACGCAACACTTGCATGTCAGAAATCGATTGAAAATGTTGGAGCGGCAGTAAGAGCAGGTTATATTTGAATCGAAAGGTATGACTTCCACGTCCGCCTGCTTGTAGGCAAACATTTCATCAACCAGTATTTCTGTAAAGAGACCGAATAGACGCTTGAAGTCATCTGCCATTTGCTTCATTCGAGACGAATTCTGCATCAGCTCCTGGCTGAGGCCTAACCAGCCGACTTCAGAACTCTCTTCAAGTGCTTGCAATTCCTTGTAGTACTTCTCGAGGGTATAGTAGATGATGGCCTTGTTCTTGTACTGCTCATCACGACAGACAAGTCGCGCTTTTGGGAGGGCCTCGTGTAGTGCCAGGTCCAAGGTTTCGACTGTCGTTCGATTCCAGGCAACTTTCATCGTCCTCGTCCCCCGGTTCCAGACTTGGTGGGGCGCCAGGGGAGGCACTAAGATAAAATCTCCAACTTTCTGCTCGACGACATAGACAGGGAAGTTCGCCTTCTTCCATGCATTGATCTGGGCAAAGTGCTTCTCGATTTCGATATCATGGCCTAGCATAGAGAGGAAATATTCACGGACGACCTCACGATCTTTGGTCTCGGTCATAAACCAGATGGAGCTACCTGGTTTCTCCCCATCCTTGTCTCCAGAGGCTTCCACCATGATGTTCTGGCCTAAGCTCGCGCACATTTCTCGATGCGCAGGGGTATAGGTGCCTTCATGACCAACGTAACACATGAGATTCTGCGCTCGCATTTCTTCCGAGAGGCTGCTCATCAGGTCGCCTGCCACAGCCGGGGTCTTCTCAGGGGCGCCAAAAATGTCATCATTACGGGCATCGGCGCTTGGGTTTTCGCTAACATTTTCATTCATGTAGAAGACATTAGGGGGTATGACTCGCTTCAAGTGCTGATACCACTCAGGAGGGCAATCGATATCTTTCAAGTAGAGGCGCTGCCGTCGTTCGTCTCGGAAATTCGTAGGGCTCCATTGATTCGTGAGTTGTCGCATAGATCGTAGGTAATGCCCCGTCGTCATAGGAATGTCCGACTGCGCGGTTATGTCACGGACATTCTCCTCTGAATATCTAATTAGTAATCGCAAGAAGTGCTATCATATTGGAAGCAGAACGTACGCTTCTTGTCGTAAGTCTTCTCCAGCCATGCGGCGCTAAACAAGTCCGCAGGGAGGACTTTGTTCCATCCCTCTATGACCAGGGGCCGGCCACCTTCGATGACATGGAGCTGGACGAGCTTCTCAAAGCCGGCGGGACCAAGGCGGCGGATCTGAGAAGTGGAAATGCGCACGACCCAGTCGAAGTTTGGAGTTCGGTCGACGAGACCATAAAGGTCAAGGTCGGGCGGGATAGGGTCGAACTTGGCCTGGGGATGGAGTGTGGTGGGCATGATCAACAATGTTCTCTTGTTCGTGACAGATACTCGGTAGGAAGGTGGGATTTGCGATCAGTGAGGGTGAGGATGGCTACGACCACCTCAGACGCGCCTCAGCGATGCCCACGTTGCGACAGCATACAAGGTAGGCAAACGGGTGTCCAGAGCAGAATAGGTATTTTATACGGAGTTGTAGGAACAATTGCCAATGTCTCAGTGCTCTGCTGCCTCATATAATCACTCAATCCGTGATGGTTGAGCCAGGGAGGATGCGACGGAAAGAAGTGGCAGGTGTTTGGCTGGAGAAAGCTTCACGAAATTCGGAGAAGCGCCAAGTCTTTATCTAATTGGCTGTAGCTGTCGTAGTGCACGGGCGATGCGGTGGGTACCTGCCTGCCTGCTTACCTAATCTACCTGTGTACATATCTGAGCTTCAAAAAAAAAAGTTAGCGCGAACTGTGCCAATATTTTAGTGGGGACGAGAGAGGGACTGACGGAAACCTCACTTACATCTAGGAATCAACATCCGGCCTATGCCAAAGGTCAACAGGTATAATAGAAGAGATTGCGAAGGTACCTACCTATACACACTAATTCGAAGATGAATTGAAAGTGAGTTCTGTCTCTTTGTTCTTTCGTTCTTCCATCTTATTTGATTTTCACAAATTTGAGGATATGGCAGGGGCTTTGGTTGGACGCGAATAAATGTATTCACGATATCTGAGGTTGCTGTCGTGCACGGTAGTGTAATACACTTACACTCACACCTACGAACATGGCGATTGTATTTCTCCCCTCTTTGGTAGATAATATGTAATTATCTATAGAAGTTTAACAGAGCACATGTGGCTCAAGTATGGAGTTCCTATATCTACCTACATAGTCGATCTCCCATCCCCTACGGCGCACGCATTTCATGCTACCTATCAACTTACCAGCTAACGGTCATAAATTTATATATAGATCTCATTTGAGGTGATGGCCGCTCAAATAGTTATACGCGGCAGCCAAAGGGGCCTGCCGCGTCCCTTGGTTTTTCCCAATCCTGGGGGTCTGTCCCAGTCATTCTACGGCACCTCTCGGGCTATATCACATAGAATACAAGGCACCTCCTACGCGCCCCCAACTTCATCCGCAACTGCTCCCAGCCTCACCAAACCAAAGCACACAATCCCTCTCATCCCAGCCCCCAATCACGGCAGCAGCCACCGCAGGAGGGCCCACACCATTGAGGCCCCCTCTCCATCTCCATCCGCACCAGAACCGCCCTACTCCCCGCCCACATCGGGCTTCCTCTCCCACCTCCCGCGGTCGTGGGTTCCCTACGGCGAGCTGATCCGCCTCGACAAGCCGACGGGGACGTACTACCTCTTCTTCCCGTGCCTCTTCTCGACGCTGATGGCGGCACCGCTCGCCTCGCCCGCCGCCACGCCGCTCTCCGTGCTCGGCACGAGCGCGCTCTTCTTCTCCGGCGCCCTGATCATGCGCGGGGCCGGGTGCAGCATCAACGACCTGTGGGACCGGGACCTGGACCCGCGGGTGGCGCGGACGCGGCACCGGCCGCTGGCGCGGGGCGCCATCACGCCCTTCCGCGCGCTCGCGTACACGGGGGCCCAGCTCCTCGCGGGCCTAGGGGTCCTGCTGCAGTTCCCGACCTCGTGCCTGTTCTACGGGATCCCCAGCCTGCTCCTCGTGTCGACGTACCCGCTCGCCAAGCGCGTGACCTACTACCCGCAGTTCGTGCTCGGCCTGACCTTCTCCTGGGGCGCCATCATGGGATTCCCCGCGCTCGGCGTCGACCTCCTCTCGGATAGCTCGGCCCTGACCGCTGCCGCCCTGCTGTACGCGAGCAACATCTCCTGGACCGTCCTGTACGACATGATATACGCGCACATGGACATCCGCGACGACGCCAAGGCAGGGATCAAGAGCATTGCGCTAAAGCACGAAGCCGGCACGAAGAAAGTCCTTGCGGGCCTAGCAGTCGCCCAGATCGGTTTGCTAGGGGCCGCTGGTATGGCCGCGGGTGCAGGCCCAGCATTCTTTGTTGGCAGCTGTGGAGGAGCTGCTTTGACACTGGGCTGGATGATTAAGAATGTGAACCTTAAGAGCGTCAAGGATTGCTGGTGGTGGTTTGTCAATGGCTGTTGGATCACCGGTGGCGTAATCAGTCTAGGACTCGGCGCAGACTACTTGGTGAGATATACCAAAGATGACAAGAACGAAGAAGACAAGGACATCCAACAAGATAATTAAAATAGTAAGGTTGTACGATAGACAGTGTACCACATCCACGGAATAGCATCGGCAGTTCATCGCATAGATAGCTTGAGCAATCATGTACTACTAGAGCTAGAAATCCGACTCGCCGGCAACTCCATATTCATGGTATTTCTGGCGTAATGTTTTAAGTCCACGTGTGTGTTTGGCGACGGAGGATCTCTATTCTTGGATCTCGTTCACCTATGGATGTGTATTAAGGCCCGTACCTCATGATGCCGAATGAAATCAAAGACAAGCCATACATCGACTCCGCATTGCCCAAATGATTTTCACTTCGTTGTACGGAGTGAAATTTTATTGTTTTCGTCCTTCTCTCGACCCCGACCGAACATGACAAGCATCTCATCTATGATCTCGGCTTCTCCTTCTTCTCCTTCCACAGAGCCAACAGACCGACACCCGATACCTTGACGACCTTGAATCGCACACCGGGAATATCACCCTTGGCCTTGCCCTTACGACCGAAACCAGCGAGGAGGACTTCGTCGTTCTCGTCAACGAAGTTTAGGCAACCGTCATTGGGAACTATTCGAGTAGAGAGTAATGTTAGCCTAGTTTTCAGTTGCCGCAAAAGAACGATCGAATATTTTCATGGTTTCTAGTTTCAAGTATCCAGCTTTCTTCTTTCTAGATATCGAGCCATGTAATGAAAGACGGATCGTGAAATAAAGAGAGAAACAGGGGTTTCGTACCGAAAGCGGTGACCTTCTTGCCGTTCTTGATGAGTTGCACACGGACACACTTTCGGATGGCCGAGTTGGGTTGCTTGGCTTCGACACCGACCTTCTCGAGGACGATGCCCTTGGCGTGAGAGGAACCACCGAACGGCGACGACTTGAAGGCGGTACCCAGAGCTCGCTTCTTGTAACCCAGATCCGCCCAGCGCTGGTCCTTTCGGTGGAGGCGCAGTTTTCTGGCCGCGTTGAGACCACGAGGCTTGCCTTTACCCATGATTGCTACAGGGAGAAGATATCGGTGTCAGTAAAATAATAAAAATTGCCTGGTTGGCGGAGTGGGTGGAATTCGTGTGTTTTTTTGCGCGGGTACAAGGAAGTAATGGAGGTGTAGATGGAGAAATTGACGGTCGAGGTAGTTGTATTCGGAGAACAATTTTATTTCTCTTTTGGACTCGAGGCTTGGTTTCGAAAACAGGGAATAAACCTACCGACTTAGATGTGGTATCGCTGAATTGATGTGAAGTCTTGCTTGGGTGGATGGCTAGCTTGGTCGCTCCGTTCGTGGATGTTGAAGTTCTCTCGGTTAATTTTGCACAGAAGTGACCGAGAAAAATTGCTAAGGGTTTTTTCACCCTGTGCCCCGAGAAGATGGAAAATGTGGCGGTGGATGGGTAATGTGGTGGGGTCTGTGGCTATGAGTGAAATATGGGCCCCATATCGGCCCGGCAGCTTCCTCAGCCCCTGTGGCTTGTGTATCTAGGGGTAAGCATTTTATCAGCCACAGCCCACCTCTTTCGCTGAGGTCCCGTCTGGATAACCCCCCCTGCTAGATTATCATGCAGTATGCAATAGCTCACTGAGGTATTGAGCTTCTCTCCTTATCTATAGTCCATTCCTGCAGTTTCCTTTGCAGCATTGTGTCGCCTGTGGTATCTCCTCAGTACGCGATATCCAATCAATTCCAAATTAACCGCATTCTTCGGGCCGACTATCTCTTCAAAAATGTAGCCATGTCGCATCTCAAATCCAAACCGAGCATCTCCACGGCTCGCGATCCTCCTCCCAGCTTATTTATGCACCCATCACCGACTACATCTCATGTGTCCCTCCTCGGCATGTCTACCGCAGGCCCCGCACCGTTCCCGCCCGCCGTGGGCTCGACGTCCAATACGCCGCTTCCCAGCGGCGCATCCGCACAGCCGTCCCAGGCGCCCACGCGAAACAGCATTATGCTGAACCCTCGAAATCGATCCGCCGCCCTGCCGCGGCTCCACACCGCCGACTCGGCGCGAACTGCCGATAGGACCGACGCCTTGTGGGCCGAGATGCAGCTGACCCTAGAAGAGGTTGAGGTCTCCGCTAGCGGCGGCACGCGCGTCTTCGGGCCCGACCACGACCGGAAGCTGGCCGAGCTGCGCGCGGCCCAGATTGCGCTGGCTCAGGCGTGGGCGCGGAGCGAGGCTGAAGATGCGGGCGAGCTGGTTTCCTCGGATACCGAAGTGCGCAACCTAAAGGGCGCCCTAGGAGAAGTTGGGGGTATCGCTGCGGCCGCCACGGGGGGTGCGGCCCTCGGGGCTAGCATACCCACCGCCAGTGCCGGAAGGGGAGCTGCCGATAGCACAGACGGAGGCAGGAGTACCATTGGGGCAGGGAGCGGACGTCCTGGAAGCAGTGGGCGAGGCGGCGAGAAGCTAGGCGCCAGGCTCGAGGAGGACACGGAGCGCGACATTCTTCTGGCGAGGACCAGAAGGGAGGCAAACGATCGATACTTCGGGAAGGTCGAACAGGGCGTCAGGGATGTCGTAGCGAAGCTTGAGCAAGTGGCTGTCGCTATGAAAGCTGTCGAGCAGGAGACCCGGGATATCTGGGATGAGGAGAGCGCGCCAGGCAGTGCAAAGCCATGAAGATTGGGGTTGTATCAGTATGATCATAGCATTTTACAGGCGTCCGTGTTCCCGGTGCAATCAGGCGGCTATAGACTGGTATTCATATATTTTAGACGGGCTTGCTCATACAAAGGCGTTAGAGGTAATACGTATTAGGACATCTATATAGATGCTTCGCGAGAGGCTTTTTAATACCGTGTAATCAATAAATGATCACCATGTCAATTGAAGATAAGCCTGAGTAAATATCACTAGTTTGAGGTTGCCAAATGATATGTCTACGTTTCCTTCGCTCAACAATCAAGTTAGTCTCCTCCTAGAAAATGAATTCCCAATTTAGTTAACAAATATATACCAGACCTGATCTCTTGTGATATTCCCAGGCCAACAATAGCAGAGACCATACCTTTGCTATTCATACCTGTATTTGGAATAACCAATATCAACTCACACGATGTTTGGGCATGGTTTTCTCTTCCATGAATGTGAGTTCTTTCAAATTAACACACTGCATCATTCCTGCACATATTTCGTGTGTTAGAACCCTTTCATGTTATTATTCAAATGAAGTCTAAACCATTCAGTCTCACTCCAGTCTGAGTATCATATGAATAATCCCGCCTTGTCCCAGGGCTAAACCCGGAAAATCACATATTCTAAGAGTGTATATACTTTACTAGTATAGGTTATAGCCTATATTCAAGTACGAAATATGTTGAATGGGGATATACAAATTACTAAACGTAGAGTATCAAACGCCACTGAACTCTAGTCAAGACGATTTCAAGCTTATCCGGCTCATTTATATGCATTATATTCGAAGGGGTTTGAAGTGCCCAAGCTGAAAAAGGGCCTGAGAAATCCACCTCAGTGCTTCAGCTATGGCGCCCCAGCATCCTCTTAAGTAAGCGGGTCAACAAGCTGTCTATTCCGAGTCCCGTGTTGTCAGTCTCAATAGTAGCCGCCCCAAGCTCTACTAGCCCTACGAATAGTATTTTCCTAGGCACTATCGGAAGCCCTGCGTGGTTGACCTCTAGGTCGTCGTCAGAAGTGAATCTCTCGGGTAGTGATGCTGCCCCCCAGCAGCGCTTCCAGAGAGATCAGCTGCATTATTGGATTCCCGACACCGCCAGCATCAGCATCGCAGCCACTGCCATATTTGTCACCTTCGGCATCATCAGAACTACCAGAAGCAACAGTGGTGGCGGCGGCGCGCCCAATACCATCACTGCCGTTACCGCCACCACCCTTCCCCCTCAACCCCTCCTTCGCCGCGCCCCTTGGCCCAAGCCTCTTCATTAGCTCCCTGCTGTCGTGCTTCTTCCTCCTACTGGACCCGAGTATGACGGAAGTCTTTGCCGCGGCTGTGAACCAGGCGAGCGGAGCCAGGTAGGTAGGTAAATGATGAGAAATGTAGTAGGGGCTTTGCGGATTTGATTGAGTCAAGGAGGTAAGGTAGTGTTACGGACCCCAGAATGGAACCACGTGCTGGTCACGTGGTTTGACGAGAGAATCAGTGAATCGCTCCTCTTGGCAAAGCGATTTAGCGATTCACTTGTTTTAAGGAAAGGAGAAATAAGTATAAGTAGATTGGAATTTCCTTGTGTATCTAGTCATTCATTCTTCAGCTATCAATCTAAGACTACAGTCACTCTTTGATACTATAGTGAGAGTACCTTGAAACCTCTCTGACGAACATAACATTGTGAATGAATTGAACCAATCTCAACCCACTGTTACCTTCACAGGTGAGTACGTACTGGGTTTTCTTGATTTGAAGTCAGCTGACTAGGAACACACAGGGAGGTTCGTCACAGGTAGGATATTAGATACTTTCGCCTGTCCTTATATAGTAGCTAGTAGGACCTTGTCGTTGCTGCGGTTAAGGGTAGGATACTAGAGGTGGTCAATACCAGAACGCAAATCAAAAGGGGTGATCTGTATGGAAAAGAGGGAGAGATGTAGGTCTATATATCAGGTGTATATTACCGAATATATCTTCTTCGCAATTGTTACACCGAGTAATAACGAGAGATATCTAATCATCTACTCAGATTACATTTATTACGAATCTTCGTACATCATATACATTGGATGGATATATCGCACCAACTACCAGCAATGTGTGGTAGTGTAAAATATATTTTCATTTTCCTAGCCCTTCCCCGTGTTGTTCCCTGTGATCTCCTCCGAAAATTACATACATCGGCAATTGTTACATCAAAGGATTGCCCCTTCAAAAAACAAATGAAAAGTATCTAGTCACCGTTGTGCCCATACTAAATATAGTAGAGAACTCAGGTTTCGGCTATCTCTCGGTTATAGGGTTGCGGGGATATTTGTGTGGCTGGCTGAATAGGAGGTAGCTGAGATACACCCCCTTAGGAGGCTGACGATTGCCACCCTCTTGAAACTATACGCACCCCCGTTTGCCAGCCCATGATATTTTTTTAGTGTTCTCACCCTCGATACCTTTATCACAGTAGCCAACCTCTAGCTGCTGCTCCTATTTGCTGTATGTGTCAAGCCTTCGATAGGCTTTGTGATATACCCTAACGCCTTATCCCCCCCCGGGGGCTTATGTGAACACCTACTTTGTCGTTGCTGGTCGTCTAGAGACACAAAGCTACGGCACTGCCTTCTGTAATTTACTACGATAGATCACTTAATCTCAACTTTTCGGTCTTTCTTCTACTATGTCGGGAGCCCTCCGAGAGGTTCCTAATCCCCACAACCTTCGTTAGCAAGAGGCTTGTAGCGGCAAGAGCGTGAGATGCATGAGTGCTTGTGAGAGAAATAGGTTGATTTGATATAAAAACAGCTTTCTATTACTGGACCCATAGTTCTGGCTCTCTACGCAACAGCTACGTTATCGCCCTTACCGACTTCTGGCGTCGTGACAACAAAGCAGGCAAATAGCACTACTACGACACATCTAGCCACTGTTATAGAACTCCTCTATGCTACAGAATGAATAGGTGTATGTAGGTCAACTAACACGAACTTAGTAAAGTAAAGAAACGATGGTGTTTAATACAAGCCGGGGCTGATCCAGACAACTATAAGCCCGTGCTAGGTACGGGGAGCAACTTTCCTCTGATCAGCCATACTCGACACAACTGTTAACGCTACCTATCCCCAAAGCTGCGCTTTTGGCTTGTGTAAATTAACAACACTCTCTGTTTCGTGCCATGCTAAATCGATTCAAACTGTACGTTCTCGTAAGCAAAGTCGATTTCTTCATCTTTACGCACTGTTACATCGTATCTAACAGGAGAGAATATAGGTCCTACTCGACTCGATTAAAAATATTTGCAAAAAGAGCGTTCTGCGTATTCACCGTGGTTTGTTTCTGTTAAGAGAAGTAGAGACCAACTCTACTAGGGATATCGTACATGTAACAGTATCTCTGATCCTTTATCTAGACCTCCCATCTACCTCGCAAAGCTTTATCGCAAAGTACATTTTCATTTTTCATGTATACTTCATTCCTAGCATTTTGTTCTATACCCTACCTAATTTATATCTTATTATATCATTTCCCTTTCTCCCTCCCTTCCATTACACGGCAGCAGAAATGTTCTTATCTTGGTGCAAAGAGCTCATATGCGTCCATACAAATACTAATACTCGAAGTCATGAGGATGGTCTTTGGTTGATCATCGAAGTGATCGGCCCGTATCACTGACTTTCCTAGAAACATAACATGCAAACGTATAACACTTCACTAGAGACGAAGAGAAGAGCGAGCTATAATTACCCTTTTCCGGTAATGATTTGCTATGCTATCTCAAAATCTATACCTGAATGTATTGAGCCCAGGTCTTTCGTTATCTTGACCCCCATGTCAACAAGTGGATGTCCTGATGTTAAACCAGGTATACTGTGCAGATGGCGTTAGTAATTCTCCGATACTTAAAGACCACGTTTGCCTGTACAGGAAATTGTACAGTAGCATTTATCTGCGTGGCTATCAATCTACTCGACTGCAAGGGACTTTCTTGCAGGACGCAAGGAGCAAAAGAAGTCAGGATTATAGTACTAGTTATTAATTAAGCATGCAATGTAGTGCTATCGATGCTAATATGATTCTTACAACTTGGCATGACATGTTCTTATAAGTCCCAGTTTATCATCACAGTTGCATGTGATTCCGAAGCTGGTGTTATACCTGAAGCAATTTCTTCGCGTTGAAATAGACTTTGAGCTCCAAATCCGACCCCAGATATGCCGTGTCTCCTCAGAAGTCTTTGCGTGATGATCTTAACTGCCGCTTCGGGACGCTAGTACGACCTTACTCTTCTAGACCTTCCCCGCGTCGCGACGCGGGGATGAGCAAGGATAGGTACCCGCGGCACGTCCGGGGAAGGGAGAGAGTAGCTGGTGACAGATAAACAATAAGTACTGCACCCCCCTTACGATCGCGTCGGGACGATGGTAGATGACGAGTTGTATTGCTCGCCGGTTCATGTGAGCCTCTTCAACACTTCAACATCCACCCATTATCGCAAAGTCGCCGCGTCGCAGAGTCGACGATTCCTAATCTGTTAACAAACTGCCACATATTCAGAGATATTGGAGTTGAATTATCGAATCATGAATGTGAAAACCGACGTCCATAATGGACAACACCACCTTGTCCACAGTCATGCCCACGAGGAGGACATCCCGGGGACAGTCAACATGAAAGCTGCTGGTACGTCGTCAAGGGAGGAATCAATCTGTTAACATTCCTGGGCTATGACCGAATTGGGTCGAGGCAGAATTGAACACGATAAAAAAAAAAGCAAAAAAAAAAAGCTAATGATTGACTTTTCTACAGAGGGCGACGATACAGGCTATGGGCAGGCGCTGTTCCCAGTCCCGGCGGAGGACCCCAATGACCCCCTACAGGTCCGAAGAGCGCGCAAAACACGTCGATCCCGTTGAAAAAAGAAAGTTGAAAAGAGAAAGTCATTCTAACTAGACAGCAGTGGTCAAACTTCAAGAAGACGATGATCCTCATCATCTGTTCGTTCTACTCCTTCCTCGCGAACGCCGCGCTGATCGGGCCCTCCCCTTACATCGATATCTGGGCCGGGGAGTTTGGGGTCTCGCCGACGGAGGCCTCGGAACTCGTATCCTACCCAAACCTGGCCTTCGGCTTCGGTAGGTTCTAAATCCCGCTGCGCATAGCAAGGGGGGCGAGGGAGGTGCCAGTGTAATTGCGGTCGATTGTGCTGACGTGGAGAAGGGTCCTTGATATTCGTACCCTTGTATCTCAAGTTCGGTCGGCGACCGATCATGCTACTGTCTTTGGTCACGGTGAGAGATGGCCCAAGCTCCCCCAAATAACGTATTTTGATCTGACGTGGAGCTGAACGGGTCGGTAGTTCTGTGCGGGTCTGATAGGCGCGTCTCGATGCAATACGTTCGCAGGGCTGATGGCTGCCCGTGTTATACACGCCTTTGGTTCGTGTGTGTGCGAAGCCCTTCCCGTACAGCTGGTCAATGATATCTTCTTCCTTCACGAACGCGGTGAGCGTATCGGATATTACACAGGTAGGTACTGTAATTGTCCTGGTGGGCACATCCTCACACACCGGCCCCTATTCTAACGGGACACACAATAGTTTGCCTATCTTTGGGTACATTCGCCTCCCTCCCGGCAGGGTATATGCTGGCTGGAGGCTATGGATGGAGATTGTTCTTCTACGTCGAGTTCGCATTCGGCATGGCGCTGCTGGTGCTCGCGTTCTTGTTCGTGGAAGAGACGAGCTACAATCGTAACGTCGCAGTGACCATCTCCTCCTTGCCTCCGAGCGAAGGGGAGAAGGTTGGCAGCGAAGAGGCTGAGCATGGCGTCTCAGGATCCAGCCCAGTAATTCCAGCTCGCAAGTCCTTCGTCCAGACGCTCAAGCCATGGGGAAAAATTGACCATGAAGTACCCTTCTTCACCATGATGGCCCGATCCTTCACCTATTTCCTTGTACCCCAGTCGCTTTGGGTTATTACTACCTTTGGCATCAATATTGGATTGTCGGCGCTCACTTACTCGTATACCTTCCCCATATTAATTGTATCGCCACCATACAACTGGGGAGTTGTAAGTCAAAGTTCCTGAACAGCTGACTACATCTATTACTGACGCATATGCAGACCAGCTCAGGTCTCTTCACAATTGCTGCGGTCATAGGTTATGGCCTAGCCGTGCCCTTTGCATCGTCATCTGACCGCCTAGCTGCTTACTTCACCAAACGTAACAACGGGATTCGAGAAGCCGAGATGCGTCTCGGTGTCATATTACCTGCCATGTTAATAGGGCCAGCTGGTATCGTCCTCTACGGTCTCACCGCTGACCGTGGCTTGCATTGGGTGTGGTTCTTTGTGGGTGCTGCTATGTCTTACTGGGGTGCCTACTTCTATTTCTGCTTCTCGCTTGCATATGCGGTGGACTCATACAACTCGAACACGTCGGAAATGCTGATTGCTATGAACCTTGGGAAGCAGGCTATAAGCTTCGGCCTCGGCCTCAAGGTGTTGACGTGGGTGACGGAGAAGGGTTACGCTGTGGTTATGTCTGGAATATTCGGGGGAATCTTGCTGGCAAATAACCTGTTCTTAATTGTCTTCATGGTCTGGGGGAAGCCTATTCGAAAATTCATGGCAGAAACTTGGCTGGCGAGGTTGCATTCCCGGAGCATCAGGGAAACTCTCACTCACTAATGGCTCGATGGGATGAATAATGTGCAACCTCTGCCGGGCAGCGGACTTAAGAGTACATAGGTCCTACATACAATAGTTACCTAAGTAGAGATGCTAGTAACATGTCTCGATCGCCAAGCACCTGCGTGTCAGGGTGACAGCTACATCTATCCTATAAATCCCTGAATCTACATACATCGTTGGAGAAGGCGCGTCATAATTCGCTCTAGACTTGAGGACTGCCGTGTAACGATTCAACGCTCATGCAGCCCGCCCTCCCTCCGCTTGCAGGTGGCATTTTCAACGGAAGCATTCCGTATTACAACAAGCAATGAACATTCTTTTCTTTTAATCTCGGCTTCATCTCATAGGCTCCCGGATCTTTTCGGATGAGAAGTCTTAACTCCACCATCTGCCATTGCCCGAATCAAGAAGCAGTCTCATTCAGCTCTCGAGTTGGTATCGAGGAGAGCCAATGGCTGCTAAAGCTGGGCTCTTCTACTGTGTAGGTAGATCAGATTGCAATGTACGTGGTATGCAACCCAATTCTATGTAATAATGCATTCGATGAGCTGTGGCCATGCTCGATACGACTCTAGCAAGGGTGCAAACCTTTACCAGTACCGTGACCCGCAGTTCGATCTAGTGTAGAAGCCGGCTTTCAGGGGGAAACGACATCTTTCTAAATCACGGATCGAGTTACTGTCCCCACAACGATCTTGTTTCTCGGACGGTCCCACCAAGATTTAGATATTCGGAGAATGAAGTCCTCTGGTTGGTCGACTCCAACGTCAGCTAATCCTTGACCTCCGAAGGAAAAGAGAACAAGGATGTTCGTCTAACGGCAGGACGGCTGAGGCTTTGGAATTGTGGTATGCAGAGATTATATGCACCATTACAAAGGCCCTCCACCCTAAAGGCCCCTTCTCAGGATCTCGGGTTGTCGACTTTATTTTATTTCCCGAACAGCAACTACCGCTAACTTTTTCCTAATCCTGCTGGCAAGCGTTGACGTTAACCGGGGCCGCCCGGGAACCTTCTTTAGTGTCCAATGGCCGGCAAGTTTCTATACGTAGCTAGACCACATTGTACATAGTATAGGTTTTCTTACCTCGGGCAGACTTTTCAGGGGTTCAACACCACTGTAAATTGACGAAGCTAGTCAATGACTGTCAACGGTCGACCTGCATATGTGTTGCTATTGGCCAGCTAGAATTATTCCAGAAGATTTGAGGACTCGGGTCAACGTGAATAATCCCCGCTTTGACAAGCTCGTTTCACATTTCCAGATGCTATAATTAGCACCCGGCGATTTGTTAGGTAGCGAAATTAAGAAATGATGACGGCCCTCTCGGATACAGCGAGAGTGGAGAAGCGGTAGTCGGTCTAGGGCTGTTAGCATCGGTCGCCCTGCAAGAGACACATGGTCTAGTTCAGGGCTGCATACCGTTTACACGGAATACTCGGCATTAGTCCTTGGCAAGTCGGCTTACTACCCGCGAGGGGAGACGGCATGGGGTTGTATATCCCCTTCTGTACCCCTACCAACCTTTTATCTGCCAAATAGATGACCCCTGGCATAAATCGATCATGTCTCATATAATCTAGATTTACAATATAACAGGAGGATTTGGTCCGCTTCGTAATATCAGCCAAGAGATTTCCCTTAGTAAGATGCAGTGCCACCTATCCCCCATACGTGCTCTGTGCAGCAAGACCATGGCAGTTACGGCAGCGGTCAAATGAAATCGGTGCGGCTCAAGTCAGTGGAAATGGCTTATAGCTAGAGTTAAGCAGCCGCCAAGCTGTGAGGCGTTCTACTTACGGGGGTTATACAGGTAGTTAATACGTACAAGAAGCTAATTCAACCAAAGCAGCTAGTAAATCGTGTAATCATACGGTCTATACCCCTTGGCCGTAGGGAGTAGGTAGTGAATTGGCCATACTCAAGGTTGCACTGATGTTTGCTACCATAGAATCCAAAGCAGTGGCCAATAGAACATACATGTAAGAATAACATTTCAGCAGCTTCCGACGTCATCAATGGATAGTCGCCGCTATACAGTCTGACAAACAAAGTGATGCCGCCAACATCACTATAGTTTAACCTTTCGTGATTGTTAGTTACTCTAGTTAACTAGTGAAGGGCTGGGCGAGCTTAAGACCACTACGTATGCATCTAAACAAGATTTTGTGTGTTGATCTTTCGCCTCGATCGCTCGATCGAGAACTGATTGGGCCGTGCGTTACGTTGGGCCCCTGGTCAGTGATGTTATGCATTCATCTCTCGTTCCTATTTCGGGGAATAGCTTCATGGAAGATCGCTTCCCAGTTTGGACTTTGAATAGCACCACAATACGTAGTCGAGCCTCAGCGTCTACGAAGTCATTGGTATACTTCCATATGGTCGTAGGGATTTTTCCTTGATGCTGGATAGGGGGACGTTACATCGTCCCATTACAGACTAATTGTTGAATACACGTCGTGTGTAGGACCTATCAAAGACTATTCGAACCGGCGGTGATGGCTACGTTGGAGGAACAGTCCTTCAGCATAAATACCTAGTCCCTGCCGTGGACAACTTGGAGTTTTTGGCCATCATCATCGAAGCAGACTACAACCATCTTCTAATACATAACTCCTCACTTTTCACTCTTGCACACTCGCTCAGCAGACTTCCAACTCAACACCTAAACCCATCAAAAGCAAAATGCAGTTCACAATTCTCTCCATCTCTTTCCTCGCCGCCGCCGTCATGGCCAACCCCGTTCAGCGTCAAGCTTACGTCTCTTGCTCCCCTGGTCTATACAGTACTCCCCAGTGCTGTGCCACTGATGTGCTCGGTGTAGCTGATCTGGACTGTGCTACTCGTAAGGCTTCACTCATTCTCTAGGTCATGAGGATAACTCGCTAATAAAACTTTTCTCTAGCCCCGGAAGTGCCTACCAGTGCGGAAGACTTTGAGAAGGTCTGCGCTACCGGTGGCCAGCGCGCTCGCTGCTGCGTCCTCCCCATTGTAAGTAGTATCACACCAACTAAACAGTATTTCCAAGACTAACAACTTCCATAGGCCGGCCAGAGTATCCTTTGCCAGACCCCTATTGGTCTCTAGGTGCCAAGTTGAATCAAAACAGCAACCCCTGGGTGTCTCCGCTCTTTCCCAGCAGAGACATGCCATCTTGTTCCGATTCTTTTTCAGTTCCCGAGTCTAGATGGGTTGATATTGAGGTGCAAAGGCACATAGATGTTGGGCCATACTTGTTTTCACATTCGTCCTCGGGCAACGTACATGTAAAGTAAAAGTAATTACATAATTTGGAATCTTTTCACGTCTATAACTGTCCAGTTCGAAATGCATATAAGACTACCAAGCTACTTCTACGTAACCTTAGTGAAATGATAGATGAATGAGAAAAATATTTGGAATAGAGATAAAGAGTTGTGTTGAAGGATAAGTTGCTTGGCATAGAACATTCGCCATGTAATATAAGGGGTAATTAACGTTAATGCGTTGTCTAGTCTGGTGGCAACACGTCGATTCCAGGCCGTAACTCTACTGATAGCACGAAGAAATTTACCAATGGCCTACAATTGCACAGGGATAGCAGAACTTGGCCATATTGCCGCTCAACGTTTATCAGCAGGTATTGGTCCCTCCCAGAACGTTTTTGAATCTAAGCGCTCGGGAGACTATTCAGATATGACAACATCCCCCAACTCCCCCACGTCATAATTAGGATAGCTTGTTTGAGACGATTTACCCGAGATTCGAGACTTGATCGCCAAGATAAATCCCTTAAACCATCCCTAGGTTATAGTTTGCCCTTCTATATCCCCAGGGAGAAATTACGTGTAGATCGCCGATCTAGATTTTAGTACCCCTTGCGCTCATCCATGAGGGAATGTTCAAGCATTTGTCGAACTAACCCTCCAATCAGCATCTTTCCTCGAAAATTTGTGAAAATCATATCCATATTTCAGTAACCACTCGTGGCAACGTTATCTCTACATGTGTCGTTGCACGAGCACGACCTAACCGAGGCTTCCGCCATCCCTACCTAATATAAAACACACAAAGCTAGGTATTCATTGCCGCGTCGTCGGATTCGAATCCCGGTCAGTGGACGAACCAATCGCGAACGGTAGCTAGTAGGCTTAGAATCTCGAGGCACTGTTTACCCAGGAGCTAATGACGCCTTGCCTTCTAGTTAGGAATAGACGTAGTACGAAAGCATGAAAGCATAGTTGACCGATTTGCTAATTCTCACACACCAGCTGTTAACGCAGAAAACTCGATTGATATTTTCGCGGTTGCGTTGTATGACTTCATCCTCCTCACAGGATGATACGCTTGACATAGAATCAAAAGATGGCATCTTACCAAGATGTCGGATCGATTCAGGTGAGAGTCAGTGTATTCTAACTCACGTTATCGGTGCTTCATCCGAGCAGTTGTAAGCAGAAAGGATATATATTTACGCGCGTTGCTTAGGATTATAGATTTCCTCGAGTAGTCTGTGCAGCCTTACGTCGAATAACTGTCTACAGTGCCTCTCAACAATGAACCAGCCCCTATTCATCTACCGAACTGGGCCCTGAATGCCAACCTCCAGGGAGATTCCAATTGAATACCAAAACGACAATGTACTCCTTCAGCCTTGAGGTAGTCATGGATCAAGCTCTGCTCCTCATTTATCCCGAAATTTGTCCCTCGACAGTGGACTTCACACCTTTCCAGACTTGGCAAAGCCAATGGGCGAACAGATGCGAAGCCAGCAAACAGGAGAAATAGGGGCCTCGCGACGTCGATTTTGAGGTCGCTGTTGGGTTCAATGAATACGATGAGGCTCTGTAGGGAGCTGGGAAGTATTTGTTGTAGCGAGGGTATAGCATCGACTGTCCATTCTTGGTGGCCGGGGTTTGGCGGTTTGCCCAAGAACGTCTGCTCTCCAGACTCGATCGACGGTCCGCAGAAATAGGCGTAGTCCACCTCGAGCGTCTCAAGACGAATAAACTCTCTCATCGATGTAACAGCCGTCATGATCTCGTTCAGTCCATGAATCTCGACAGTGATAGCCAGGTGTTGGAGTTGGCCACCCACGTGTCTCCCAATCGCGGCGACAAATGCCCCGGCATCCCAATAGGCCTCGACACCGTGATGTTTACTTCCATGGCTATACCTGAAAGATATGAGATGTGGCATGTGGGCTAGTAGCTCGGATACCCCAGACGCGTCCATAGCGCAATGCACAAGTTCGATACTCCGCAAGTTAGAGTTAACTTCAGGATAGCTCCATGTGAAAGGGTAGCTGTAGTTTACAGCAACCAAACTCGTAGCGAACAGGGTTTCCAGATTGGGCAGTATCAGGAACGGGGCTAAAAAGCCCAACCTTTCTTTTGTGTCGTATTCCGCTTGGAGCAGAAACTCAAGGCGCTTGAGCTTGCTTAGACTTGCGTCTACGTGGAGGCTGCGGGCCTTGCATTGGATTTCATTGAACACGTTTTCGTACTGGTGAATGCCGTTGATCCTCGCGTCAAACGTGCATGGAACACAGCTGGTGTTCCACGGTAAAGTCAAAGTTCTTGTATTGGGTAATAGAGTAAGGAAGAATACGCCAGCAAAGAAGTCATGCTCACTATAGTGATCAGCGTCTCCGAGGTCAGAAAGGAGGCTTTTAATCCAGAAACTCTCGTCACCGTCAGGGAGGTAGGGGGAGCTCGTGATTAACTCCTTGATATGCTGTAGGACCACCTCATTATCCTTCAACTTATCAAACTCTCTATATGCTGCCGTTTTGCGGAGATCAATGGAGAACATTCCCAGGGTACTGTAACGTTTGTACTCCTTGTAACCATTGAGGTCGACTGTCCGCATATAGTGTGGTAAAGAAGGCTCTTTAGCAACTCTATAGAGCCAATAAAGAGCATTCCGGTTATTATTGATGTTGAATGAGACGTCCCTACACTCTTCTCTTTTGGCATTATAGTCTTTTATGAGTTCATGACCATAGGCATGGATTGTCTTGCAACTTAGCATCACATTTTCGAACCCCTCAGGAATCGACTGCTGGATGATATCTCGGAGGAGTTCGGTGGGCAGGTCAAGTAACAACATTGTAGTAATTTGAGCGATAAAATGACTCTCACAATCACAATCTCAATATTACGACTAAGCCTGTGACAGATGTTAAACTGTGAAAGAGGAAATGTAGGAGAAATTTCAGCTGTGCCACATTGTTGTGTCGTCCCCGCACGTATATTGCATAGAGATCTGCATGAACAGGTTGCCTGCCTAGTGAACGGACGCTTACAGCGACCGAAAGCTTGAGCCAACGACATAAACGGAAGAAATGCTGACCCTCGCCGATTGCCTCTTGATAACTCAAGTCCATGAAAAAACGTGCACAATAGTACTTGAGTTTCAAGCCTCTTAAGAATGTTCTCTTCGCCTCAACTTGTATGGTTGACATGATCATGCCCTGGCGTGTTTTCAGCATACGTTATTGATTAATAGAGTATCCCGGATGATTAACTTAGACTAAACACTTAGTATTCCTCGATGTGTAGGACGTGATTTCTACCTACTTGATATATCAGCATGGTTCTAACCCAATAACCTACACTAGGATAGGGGCAAACTGACTAAAGCCGTCGGTAATAATGAAAATCGCGTAAGGGTGCTTAGCAGGCGGGCGTTCTCTCTCTACCTTGTATCCTCGAGCTGAGCCTGGGATCCTACATTAGGACGGCGTTGCTGCTGCATGTCGTCGCCCCTTTTAGTGGGAGTCTACTATACAGCTATAGGAACCGGAACCAATCTCCCAAGACACAGCTAAGAGGAATTTTCTTTTCTTTACGCCTGCAATGTAACGCAATAATAACATTCGTCACAGGGAGTTCTCGAGCTGAGGTCAACTGCATTATATGCAGGTGCTTGATCATCACAAATGCGTCATCAACTCTCAAGTTCCGCAGTTCTCCTACTCCCTTCAGCTGAGCGGATGTCTCCCCGGTGTTCCTTCTCCATTCAAGTTATATGCATGGCGTTTCTAAACCCCTGGAAAGCTTGATATCTACCTTGACCAATAAAAGTTTCCACGGTATGTAGGCTTCACAGCCAGTCAACCTTGCATAGACAATTTCAAATCACACTCCTCTACGAATGGAATTGCAGGGCCGTGATGTAAGCTAATACTATGCGCACAACATCTGCATGATCGAATCACAAGAGTCTCTTTTATAGGTACCCAAACTTCTGCAACTAGACCCGTCACGCCAGTAACTTCAGCGGAGCTTTCTCCGAATGGCACCGGCGAGGTCTGCTGACAGCAGGATGCAAGGTGCGACTTGGGCAAGCATATTGGGCATCGTCGACTTTATTTTTGCTACCACAGGTGCATCCAGTTACTCCAATAGTTTGTCATGTCAACTAATGTCACGCTGAGATGCCTGGCGTGCTCTACTCTCTGGCACGCATTTGTCCATTTTTTTCCTATCAACTCTAATTCGACAGGTATACTGTGAGATCCTGACAAGGAAAGTGCTGGATCATGCGGATACCTAATGATTCTCGCGTAGTAAACATGGGGAGGGGTAAGGGAAATTGGTGTGGTGATGTCTCCAAGGTGGCTGCATGTGTGATAGCCATCTCGCATTCTATACTCTTGTCAGGAGCTTAGCCTAATATCGTTGCGATCGTAGCTTATGGCGGTGAGAATACGGGATCGGCAAGATTTGATCTGGGAACTGGAGGTTCATCCGCTATGACCTTGACCACTAAGAGTGCTCGGGAAGTAAAGAGGTCATTTTGATGTAAAGCGGCCGTATATCTGCGTGCCTTATTTCTAGCTCTTGGTGCAACAGCGAAGTTATCACCTAACCCCTGAGAAAGCTTGCAACATGAAAACTCCCAGTGCTAATGATGGCCGAACTTACTTGAATATTTGAGGAGATCGAGCCCATATTCATGTATCCAGCTGACTAAAAATGACCATTATGAACCTAATGCAGGTCTAGATGGCTACATCATATGTGAGACTTCCTTCCCTGCCCTTTTCATAGGTACTTACATATACTCTGTTACCGCACGCACAGCAAGTTCTGCTAATTTAGGCCACATTCATCGGACTACGCTAGCCTCCCACTTTCATGAATTACATGAGTTCTATTTCACAAATTGAAACGTCTAAGTTTGTGCTCATAAAAGTTTTAATAATATGCTATTATTTTCGTTTGATCCTCTGTGCACCACGTGGCGCTTAGTTTAGACATTCTATAGTGAGAGGATCTCCTCATCTTAATAATTAGATGATAAAAGGTCAATGGCCTATTGAGTCCTGAGGAAATAAGTTTATTACGCTAAAGGGCACGCGGCTCACTTAAATAAATACTTTATGATATTCCTATATAGAGGATAGCTCCCATTCTATGTTATGGTGCTAACCTAAAAAGAGGGTTGGGGATATAGCATACACAGTACATTACATCTCATCGGACAAGTTTTGATTGTCTGACCGAAATACTATCTTGTACTATATTCTAGAAAAACCACAGTGAACATAGTCACCACAGAGAGTAGGTCCGTTTATGGTGAGACGAAAGATCGGCGATGAGTTGACCTATGAGTTAAGTCTCCCAAGGCATCGGCGATACTATTGTGTGGTATCGGTCGCATAATTTTTCCCAATACCTCGAATCAACGATTCATATTCTTGAAGACAACCGGCACCTGGAAGAATATAAGCCTCATCATACTCGAATAACCCTAAGCCAAACCATCCCGTTCCTAGTTCCTCAAAGACTCCCAAAGAAAATAGAATAGCATCAAACAACTCTATCTCACTAAATGATGAAGAGAAGCATCATGTCCATCAATGGGTGACGGTCACAAAAGCCAGGCTCTTCAATAACAACGTCAGAAAGATGATAGGTGGACTGTCCAAGGCGGCCGGAGCCACTACAGATTTAAACGAGTACAAGCGGGCCATGCATGGATAGAAACTTCAAGATATAGGTTACTTTTACTCAAAGCTCCCTGACTCATTTGACCTTGAAGAGTCTATTTTGGCCTTGAGATTCTATCGCCATTGAAGTAAACGCCCATTGGAGAAACGTGAAGCTCTGTACGTAGACGCTAATACTTAGTAGATCGGCCGAGGAATGAGGTCACGAAGGCGACAATACACACAAGCTTTGAGTTCCCTCCGAGACATGAGGTCGATAAGTTCAAGATCAACTCAACACACTCCCTCGAGCAGTTGTGGAGGCGTTTTAAAGAGGATTACTTATGGAAAACGCATCAGAACTGGTGCTTTCTCAACACATTTATCATCATGAGGATGACCATCATTATACGCATTTAACCCAGAAACATCATAATATATAGGATTCAACTCTTCGGAACACATAATAATTGTAGAAATATCTGTAGAACTATTAGTTAGCTACTTTAATTGAGCACGCATGAATCCTCATAGAGTCTGTCAATTGAGTCGACTAGAGTCGCCGCAGTACGTTAAGACACGGCGTGGGGATTATGAACAGTTATAAAGTGAGAATATAAATACAGGGGAGGGGTTCAAAACTCAAAGTCGCTATTGCACGATGCGTAGGGGTTTTTGGCCATTACCTAGTCGGCTGGTCCTTTCGTATGCAACTGATCTTAGATTTGCTAGGCAGATGCAGCGAGTAGGATGGTTAGAACAAGGGTTTGTAACTATTTAGGTAGGTAACTTTCATGTTTAGACAAAGCTTCTCCTAGGTCGTCGAGGGTGGTACGTAAATCCGAGTCATTCTCGACATTGTCTAGGAGGCTCGGGGAGTCAACAGCGGAAAGGCTTAATTGATAGCAAATAACTAATATTCACAGAAAACGATCATCGTTTTTATTATGTAAAGAACTAAAAGCTCTAGAAGTCTTAGGATGCCGCGAGTTACTCAAGTTTGAAGGTTCAATAATCACATGTATTTCATTATCTTTTCATTGGGTAAGAAAAGTGGATTTATTAGACACGGGAAAACCGTTAGCTCGTGCTAACCAATAAACGAAACGATCCCTACAAATACCTATCACAACGACGAACACCCATGAATAAAGCCCCCGGCCAAGTTGGGATATTCAAGAAATCTTACCCAGAGAATTGGTATAGCAAGAGATGGCCAATGCACCACCACAAGCTGCCATTGCTCTCCCCCCGTCGATAACCTTCGATTCTATCAGACTAGATACTAAGCCTACCGCGGCACTAGAATGTTCACAAGTCCCAAGTTCTGGTCACGCAAAATATGCCAACATTTTTGTGGTGTTTCTGAACGGTCTTATTGCTCCGCAGACATTTTGGCTGCCTGTGATGTCTCTGATGCTCCGCCGCTTGAAGATAACACAGTCCGCGGGCGATGGCCCGTCGCAACCCCAGATGCTGGCCTACGACCGCTACGGACAGGGTAAATCGATTGATCGTGACCCGAACGACAAGGGGAAGGAGCCGGGCTACGGCCACGATGTCCTCGATGTCGTCCACGACTTGCACCAGCTCATCAGCCAGGTCAGTCGGCCTAGGGACGGGGTTCCAAAGCGGCTCATGTTTGTTGCGAATTCCATCGGATGCGCGATGGCGCGGCTCTATGCCCAGAGCTACCCTGGCACTGTCGCTGGCATGCTGCTCCTCGACAGCATGATGGCCAACTCTGACTTCGTCAGCATATTTCCGGACCCAGACGGCGCGGACTTCGACGCCGGGTCTCTACCACCGGGGGTCACGCCAGAGATGCTGCGCGAGACTCGCGAAAAGTTCCGCACCGTGTTCCACCCGAGCGTGAAGAACCCCGAGGGTCTGGATCGGCGGAACTTGGCGGAGCTGCTGCCGGATGCGGACAAGCCGTTCCTGTCGCAGGGATATGCCGGCACGCCGCCGCATGTGACGGTCGTCGGCCACGATCCCGAATACTTCGCGAAGGAGAGCCTGGAGGGCTCGATGGCGACGCCGCTGGCTATCTCGAGCAACTACACGAATCCCACGTGGCATCGCTACAACGAGGGCCTAGTCAAGACAACAAGTGCGGATAAAGCGGTGGGCCCTGTGATTGCGAAGAACTGTGGACATTTCGTCCAACGGGATGACCCGGGGTTTGTGGCTGAACTAGCTTGCGATTTGATCCAGACGCTTGTTGCAGAGGCATGAAATACGTATCTGCAGCGGCCTCAACATAATCACGGTTTAAGGAACGATATTTACGATTTACGATTTGTTATTTGGTGAGAGTTGAAGAGTACTGTGATCTAGTATTTACATAGCACTACTTGTCAGTTACGATTAATGACACCTAGTTTTACCAACTTAGAAAAACATCACTACTTATTGCTTGTGCTGCATGCTTCATGCTTCAATGCCAAATACCCACAAACACTTCGGCAGCTAAGACATGTCACTGCAGGTCATTTGTCCCGTTCAATCTGCGGGTGTAAGAGTTTAGCGCAAGTTATATGGGTCATAGAAGTATCTATAGTGTCGACCTAACCTGGTGCCTTGGGAGGTATGTTTGAAAGCAAAAGTACCGGACCCCCGATTCTTTGATATTCCATCATCCAAGACACTACCTAGGTACTTCCAGCAAATAAATGATCAGGTGCGACGACATAATCGCAGAAAAGACGGAAAATTATGGAAGCCGATAACGTAAGTATGACGCTCGGTACTTGCTCATGACGTTATCTAATCCAGATTCGCCACCACTTATAAGCACACTTGGGGCTACCTCGCACAGCACCAGCCGTCTTCACAGAACATCGAAGCTCAGGCAACCTACAGAAACTACCTCAGCATCATACCTAAATACACCTAACATTGACATAACCAACCTGCGACGCAAAAACACGCACACACATACATACATACACGCACAATACATAGATCATGTCTTCGAAAAGCTTCAGCTACAGCAGCTCGTCCGTCTCCTACTTCTCGTCGTCGACCTCGCGCAACGGGCAGACCACGGGCTCCCGCTACGCGGCGTACACCTCGAGTGACCCGTCGGGCACGACCACGCGGACGGCCTCGCAGCGCGCGGGCGGGCCGGTCTACACCGAGCGCCGCGACTACGACGCCTCGGGCCGCCTGATCACGTCGGAGGGCCGGCGGGCGCTCGGCGGCGCTGCGGACGCCGGTCGGCGCATCGAGGACGTGACGGACGAGGAACAGCAGCGGGAGAACGACAGGCTGTATAAGGAACGCATGGAGGAAGAATACGCGAAGAGGGAGGGCGGCGCTTAGGACTGGTGATGATGGGGGGGAGATAGATTGGGCAATGGTGGAATGATAGGTTACCGGTTTGTCAGACAGGCAGGCAGGCAGGCAGGCAGGCAAGGCAGGCGTTAGGTTAGATGGATTAATTACCTGTGGGATAACAGGAGATGGGATTACTAGAATGGCATGGAGTAGATTTGCAGGTTGCTATCTGAGTCCTTACCATACATACAATTAATACCACGAATTATCTCTATCTTCGTCTCCTCTGGTTTATATCGTCTCCTGGATATTCTGCAGTATAAGTCCAGAGCGGTAATCCGAAAATGGAGCAGGATATATCCTGAAGACCGCAACATGTAAATAAAGTGATCCATAGATACCCTGCGTTTCTAAGAAACTCTAATTTGGGTATTTGCGTCTGGAAGTCTTGAAATTCTTAGGATATGTTTTTATACCAGAATGAGGCGAGCCAGCTTACAACATCGATCCAGCGAGAGAAAAGGAAGAAGCTGAAGAAGGGGCTGGGCAGATTCAGAGAGGAACACCACGCGGCAAACAAGATAGTTTTGGTATAAATAGATGAATGAAGGCAATATCAATCTGCCAAGATCAGTTATGGTAGTACTTTTAATATTCCCAACCTGCTCTCTAGCGTATGGCTCTTTAGACAGGAGGGCACAAATGGCCATTCTTAGGTAATGTATCACGTCAATCACATATAAGCAGGTATGTACAGTTAAAAGGCAGCAACGAAGATAAATAAAACTCCCAAGGGCCCGTTTTAAAGAGAAGTTAGCAACAGGAGTTTAGTGTGAAGTCGATTTCGGGGGCCAACATGTATACATGTATACACATATATACATACGTATCCATAGGCTCCCGTCCATTAATAATTCTAGGTACATCTAATAGCCGTCTTCCTCCTCGCCTTTGTAAATATTATTCCTTCTTGTTTAAACATGAATTATAATAGTGATGATAAGAATATGAGTTGCAAGACCAAATATTCGTCTAATAGAAAAGAAGATCAGGCTATGATATGTAGCCAACCTCTCTTACATTGGAGGTAAATAAGTAGTAGATCCTGACGGTAATTCAGAGAGTACCTATATTTCCTCCCGGTGTAGTATGTGGGCTAGTTCTACACTAGGTACCTACCTAGTAGTTCTAACGGCACTGATTAAAAGGCCCGCCCCCTCCCCTCCCTCTCTACCCGGCCGTGCGGGCTCCGATGGAGCCAACTCGGCCCCGAGTTATAGGATTCCATGCGCTTACCTACCTACTCGTAATAGCCTGCGCATTTATCGTTGCACGGGAACCAATTGCGCGGACCGGGACTCTTCGATTCGAAACCTACCGAACCTCCCACAGGTATCGGAACCCCATGGCGTTAAAAAGCAAAAGATTTTAATCTCCCGAACCAACGAAAGCAAGGGAGACCAGAGAATTTGGGTACATAGGTAGGCTAGGGGTACTAAGGCTTTCCCTCCCCCTGATTGGACAAGGGTGGCTCCGGCCCATGCCAATTACCAGGCTTGATTGGCCGGGGGCACGTGTAAGTGCGGCGGTCGCCAACCCACAGGACAGCGATGATCGTAACAAGAGTATCCGGGTTCGCCCAATCCGGTGTTGGGATTTCCCGCCTGGTCAATGCTATTAATATAATAACAAAGTGTATTTGCTCGAGTTCGTCTTCTCGCAAGACTCCTCCCTCCCTCCCTCCCTCGCTTGTAGGTAGGTTAGGTAGGTAAGTTATTGGTATCTAACGCCTTGCATGAACGCTTCGTTATAGACCAGATATCAAGGGGCCTAGAGAAATTAGCACCCGCGTTTCCCCTAGCCGCTATTCACGAACGGGTACATGTCGTGTGCAGTGCAGGGCACCTCAAGCATAGGTACTCAGGGCGTTTGAGTGTCCGCGCCAACACGAGGGCGCATCAGAGGGCAGGGCAGGGCAGGGCAGGGCAGAGGGATACTAGGTAGTGTATGACGATCATCCGTCCAACGTGAGTGAACGAAGTTGGAAGGAAGCTTGGACTCCCAACGTACCAAAGTTGTCGTTCTTAGTTGTGGGGAGGGGGGGACAGGACATAGGTACATATAAAGTTGAATTGGGCGTAACCAGAAAACAAATCCGAGTTTCGCTTTCCCACCTGAAATGATATAGTCGCATTTCCCCGTTTCGAACCATCGACCAGACTGCGAACCTGCGCCCTAGAATACTATCGGGAGATAACAATACCTGACGTCAGTCAGTCAGTCAGTCTTCCAACCTGCATGCGGCTTCTCGTCCGTTGAGAAAAAAAGGGCCCTCGACGAAGCTACGCTGTTGGATTTGGATTTGGGCCTGGATATACCGGCAACCACATTCCGTTTCCCACGACATCATCACCGTCACACACACACAAAACAACATGCTCTTCACGACGCTCCTCGCCGCGACGCTGCCCGCGACGGCCGCCGCCCTGCCGCCCGCTCCCCCCCTCGTGTCCGTCGGTCCCGTGGTGAACCTGACCGTCGGGATCCCCGGGAATTGCGAGACGGAGGCGTGCTTCTACACCTACTCGGAGTGCAACGGCGCCATGAGCTTCCTCTCCAAGTACGTTTTCCTTGTTTTTATCGACCCCCCTCCCCCCTTTCTTCCCCTCCGGGTCCTCTCGCGATTTGGGCTCGGGACCGTCTCTCGGCTAACCCCGGTTTTCGCACCATAGCTGCTTCACGCCGTGCGGCACCTCGACGATACCGCCCTCGTACGTGTGTGACTCGCCTACGGCTACGCCGACGCCGACGCTTGTAGCGTAGATGCGTTGCCGGATTAGAGGGGGTTATCGTTTTTTTGGATTCGAGGGTTGTGCGGTGTCATTTTCTACTCGACGATGGATGTCTTGCATAATATACCCAAAACATAAGCATTGTTTTAATTGCGCTGAGTTGAATGATAGGTATTTAGAGTTCGGCATCCGGTCCCGATGCTGTACAAGTAATGTCTTATGTTAGTAATTACTTAGCTTCTCATGTGTTTCTGTGGTATGATGTGTGTGTATTTTGTATTTCGAGTTTCGGAAAGGTTGCTGCTATTATTCAGCAGGCTCTCTTCATAAGTTTTATATATAACAAGTAACGCATACCTATTACCATTATATTCGAATATACGACGTGAGTTGAATATGTTAGAGCTAGCGTTAAATATCTTGGCTTCGGAATATTCTCCGACTTGCGAAGGTTTAAAAATGCAACGGAAAGTATATCTTGGATCTTTATAGGCATTGTAAGCAGTTTATACCCCCGATGGCATTGAAAGACTATCAACATTTTGGTATAAAGCCCGACTGTTTCTTACAAGCCTGACGCGAAGTGAGTACTTTCTCTTGCTGCTGGTCTAAACTATCTGGGCATGAAGCAGGAGAAGGGGAAAAGCGCGAAAAGGACGAATCAATTGAGGATAAGGATGACGTTGATCCATGGCAATCCTCATGCTTATCATCGTAGCTCGTCTCGTCTCAAGCGATTATCATAACACGGCCGCTTTCGTGACCTACCCCTCTCTGGTTCCTCTTCTAAAAAGTCATCTATTATTTTCCTCCGAATAATCGTATCGTCTTCGATATATTCCTCTTCGTCACTGTCGTTATTATTCTCCTGTTCTGGTCCCTGGCCACGCTTACGTTTGCTCGGACTTGCACTCCTAGTGCCGCCTCCATCATATTGACGACGTAGCTCTTCGGAAGACAGCCACTCAACGTGAATACGCGGACCATTCCCACCCGCTTCGGCTTCGCCTCCAGGCCGTCCTTGTGACTGTACGCGGTATCGCGCCACGCGGCGGCTTACGGCCGACTGGGCTACGAAAGGCTTCAAGAGCAACAGAACAGCTCGGGCGAAACGAGCATAGAGGAACTCGCGCGGTACGTCACGTGGTAGACCGGTAGTGGTCGGCGCTTGTTGTAATACGGGCCGATTGTGAAAGTGCTCAGCAAATTCGCGAGTGCTAATCTTAGTAGCGACGAGTAGATGAACAGCATAGCTGCCAGCTTTTGGCACGACGGTAAACCAATGATCATCAAAAGCTTTACGGATGTCACTTCGTAAGTCAATCTTATTAATTGACTGGTCGACATCGTGGTGCACGCCGTACTGTGACATGGCATTCCGCTCAAACCATTCTCGCTCCGCGTCTGGTATGAGGTGTACGGCCTCGATCAAGCCGGATGCCTGTGTGATGATACAACGGCCGGTAATAGCGGCATTGGGCTGGTGCCAGTTTCGAAGCCAGCCTTTTAGAGGAGTGGAGTTTTGGTCGTCGTCTTGATCTTGGTGGGGGAACGGCCAGTCTTGAAAACTAGGAACGATGGGGTATGGACTTTTCGCATGTAGTCCTCCTTCTGTACTAGCACCGACGACAAAGAACCAATATTTATTTCTAGTAAGCACATCATCGAATTCGCAGTTTACGCGGTGTTGACCGGTACGGTCCGTCGCCAGATATCCATCCGCATTGTTCGCTACAATCTGGCAGGCAGCTAAAGCAGTGCCATAGTGTATGCCCTTGGTGGGCGACGAGTGTTCTTGGTCAAGCTTTGGAAGCTTGAATAGTAGGTCGTGCGGGAATTCGTAGCCGGGGTGGTAGAATGAGACCTCTGCTACGGAGGCGGCAGGTGACGGGAGCGGTAGAGGATCGCGAAGAGCTATTCCTAACGAGCCTGGCGGCATTTAATATTATAGAGCGGGATGAGCTTCCATGTGAAGGTTATTGGATGTATGACCTGTTAGTAAACATTTAAGTAAGCCCCGCAACCAAACCTGACAGTTAATCGCAACTGGGTTGGCTGCCATCTTAGGTAAAACTTAAATGATCCAGCGACGCGCTAACACGTGCCCTATCAGCTATCTGCCGCATCGTCCCACCTTTTTCCTATCATGGCAGCTGGAACGGCCGAGATTCCCCAGACGGAAGGACCCTCTGCTCAGGACCCAAGGTCTGATGATCGACCAAGTTCAGACAGCCAGAGTTTCCACGCCATCCGTACGTAGGAGAATCACACAGAACGTCCGGAGATCAGCCTGCATATCTCGTCATACGCTTTGCATACAACTTCCCTAAACTTAGCTTGTTTCTCCAGACCTTTTGAAACTTTTTGTCGACTGGGTAGCAAATTCCAACCTCCACAATTCAACCATCATATTTTATCACCAACCAACCGACCGAGTCGAGTCGTCTTGAGACATCACTTGTCTCCTTACGCTACATTACTCGTACCCGCACCCAAATCGAGAGGTTCCCGCCCTACCGCTTGTCTCCTGCCTCAATCCCGCCAGTTCCGGAACACACCGCAAATCAACCATACTACCTTGCAAGATGCGTTTCCTGACTGCTGCCGCCGTCCTGGCCCTCGCTCGAGGCGCCTTCGCCGTCGACGTACAGAAAGCTGTTATTGTCAGCTTCCCAGATGGCACGACCGATGACGTTCTCAACCGCGCGATGGATGAAATCCGCGGGGCCGGAGGGATGATTACTCACGAATACAAGCTGCTAAGGTACGGGAAACCCACCTTATTCCCCCCTCCTTTTCTCATCTAGCGGTATCTATCACGGTGACAAACCATCGTCATCGTCATCATCATTATCATTGGACATATCAAATGATCATCGCAATAAAGAAACATCCATCATATAGGTTTCAAAAGGACGACCAAGAACCATGTGCTAACGATTATGCGTGTGCCAACAGGGGTTTCGCAGCCAAAGCCCCGCAGAAGATCCTCGAGTCCGTATCGGCGTGGGGCGTAGAATTCAACGCCGTCATCGAGGAGGATCAGGTGGTCGAGATCGCGACGAATGCGCCGAGAGCGTAAACGAGCATCATACCCTAGATACCGCCATCGCCGTTCTGCCGTCAGAAAGCACGAGCGAGCAAAATATGCCAAATAACTTCGGCCGCGGTGATGGACAGGAACCCACTCCCCTCACGGGTAGATTAGAAAGAGCGAAGGAGAGAAGAACGACGGTTTGACAAGGCGCCGGGCGACCTCGAAAATGATACCCCTCCCCTAAACTCTACCTTAAATGAAGGAGTTTTCGGCCGGATAAAAAAAGGAATGGGATGGAAAGGAGAAACATTACTAGGAAACACAACGAGAGTTGGTGGTTGCGATCTTCTTGATTAGACAACGGTTTATCAGGCGTTCTCTTTTCTTTTTCTTTTGTTGCCGGAACTTGATATTATTCGTCCGGGGTTAACTCTCGTTACACACGCGTGGTTAATCGCCGGATAGCTTGATTATTTCAATATCACTATATTTAACCACGCCCATGCCCTGGGATGATGCTTGCTGTTACGTGATCAGGGATGATATCATATCTTCGCTCTCCCATTTACTTCGGTAGGTAGTTAATTCGGAGAGATGATCCATGAAGACGAAACTGGCCGGCTAACGAGGTCACTGCATAATACTAAGCTCGCAAGCCGTCGTTGTTGGATAACATAGTCAGGATCGGATGGTTAATGGTCTGCACAATCCGCCAGGAGATATCCTACAAGGCGGGCATTAAACATCCTCTGGCTTGGGATAAGGAATAAGTAAATTTTACGGAGGAAGTCATATATCATATGAAAGAGGGTAACGTGGTGGACTTTTGGGCTTTTTTACCGCATAGTTTGTTAGGAAGGAGTGGTGTTCTGGAGTTGGCATGGAACGAGTGGAAGTCGGAATGCAAACTTGTTAGGTATGCGGTAAGGGGCATCGTGATACGTTTCGCTAGGAGGAGAAAGAGTTGGTGGGGCTTTTTTTTTTCTTCTTTTTTTCTCATAGAGCACTGGTTGTTCATTCTTTTCCCCTCTCTGAAGATGATGTAGATATGTAGAAAGAGGAGGGCGAGTAGTTCACTTAACAGAGTGGAAGAGGCTATACTATATATATATATATAGACTTCTATGTTGCTATACTCTTATGGTTCTTTACGGAAGCGGTAGACTCTTCACAGCTTTATGAAACTACTTGGGGATTTTCATAGGTATACTATCAGATCTAGCCCCGTTTATGTGGGAACCCGTAACGGGCGCACGTCGTCGATTTGTGCTGTTTCCATAATTCTGTAACTCGAGAGAAAGGAGAGCTCTCTATTCCGTACTAATATAACAGAGGCTCGGTTTTGGCCTTCCTAGAGTATGGGACTCTGGATGTAAGAAGGATTCCCCTTCCCTGCCTACGTCCGGGTTCCTCGGAACATTAATCGTAAGCTTTTCTAGGTACTCGATATTCTCTGCAGTTGTGTATATGCACCCACAGACATATGTATGCACTATAAGTATGTAATCAGCTCATTTCAGTATAGGGGGGGATGTTCGCGGAACTGGGAGAGCCTCGTCTGATTGGGCCGCCTGCTAGCGACTCGAACGAGAGGGGTAGTAGGGGTACTTATCTTTGATTAGGTACGTTTGGACGAGGAGTTGACGATACGTTGCTTGTTAGCGATATTGCTTTAATTCCCAGGAGTTTGAATTACACCTCGTTTCGATGGACCGGTGGGGTTTGTGTGTGTATTTGCCCCGCCTCCCTCGCATTTTGACTCCCATCTACATAGCATTACTTGTAAGCCTCTGGTAATTAATTCGCCCGGGAAGAGATTGCCTTGCTCTGGTGGCGTAGTTCGTCTGATCTCATAGCGTGACACGGAGACCTTGCCTGCGAGAAGGATTCCAACGCGGGGATGGATGACATGCCAGGCACGAAGCCCGTCTTTCTACATACAGTACGATACCAACGGGGTGGAAGACAATTTGTTTGGGTGGAACAAGAAGATGAAACAAACGAACAACCGTCAAATGCGACGCTAGCTGGCACACACTGAGTATAGGCCCTGTCTGACACTAAGCGAGAACGGTGCAGTTGCATACTTCGTGTTGCAATATGTAAGGTCTTTTAGAGGCCTACCTGGTACGTCCACTATAATGATAAAAAGGAAATCTAAGAATGTGCTTGTACTCGAAAGATACAGAGTAGAGTACCTTCCTCGTTACCTAGTTAGGTAGGCTTGTTAAAGAAGCTATGATGCAATGGAGGACGACGACGACGATTCGAGCATCGTAAGGGCTATCACTTGCCAAACAAAGACTGTGATAGCAACGACGGCTGGGGAGTTCATGCAGGACAAAGTGAGAAAAGGAGGCCCTGGCCCCACCCAGCAGCTATGACCTGCCGCCCTACTGCAGTTAGTGCATCTACCCCCCTGTAGTCACACGCTGGCTTAAACCCTTTCGGGTCGCTAGTGGCATCCCAACGGGGCCAGATGAGTTTCGGCCTGGGTAGGTCAGTTCAAGGCCCGTGCCGCGACGACCTCATCTCATCGCCCAGCTTCATGCTCTCTTTGTTATCCCCAAGGGCCCAAAGAAGCACGAGAACTGCCTCAGAAAGCTCCTTTGCACAACGACGACCCAGAAAGCCATCGCCGGAACAATGTGCTTTGTGGGCTTTGTCATCGTCTAAACAATCCCTTCTCGACTGGACAATGAAACTCCGAAGCTTCTTGTAGCCTCCTTGTCCGCTGACTCGTACTTCTATCCTTCCGCCCATCCTCCCTCCCTCCACCTGCACCGTTTGATCCATGACTCTTGACAGACCGTGAAGGATACCATGATTCGTTGATTGACATTGAATGTCAATTCCTTCCTTCAAACTTTGCTGCCACGAACCCGACGACATACTGAACCGAACCGAACCGAACCGTATTACCTCCTGAGACTTTTTCTTCGAACGACTGTTGGTGACAGCGCGCAACCACGAGACACCCGCAGAACACACCGCCTTCCACTTCACATCGCTATTACGACCGACACGCGATCATCATCTTATTAGATCCAATCATCGACCGGCGCGATGATCCCCTCAATCAACTCCCAGGCCACCCAGGTGGCCTTGCTTGAATGGGTATGTCAAAACTTCTCCTATCTTCTTTGACCGTTGAAATGATAGCTAACTTTTTGTGTTTATGCAGGCCGACTCGATGCTCGTGCTCCTCCCGCCTGGGCGCGAAACCGACCTGAGGGTCAAGAAGCCTGAGCACCTTTTTGACGGTGCCTTCTTCTCCATCTTACTTGAAATATTAGATACCGCATACAACCCGGAGAGATTCGAGCAGAGCCTTGCCGCCTCCATAGCCACTGATGGCGGCCGGAGAAGGAACCTCCATATTATACATATGGGCCTGATCGACTTTGCGCGACGGAACTGCCAAAAGATTGAACCCCTGATTAAGAATATCGACTTCCAGGCCCTAGACAAAGAACCTACCAGGACGGGCATGTTTGAGGTGAATAGCAACCCTTCGCGGCCCGCGTCAGCCGCCTCCTCCCGGCCCTCTCCAACCGGACCCCCTTCTCCTCAACAAGTGTCCGCAGCGTCTCGACCAGTGGCTAAACTATGTTTCCAGATCCTGGTCGCTTTTGTGTGCGCCGCTTGTTTCCGCGAAGACGATAACTCCCGATATGTCACTTTGGTCACAGGGCTTAACGAAAAATACCAGCAGGCCATTTTCCAGATCCTCCAAGAAGTTGACGCCAAACTCGTACAGGGAATAGATGTCGTAGAGAGCGACACTGATGCCAACACCAGCGCCGCGAGCCACGATGCCGATCTTGCACAGGAAGCAGCGATCGCGCATCTACAGCGTGAATCAGAGGAAGCCAAGCGGCTAGCTGGCGGGTTGAGAGTACGACTGGACCGTCTCCAAGATAATTACGATGAGTTGGTGAGAAAACACGAGGAGCTTCAAGACGAGAATGAGCATCTGCACAAGCAGATAGAATCAGAAGCAGGTAATTTCGACAGACATCGGCTGCAGCGCCAGCTGAGAGAGAATGAGTCGCTCATCGCCAACTTGGAGAACGAGAGGAATTTCCTGGTCGAAGAGAAAGAGCGGCTCGTGAAGGACAAAATCCGTCTCGAGGCCATGTCACAGAAGGCAGAGTCGCTAATCGACGAGAACCAAGAGCTCAGGTCTAAAAACGAGGAACTTTCGAAGAAAGCTAACATGGCCGATAATCTTCGGAAGAAGCTCGAGGCGCTGAAACCACTAGAGTCTGAGCTTAAGACACTACAGAATGACAGGATCGATCTCGCCAAGGCCTACGATGAACTCGAGAATGCGAGGTTGAGAATCGAGACGTTGAAACGCGAATCAGAAGCTTATGCTACCAAGATGCAGGGGTACGAGATTGACATTGCCAACTACAGAGACCAAAAACTACTATTGACTACGCAAAATAATGAACTGCTGTTACGTATGGGTGATATGGAACAGCGAAGTCAACTCGATGAAGCAGTCGTCAAGGACCTTCAAGAGAAGGTCATGATGCTTGACCCTTCGGCTGTCTCAAGCGACTCCTTGGCTGCCCGACCGACGACACTCGAAGATGAGCTTAGCGAATCTGGCAACACTCTCTCGATGAGAAACCTTGAGGTGCAACGTCTTCAGGCAGAAAATGCTGTTCTTAAGAGTAGCATTGGTACCGAGACGGAGAAAGGCCAGCTAATTCAGGAGATCGAGGACACGCGTGCTTCTCGTCAATCCATACAGGATAAGTATAATGACATATTCGAGAGATACACAGTAGGCCAAAACCAACTCGACTTGCTTATCCAGAACATGGGCAAAAACGGGTTAGTTAGAGCTATCCAAGCTTGTTATGATTTGGCCCCAGGCACAAAGTGGCTGATGTCAGATTACTTCAGAGAGGAGGCATATTCGAACCTACGGACCCAGGTCCTCGCCGAGCAGGCCCGAACGAAACAGGTCGAGAGGGAACTCGAAGCCACCAGGCAACAGCTCGCAGACAAGGAGCGTGCTCTATTGGAGGCCCGAGGCGACTGTAAGGCCATCATTGTGGAATATGTCTTGAACGGAGAGCGTGCTAATGATGCGGAAAAAGTGAGCGCTGTAGAAAAGTCGAGCTTGGACGCCCTTGCCGAATTAAAGAATACCGACGGAATGCTTGCCGTTTCTCTCCGCGCCGAGCTTGACACGAATAGAAAGAAGTACAAGGCGTTGAAGGACGAGTCAGAAGCTCTGCAGAAGCAACTTCTGACCGCTTTCATCGAGAAGGACGAACTTCGCCGCGAGGCCGAGCAAGCAAACCGCGAGTTACAGAAGGCAGCCGATGGGCAGACCGTCAGCACGGACAGCGTTAAACAGTCCGAGAAGATGGAGAAGCTCCGGACAAGATACAAGCAGCTACAGCAGGTAAGTTCGATTTCCAACTTATCTGAAGCTGGATCCCCCAGCGATGACGACGACGATGATGTCGTCACTGTAAACGTCAAACGGCAATCCATATGGGAAGCCCTGAGCCCCTGGTTTGGAAAAAAGAGGGCGCAGCCTGAGGGTGGCTTCTACCCTTACCAGGTTAAGAATAATGGGTCTTTTGGCGTGCCGGATCACCCAGTCTCAACCATGGGTCTACGTGGTGGCGGCGGCTCCTCGACAGAGCTGGACGCCAACCCTGGTCCCTCAGGGTATTATTCGCCAGCCCGCATGAGTGTCCAGTCTGCAAGGCCATCTGCCCAAGAACAAAAGACCAATGATCATCAGATCAAGAGATCTAGTAGCTGGGCTAGTTGGCTAAACATGCGCTCCTGTGGTTGAATTTCTTTTTAATAGTCGGTTATTTATCGGTATCCGGGCTAACGAGATACGTCCGTTTTACAGCAATACGAACAAGCCGAGCTCAAGATTCGCGAACTCGAAAGGACGCTCAAGGCCGTCCGTGCCGGCTCGGATGCTGACGCTCAGAAGGTAAGTGAAATCCCGTTCGTTACAAATTTGGTTATATGGTATCCGGCGCTAGGACTGGATAAGCAGGGCGGTTTGGACGTGCTGCTATTTAATTTTGTCTATATATTATTGTTCTCTCTTGTATCCGAATCCGTCTTATTAGATCTTCACGATCATGTATCTAGTCTTCATGTGATGGCAATAGGCCAATTTCGGCTGGTGAACTCATTCATTCCTATGGCATACTAATGAAAACCCCCGCAGGCCCAGTCCGACAAGGTCATCAAGAACTTGCAGCGCGAAAACGCGATGATCACCACTGCGTGGTACGACCTGTCTAGTAGACTACAGAGCAACCATGTTGTCCTGCAGCGCCGGAACGACGTGCCGCGGAGCTGGCTGAACAAGCAGAGGCACTTGGTTAATGGTAAGTTGCCAAAGTCCTGACTATTATGTGCATGCTACAGCTCCCATGATGATGCCTTGATTGTTTCGCGCCAGAGCAAGATTTACTAACAGCCCGATAGCCACTCCTAGGAGATAGGAATTCCAGGCATAAGAGAGGTATGACGAAGGGCGCTGCATACCATTGCCACCTTGCTGCGTGACGGCACCGTCGGTATCCTCTTGCCATGTGGATAACTTGGTATCATGGGTGGTTTTGTTTTTTTCCATCCTCTCTCATTGGACATGAAACGGGCTTGATGTCTATTTTCCCCTTTTTGATTGCCGCCTCTCGAAACTTGATGCCCCTACCCCCATCCGCCTACTACCTTTTGACGCGGGAAAGTTTTTCTTTTTTTTCTTCTTGGCCATGCAAACAAATAACTTGATACCATACATGTCATACACCAACTTATTCATATGTATAGCGGGAGCGATGGGATTATCCCCTTTCCATTTTTTTATCATGCCTTTGGTAGTAGACTGAGCATTTTTCTTCTTCTTTTTTTGTGGCATGCATGCATGGCATTGGGGAGGATAAATTGAAGGGGCCATATTCCCCCCTTTTTCACTTATTTTGCGATCCTGTCTCTTCCCCCATTTATCTCGTTTTTGGTGGCTTGATTAAAAGAAAGATTTTTTTTTTCTTTTCTTTTTTATACCCCCCGATAACAATGACACGCCCTGTTTTTTTTGGTCCTAGACTTTGCGCGGTTTTGATGTATAGGATAGGATACATAGGTAAACCTAGGTAGGTTAGGTAAATATCAGCTAGTTAGCTAGTTAGGTACCTAATATTAAATTCCTTGCGGAGGTTCTATGACAAGCTTGACGGTTTCTTTTTTTTTTGTTTATGAAGGAAGAGGGGGGTGGAGAGAATATTGGATTGATTGATTGATCGATATTGATTTCAGTTTAAGAGGGAAAAGCATTTGAGATTTGTTTCCCTCCTCCGTCTTCTGTGGCCATTCGTGAGTTTATGCCCCTTTTTTTTTGTACCTACTTAGTTATCCACCGCACGATTACCCCCAAGATATGTAACTTTGTGTCGGGATAAATGTCTCTTGATAATATATGTTACACGTAGGACGGGGTTGGTTTGGTTGTTCTCTTCAACAATGTTCTATAATGTACCGACTATGAAAGGGAGGGTGTTAAATATTATCTTTCTACCTCGGGGTTGATTTATAGATACATGAGGTACCTAAGTAAACACAGCCCGCCTAAGTTGCTATCATGATTTTTTGAGTGTCTTTTTAACTTGGGTATACTTCAAAATACCCAAGGCTAGATGGGTAATATGTAGTATGTATTCTAAGTACCTATACACATACTTACGGTTATATAGGTATTTACTACTGTGCTGCTACGTACTTTAAATACACTTCAACCTTTTACAACACCTTTCGCTGTTCCTTAGGTAGTATGTGTGTAGGTAGGTAGGTACGTAACCTTAAGCAAGTCTGTGTATAAAAAGTGGAGTTGGACAGGTATAAGTTAGGTAGGTACTTAGGGTATAGGAAGCTGTATAACGGGAGGCAAGATAGACGAGATGCGCGCCATTTCACTTGCGGTGTTTCTTCTTCGTCACCTTCTGCTGAAGACATGGCTATTCAATCCTTTCGGAATTTTTAGTGCCATCCCCTTTTCTACCGCGGTTAGCCACCTCTCTTACAAGTCTACGCTGCTAGTCTGTAAAACATGCGACTCTTTATGGTGATGTGTCGCCGTACTAGCTAGGTCCCAAGGAATTTATAATCAGCAATGCCTCATTAATTGGAGTCAGGCAAAGGAAAAAAAAAAGTGAGCTTAAATATTTTCAAATATCTCTTTCATTCAGAAAGGCCGGATATAGTGTGACATGGTTACATACACAGGCCGACGACGACAAGGAATCCGTATGATACAAACCGTGTCAATATGGTTTCCCATTTCCCTTCGTTCGTTCCTCTTGTTGCTCGTATCTAAATAGTCGTCCATTTCGTAAGTCAACCCATGTCTCTTCTCATGCGTGACTTCTTCCCCCCCGGCCTCCGGCAATACTGGGGATCCGGGATGCGCATAACTTCTTCCTCGGTCCCTGGATAGATGGAAAGTTGGAGCAACCACTATAAGACTCCCATACACCGCTAAACATTAGAAACAGCATCGAAGATGCCTCGAGAATCAAGGGCTACTGTTCGCCGGTCTATTGGCCGGTAAGCTTGCTCAGAATGCCACCCTTCTTCTTGTCCTCGCCAAAGACATTAAGCAGGCTCTTCCAGACCTGGCCGGGCTCCTGGCTGGCATCAATACCCTTCCAGATACCGGTGGTCTTATAGTAACCGACGACAGGGGCCGTCTGAGCGTGGTAAGTCAACAGCCGCTTCTTAAGCGCATCGGCGTTGTCATCAGATCTCTGGATCAGTGGCTCCCCAGTGATGTCGTCAGTCATAGGAACTTTAGGGGGGTTGAAGATGCTGTGATAACTCCGGCCAGAAGCAGGGTGGATTAATCGACCGGTGATACGTGAGACCAGAAGATTGTCGTCGATTTGTAGCTCAACGGCATGCTGCAGCTTCTGGTTCTTTTCCGCGAGCATCTTATCGAGGGACTCGGCTTGGGTGACTGTACGGGGAAAGCCGTCGAGGATGAAGCTGTGGATTCGTTAGTTTGTATGGCCCGGAGTAAATGTATACTGCGTAGGCAGTTCAATTGTGGCAATGGTGGGGAGAAAACGTACCCTCCCTTGCATTCCCTGTTGTTCTCCAGCTCCTCCTTGATCATGCCAATGACGATGTCATCGCTGACCAGACCGCCGGCGTCCATGATCTTCTTGGCTTCCCGACCAAGGGGGGTTTTCTTAGCGACTTGAGACCGGAGCATGTCTCCAGTAGCCTTGCCTCAATTGTCAGTCTCCTTATGCCCTCTACACGGTGGATCGAGGTCGAGGACATACCAGGTGGCAGCACGAGAACTTCTCCTTGATCTTAGGTGCTTGTGTTCCCTTGCCTATTCAGTCGAAAGCCTAGTTAGCGCATCCCGGACCTCCTCTACAACTCGACACCAATTGCGACCCCTATTCACGACGTACCAGCTCCAGGAGGGCCGATCAAGATCATGCGGACGGATTCGTTGGATATACTCTCGCCGGATTGGCGCTGCTCTAGTCGCTTCACACGCTCCTCGAGGCCGGACACAACGTCCTGTAGCCGCTTGAACTCATTGTCGATAACACCCATTGTGAATAGCTCTGGCTAACCGAGAGGGCCTGACCAAGGCGTCGAGGGAATTAGGTGACGAGGATATGAATAATATACGGGGAGCAGAAGAGAGGAGATCAGGAGAATCCGGCGAGGGCAGGCGGTCGGAGGGAAGGGAAGGGAAGGGGAGATAGAAATAGTCAGTAGCCAGAGCCCGGGAAAAACGTTGAAGCATGCGAAGTCGGGCTTGCCAGGATGGATTGACGAGACGGGTCAAGACAGGCCTTGGCCAGGTTGCGACAAATATGTTTCGCAGGTAACGACGACTTACGTAGCAATTGACGCTTCTCAGTGGCTGCAGGTACTGGAAATAGCGGGGGTTCTGGCCTGTGCTTGTGACTACGTGCGACGTACAGCAGGTACCTTGAGTGGTAGTGGACCTTAAGTGGTACCTTAGCGGCTAGGAAGCTCGGCTGTTTTTCTAGGTATCTTACAAGGCGAGGCGCGAGCTCCAAGCCTCTCTAGGTCCTTTTTTTGTTCCGTTCGGCCGCCGAGGTCAGACCTCACTACCTAGGTACCTACCTGTAGTATTTGCCTGCGTACTAGTGCTAAAACTAACCACATGGTCTGTAATCCTTCTTATACTGGACGTTGACTTGTTCGGCGAGATGGAATGTAAGTACGCTGTGATCCGACATCAGGACGTATCTAGCTTACTAAGACCCGTATGGGTACTCGTGAATCTCTTATTTCCTATTTCCATCTCTTGCCCCTTTGGAACTGCATAGGAAACGGATAGATCGGGAGCCAATTAAGTAAATTATATTACCTGATGACACAAATCTCTCCCTGCTCGTGATTTAAAAATACCTCTCCAGGAGAGAAGAGAATAAAACAAAACAAAACAAAATACAAATACATACCTGATCACGTTGTCCACGGGAAATTTCGGGTGAGCTTTTATCTCTCAGCCAGGAGGAATCCTGTTGTTACGGGGTTATTCCAAATACATCATTGTACTTGGGATTGGGAGGCTTGAAGCTCATGCAGATGAGATGTAGGTAGGTACAATACATGACCTGTAGGTACTCCGTACAGCAGGATGTAGGTTAGTAAGTAAGGTACCTCCCAACGGTCCACATCGACCATGAAGCTCCAGCCACGCTATGCTTAGCCACATCTAATCTGAAAGCCATCCATTCCCGTCCACTCCAGCCTCAACCACCGGGCCTGTGCATGCTGCATGACGCTAAGCTCCATCAAGGCCTAAGCTCGTCCGGGGTTTGTGTGCGAAGGCAGCCTCACCTTACGACAGCCTTCTCATCCTGTTCGCATCTCTACCTAAACCTGCACCCCCGTCGAGTGGCCAACCCCAACAACTAACTATCTCTTGCAATCGGCCAACACCTCCCAGACGAAACCGACCACGAAATCGACCTCCTAACCTTGCATCCTCCTCTGCCGTTACTATGCCCGCCACTACGGCCGAGACCCTCTCTTTCGTGAGCAGAAATGTCACCGTCGCTCCCCTCGTTCTTCTATCCGTCGTAGATCACTACAACCGCGTAGCCAAAGGCACACGGAAGCGGGTAGTCGGTGTGCTGCTGGGTCAGAACGATGGCAAGAATGTCCGGGTATCAAACAGTTTCGCAGGTCGGTCCACTCGCCCATCAGCCGTAATCGGTGCTCTAGGATCCGATTAGACTGACATGATTCTGCTTTCTAGTTCCCTTCGAGGAAGACAACGACGACCCGTCCGTCTGGTTCTTGGATCACAACTATGTCGAGAACATGAACGACATGTTCAAGAAAGTCAACGCCCGCGAGAAGCTAATAGGCTGGTACCACTCCGGCCCCAAGCTGCGCGCATCCGATCTCGAGATCAACGAACTATTCAAGAGATATACCCCCAACCCTCTGCTGGTCATTATCGATGTTCAACCGAAGGAATCGGGCGTCCCTACAGATGCTTACTTCGCAGTGGAGGAGATCAAGGATGTAGGTTATTCTATGCTATTTCTGCCCTAGAATAGCTTGGCTGACTCGAGAAACCTGTAGGATGGCACAACCACAGCGAAAACTTTCGTACACACACCCTCTACAATCGAAGCCGAGGAGGCAGAGGAGATCGGTGTCGAACATCTGCTGCGTGATATCCGCGATGTTGCCATCGGTACCTTATCAACGCGCATCACAAACCAACTACAGTCACTACAAGGCCTACACCTACGATTACGAGAAATCCAAGCGTACCTGCAGAAGGTCCAGGAGGGTCAACTTCCAGTGAATCACGCCGTGCTAGGAAATCTCCAGGACATATTCAACCTACTACCCAACCTCTCGACACCTAAGACTGGCGCCGATGGGAAGGGTGGCCACATGGGCGAGTTGGGCTATGCGTTGAGCGTCAAGACGAACGACCAGCTCCTGGCTATTTACCTGAGCAGTCTGATCCGCGCCATCACCGCTTTCCACGACTTGATTGAGAACAAGATCCAGAATCGGCAGCAGCAGGAAGAGAAGGAGGCCAAGAAGGAAGAAGCCGCCGCAGCTGCGGCCGCCGGAAAGGACGACAAGGACAAAAAGGAGGCTGGAGCGAACGGCGTCAATGGCGACTCGTCGGAGAAGGGAAGTGACAAGGAGAAGAAGAAATAGAAGGGCTTAGAAAGGGGGTTAACAATAGATGATGCCGAACAAGAAAACAACCACTGTGTACGATATAAGGGCCCCTGGGGGGAAACCGGGGTTTGTAACCCAAGGGAGGACCACAGGGCTAATATAGAGCTTGGGCGCATCTTTGATGGTCTTGAGACGAGGCAGAAGTCTCTCGCATCCGGGACTTCAAATTATCCCCTTGGCCCTAAGTATCTGCTCAGCTACCTGCTTTCCTTGGACTACATGTTGACTTGTGCGTATCCGATGGAATTCGTGATAATTCACCAACACACACCGCTCCCCGCTCCCCCAACAAATCCTCCTCGAGTCTCTTTCGTGTCGTTAAAACATCGTATTATATCGTAGCACGAGGAGCCTAGTCAAACAACCACCGGTGTTGTTTATTACTTCACCATCATCATCATCATCATCATCATCATCATCATCATCATCATGTGACCACGTAATGACCCTCAACTAGGTACATAACTTGCCATAGATGGGGCTCGGGACTCGGGACTCGGGGGCTCGGGGGCTCGGGGCTGAAAGCTGGGAGGAGGGACTCTCTAGATATCGGCCACCAGCCCGGCCCCTTCCTCCCGGCTCACGACCCTCTCCCCCACGTACCCGCCCAGCAGCCCGGCCCACCGCTCCGCTAGCACGCACGCGAGGAGATGCTTGCAGCAGGGGACGCCACTACCGCTACCGCTACCGCTACCGGCGGCGCTCGTTTCCGCTTCTGCGCCGTCGGAGCTCAGACCGCCGAAGGACCAGTTTTGGTGTCTTGCTGGTGGTGGTGGTGGGGGGTGCGCTGTATGGACGGGAGCGGGATGGATTGTGTAGTTGTTGTTTTTGCTGTTGTGGGTGTGGGTGTGGGTGTGGGTGTGGGTATGGGTGGTGTTAAGACGTGTGGGGGTGGGAGGGAGAGGGAGAGGGAGTGGGAGTGGGAGAGAAAGGGGGGCAGGGGCGGGGGCAGGGGCGGGGAACGCGGCGAACGCGAACGCGGCGCACGTGCAGCTCCAGGACGACAGGCGCACGACGTAGTGCTTGCCCCGGTGGTGGTGCGCGGCTGCTCCCGCTCCCGCTCCCGCTCCCGCTCCCGCTCCGACTCCTCGCGGGTCCGGCGGGGGTTGATGATGGCGCCCGCGGCGGGGGGGCGGCTGGGCGGACCGGACGAGGTGGAAGGTCGGGCTTGATGCTGCTGATTCGGGGGTTGAGCTTGGGGAGCTGTCGTCCGTGCTTGGGAGTGGTTGTGGTCCTGGGCCTGGGCCTGGGCCTTGGGGTCCCTGGTGCGGAGTGCGAGCTGGGAGGGAAGAAGAGGGGGAGGGAGTCGACGGTGGCTGCGCCACCACCACGATCCGCGTCACGAGGCCCCGGTCGAGGAGGTCGAGCGCGGGGAGCAGCGTCGAGGGGTATATGGCGTGGAGGGTGGTGAGGAGGGGCCGGTGGGAGGCCGGGATGAGACGCAGGGGGTTTGCGTCCGGTTGGGGTTTCCTTGGTCCTGTCCCGGTTCCCGGGTCTTGGCTCCGGCTTAGAGACTGGGGGTTTTGCGCCTGCGGTTGGGCGTCCGGGGGGATGGGGGCCGAGGTTAGAGTGTCGAAGAGGGAGGTTAGTAGGGCGCGGGGCGTGGGCAGGGTTGAGGCCATGTTGTCATCGTTGTTGTCTGTTTGTTTATTGTTGTTGTTGTTATTATGGTATCTAAGGCGGTGCGCTTTATATTTGTACTGGTGGTGTGCAGAGTTGGTGAAGTTGAGGTGAGGTGAGGTGGTAGCGATGATATGTATGCAGGTAGGTGTGTATGAGAAGACGGTGGTGAGGTGGGATTTGATTGGTTGATTGGTCGGTAGCACGTACCGTGTTAATTACTGTGGTTGAACTGTGGCCTGAAAGGGGAACTACTATGTATATCTACATCTTATGGACTCGTTACCTCTATACTAATATTAATATGAGGTCTAGAAAATATTAGGACCGAAGATGTTATTATTGAGGTCCTACACGTCTCTAAACCTTTCAAGAAGATTTAGGAGAGAAGAGAAATCGTGTGAGCTTGGGAAATTGGGTAGAAGTGGAATTTGAATTTTACTGGACCTTTCGTATAATAGCTATCATGGAACCGATATGCTACACGCCGGACCTCCAGGTGTCGTCATGAAGTAAGAGGTTAGAATCTTGGGGGCAAGAAATTCCCTTCAGCTAGCTATAACTAGGTGCTGTATCCCGCTGCTTCCAAATAAAAATTGGCGTGACGACACGACAATTCTTCCCACTTGTCTGCTAGACACGGGATGTATCTTGGAATTGAAATTGAACAGACTTATTTTCTTACGTGTGCGTTGAAAGACCTACAAGGTGATCCGGCCTGCAGGTCAGTATGGCGTGTGTCCTGACGAATATTTATTGTCCTCAACCTTCTAATCAGGATTTCTTTGCAGTTCCCAGGAGAGCAAGATGTGAGCATGGGGGGTGGGAGCTTGGTATGAAGGGTTTAGAAGCGTCGAGGATATTTGATATATCGACCTAGGTCTGATGACAGACACCGTTCGAAGGTACCGTGATCAGCATCCACATATGGTACAATTACAAGAGACTTACTAGTTTACTGTGGCGGATATCACGTTCAAATACACAAGTTCCTTCCGAGTTATTTTGGAGCGGTCTTGGGCCTTAGTCGGGAGAAGAAGAAGAAAAGGAAAAAGGCCGAGGCCATTTTACAGCGCAAACTTTGTTGCATTCATGATGTGTGTATCCGCGTGTGTGTCCGTGACCTAAGCCTAGGCCCTATGGAATGAATTCCGAATTCCCTGGATGTCCACGAAAGATGATGTCCATGAAGGTTGATGTTCATGGAAATGGTATGTCTCCGGAATGGGAATGACCAGAAAAAAGGTAGGTCAAGTCCGATATGCGAACTAGACCTGGGTCTCGTCGCCGGCGTCTTGGGCTTTGCCCTCAACCTGCTTGCTCTTACCCTCAACCTCTCGATCCTTGTCCTTAGCATCTCCATCCTTATCCTTGCGGACGTAGATGAAGATTCGCGCAAACGGGATGTCCGGCTGCTCCTCATACATCTCACGAACGAACGGGGCCTCGAGGTAGTCGTTCCGAAGCATGGCTACGACTCGGGGGAGAGCCGGATCAAACTGCAGAAAAAGGAGTCAGTAATTGGTAATATATAGTTGGACTTATTTTAACCCATGCAACATGTCTCGGGAGCAAATGTTCATACGACGAGCCAGAAGAGGCAGGTTCTACTCCCGAGACAGGCTATAAAAGGCAATAAAGAACTCCAAAATGAACTCACGGTGGGAGGGCTGTATTGAAATAAGTCAGCATTTAGCGTCATAAGAAGAGGAAAAAAATAGATTAGAGAAACTAAGGCAGGAAGAGTAAAACGATGTAGGTCGTGATGGGTAACTTACGTCGCCTGGAAACCACATCTTTGCCAAAACGCCGTCTCCTGTTGCTCACCATCCCTGAAATAGCCGGCACAAATCATAATGACCGGTCGAGCGATGTCTGCAATAACAGAGCGAACGGGCACCGTGGGGAAAATGGAGATGACGAGGGTGTTGTCGTCCACGTCGATGTAGCCGTGAGTAAATCGACGGCTGCCAACATAGGTGTTGATGCCATGATCCTCCAAGATGTCTATAGTGATGTCGTCGGCATACGGCTCCTGCGAAAAGACTGCGACATGTAGAGTTAGCAACTACTAGTTATCGTGTTTGAACTAACTCATCCCTGTCCTGAGCTGAAGACTCATAAGACAAACCAGAACAGGACAGGCAAGTCCTATTTCTCGAGACAGGATACAAGAGATAACAAAGAACTTTACAAGTTACTTACTCGGAACTCTTCTTCCGGTTTTGATTTTGATGAACTCGCAGACCACGAGAGCAGCTACGTACTGGACGGAACAGCGGCTGCCACGTCTGCGAGTATTCTCATCGGAGGTGAAGTAACCGAGGCCAAAGCAGACGATCTTGTCCACAGAATTGATCTTGTCCCCGCAAGCCCTGAGGAGCAAGATGAGCCTCGCGAACTCGGGGCCGTGGATCCAGGTGGAAATGATGTCGTCGAACTGATCCTCCCAGTAGTCCATTCCCTTCTCCTCCGAGTCCCCGTCGGACTCGCCGTCTTCGTCCTCGTCTTCGTCGGCCAAAAGGATGTCTACAAGAGTCTTAAAAGTGATGGGAGCCATTGCGGCAGCGCGGACGGCATTGTTCCAGTTGTAGGCAACCTGGTTAATCATATCCTGGTAGGTCCTGACCTTGACATTTACCATCCTATTAACACATTCATTAGCACTCGTCAGACGCACGGTATACGAATGAGGGAAGTTGTCGGGGAATTCAAAAATCCCCCGGTAAATGGACAAGTTTTAAAAAAGAAAAAGAAAAGAAAGACACAGAGAGATAGAGCAGATCAAGAATATGAAGATGAAGATGAAGCAGAATAAGTGACGGCCCTGGGACACGGAAACACTCACATGGCAGGATGATAAGGGCATGTCGCCCGGAGAACCTGCGTAACCTGACTCTCATCTACGCCCTTGTAGGTAATAGTCGGTAGAGGTTGCGCCATGTCGATTGACTCAAGTTGTTTCTCGACATCGGCGAATATTTCTTTGCTGTAGAAAGGCTTTCCTTCGTCGTAGAGAGCCTGGATGCGAGCCTGGACCGCGACGGCTTCAGCGTTGGACCGCTCCAAGTTCTCCAGGAGAGCCTCGATGAATCGTATCATGTCCTGTTGCATCTGCTCTACCTGTTGGTCCGACATGATGGGCAGAGACGTGTTAGTAGCTAGTCAAGCTGCTGACGGGGCAGAAGAAGAAGAAGATGGAGGAACCCTGTGGTGGTGCTGGTTGGTGTAGGTTATTGGGGGGAGGCCAAAGGTGCAGGAATGGTGGGTGATGCGTATGGTGGGAGGGCTGCTTTCCGTGGTTGAAAACAGGAAAGAAAAGAAAATGTGGTGGAGTGTGTGTGTGTGTGTGTGTGTGTGGGAGAGAGTTAGGGTTGAAGGAAATCGACAGCCCTATAGAGTGATGGAATGCGAGTCACGAGAGCACTCGGTGTAGGTACTTGAGGGAGGGTAGAATCCACGGGGGAGTAGTGGAGTAGAAGTGCCTTGTCATGGGCAGGTAGGGTAGTTATTGTAGGGGTCAGGCGAAGGGGAGAAAAAGAACTGGATGAAGTAGTTACTCATACAGGTGTGTACCCGCCCTACATATTCACCCAGTGAATGTTAGATTATTTGCCTGACGATTTATAGTTGGCGAGTATATAAGAGTACAAGAGTCGGCAGGTACAGAGGGGAATAATAGTCGGCGAGTATACAACTCTAAGAGTTGCGGGTATGCTATGTAGGGCATAAGGGTTATGTGAACTATTGGGGGGTTGATGACTACTATGTAAGTCGGCGACTATACAAGTGTAGATACATGTATGGAAAGTAAATAGTACCACATAATGGTTTGCGATTCGCTGGCAATTATTCATAGCTAACAACCATATGAGGGTCAAGTCTGGGAGTTAGGGCTAACAACATCACAAGTTTATATGAAGTCGGCAAATAGGGCTTCAAGTCTTACCACTTAGTCAGTATTATTGTGTGGGTGTCCACTGCAGAGTGCCAAGCAAAAATCACTGAAATCTTCTTATTTGTTTTGCATTGCAAATGTGAACTTGGCTAGGCCAAGGCCCGCCTATTCACAAGGCGTTGTGGTTTAAGGCGGCAGGGGTACTATATAACTAACAGCAATGGTGTTTGGTAATACGGCTGACGTATGTAACTTTTGCACATCTTTTCACAAATGTCCTTCGAGCCCCCTTTGTAATGGTATATGCGCATGTAAATAGAGGCTAGTCATAGGACTGTAGATGATAATAGGGGCCTGTTCATAAGTATGGATGTTCTATTCCAAGGTGTGTGCAATTTCTACCTACTCTGTGCATCTGTGGGATGTGAACATGCAGGATAGCAGATGCTATGTGTAGATACCCTGCTTTATCATTTTGCAATTCCCTTTGTCTTCGTCGTCGACGATATGAAAAGGTAGAAAGAGACTTGCCATCCTCTCACAGCTGGGAGTTGAGTGTTTTGGGCTTTTAACAGTGGCATTTGGTGTTTTTGTTTTTGCTTTTGCTTTTGCTTTCTTACTGTCGTCTAGTCCCGGTACAATGGTACCCGTTTCTTTGTGACTTCGTGGATAGACATCTAAAAATTCTCAGGGAAAGCTTGAGGAAATTCAAGCATATTGCATCGTTAGTAAGCTAATTTGATTATGGTATGGTTAGCCGAGGCACAAGTCAAGTGATGGCAGTCACTCAGATCCGTTATGTTAATCTATCAGTTCTCTCTGTCCATGGCTTCACTTCCTACTGCCTACTCCTATTTATCATAAAGCATTACATTCACATGAGCATTTCACGCATTAAGGACAATCAAACTGTTTTTTTTTTTGTTTAAGCAAGGATTTTTATTAGGAAATAACTAACATACCCGTGTTAAGCTAACTGAAACATAAACATGGTAAACATAAACTTTTGAAACATGACTTTTTCAGTGGTGGTAGTTCTTGAAAAAACATATTATAAGAACTTACCTGCGGATGTAAACAAGAAACAAGGGATGACAAGGGAAAAGAGGGGGAAAAGATGAAAAGAAAAAAAGGGGGGGAACGTAGCTTTTCGAGATTCGTGTCAATCTGGCTCCGGTCCGCTAATTTGTTTTAGTATTCAGCTTCTCCTCCATCTCTGCATTGTGTTCGTCAGTCTTGGTTCCGGTCTGGGGGGTTGGGGTTGTGTTTTCTCAAGAAGAGTAAAACGACCTTATTCCGTTATAAGTGATAGTGGTGCCGTTCTTCACCTTCTTGGTCGGGTGATCATCATCATCAGTGCCATCGTCGTCGCTGCGAGGCCGCTTCTTGGAGTCGGAATTTGAGCTCACGCTGCTACCAGCGTCAATACTGCCGTTGAAGCCTTCGCTCTCGCTGTAGGGATCAATCGGGTAATCGACGTCATTGCCAATTTCTACGCCCTCCATTTCGTCGCCGCCGTCGTTATTCTCGCTAGACGAGCTGAAATAGTCTTCTCCGCTACCATCATCGACTGGTTCTACTTCTACTTCAGTGTCCTGGCCGCCATTGGGAGAGGGTGGCGATTCGATATCGGTTGGCGATTCAGTGCTAACATGAGATGGTGAGGTTGGAGGGTAGCCATCATCGCCACCCTCATCACTGCCCCCGTCACTGCCCCCGTCGCTGCCGCCGCCGCCGCCGTGGTCGCTTCCGCTGTGGCTGCTGCCGTTGCTGGAGCCAATGTCAGAGTTTCCGGGGTCGACAATAGGGGCCGGCGGGCCGGTCGCCACAATGGTGATAAAGATTTGGGGTACGCCGTCGGAGGCGGATACAGCCCGCTCATCAGGGAGATCCTGCAGAATGCCGTGACCAGTAAGGATCGGGTTGAGAAGGTCGTCCCGATGGTTCGTTCCCTGGCCGGGGATCTCAACAGCAATACGAGTCTTGTGCTGGGAGAGCTCGACAGCGCGGTTTGCAATTGCGCCCCGCATCTGGCTCAGCCACTTCTGGTAGGAGTACTCCTGGTTGAAAGGAAGGAAGACAGTGTTGTTGAAATCCTCGACGTAGCCCGGACCGGCATACCGGCGGTTCCAGGCGAGGCCGCGAAGACGCCGAAGAAGCTCAACGCTAATACCGTACGCAATCGAGCCGGTGTTGTAGACCTCGGGCTCGGGAAGCAGGCCCGTCATCACAACACGGTTGAAAGCAGGGTCATTCGGGGCGAATAAGATGCAGCCGTTGTTGAAGAAGGCGGTCAGCTCTCGGTAAATATCAGCGCGACGAGCTCCGCGAGCCGCAGCCTGTCCACCAGGACCAACGTGCGCGGGGGAGTACGGATCGCAGATGAGCAGGTCGCTAACCCTGCGGTCATAGTAGGCCTCGTTAGGAGTGCCCGCGTGGGCGGTGACAGGCGGGTTGAGAGGCACAATACGAGCGAGCACAGGGATGTAGACGTTGTTCCGGTGAACGTTGATAAGAGTCCACTCACGGTTGCGGATCGGGCCAAAGATGGGCTGGACGATCGCTCGACCATTATCATATTGGATGGCGATCTCTCCTTGAGCCTCGAGCTTGGTGGCGGGGTCGGCGGAGAAGAACCGGGAGAGGAAAGACTGGGGAGGCGTGGACACCATGTCCTGTTTGTGCGAGCTGTGGTGCTCAAAAAATAGAGCCCACTCCAAAACGCGAGGGTCAAGTTGCTCTTCGCTTCCAATCTGAGCATACTGCAGAGCGAGAATAGGGTCTCCGCAGTTGGCCTCAACGAGCTTCTTGACAACTGGGTCTGGCTTCCTTCGAGAGTCGGGCTTGTAGAAAGGCCATCCACCCTGAGGAAGAAATGCTTGGTCCTCGGCGTGAGCGACTCGAGATCCTCGAACCACACACGAAGCCATTTTGCTTCACTGTTGGCTTTTTTTTTCTTGTTGGCTTTGGTGTTTGTTTAGCTTTTGTTGACTTGAAAGTTGGGTGTGCGTTTCTTGCGGGCTCTGAAAGTTTTCGCGTTGGTGTGGTTGCGATAGCAGTGATGCTGGTGCTGATGATGACGAGAAGAAAGTTAGACCATGAGCCGGGGAACTTGGCCTATTTATAATGATCAGATCAATGGTGTCAGCTCAGAAAATGCTCTCCCCAAGCGACGATGCTAGTGTTTAGCATGGAGTAGTCTAACGATGACTTTGTTCTTGTTGCCGAACTAGGTGGTTGTTTAGAAACAAAGGCTGTACACGAAGAGGTTAATTGTTTCGCCTACGGACTCTTTCACTACTGATATGGCATGGCAATTAGTAATAGGTGATCTGCTTTGAGGACAAGTCTATTTCGAGCTCCAAAGACAAAACACAATCACGTTGTTCCTTTATGCCTTCATAGAGAAGCCTTAGCTCTCGGTCCTATATGTCATAGAAAGCGATGAGCCCGACTCTATCCCTTTCCGAGATTATCACATTAATGGCCAGGACGAAACTCGAAGACTTTGTACTTACATGTTGTCTTCGTATATGGTTTGGTGATTTCTGCATTAAGTCACATCCATTTAGAGGCATCTACTGCCTAATCCCTTCCAACTTACCCCTTTTTATAACTTATAGTCACATAATTGGTCAAATAAGCTACGCAGTGAGCCAGCATATTTTCAATTTTCTTCCGAGAATCTGCAGTATACATGTTAAGTTTGATATGTAACTTAAACACTTCATGTCAGTTACCTAGCACATACTTAACATCTATATAACAGCGCCTAGTATAATTATCAACCGATGAAATGACCTGTGTTTTTGGTTTTACTACAAAAAAGAGGCCAAAGAAAAGGGTATTCTTAGGTACATGATACTGAAAACCTTTGACAATTTTCAAACTCTACTAAGTAGTTATACTTCGACATACTCAGCCCCTACTATGTAAACATGTTACGTAATATTAAGTCTCCTATCAACCACACAATAAAACTCGGGCTTTTATTAGGACTAGTCTACCTATATGGTCCTACAATTGTATGGAGCAGCGCAACTATTTCGCGCTTGGTTTCTATAGTGGAGATAAATAATTAAAAAAAAATTCTTATTCTTCACCTTTCAACTTGAACAACCACTCTTATAACGCCCAATTAATATAAACACTACGAGAACGAGAGTTTGTTAAAGTGTGAAGTCTTATTTCTATTATAGTATCTACACTGCTGACGTCGGCCTACTGGAAACAGGATATCAATCTATAAGGTAGCCATGCTTCTGAAGAAGATGAACAGTGCTCAGGGCGGTTAGAAGTACAGATAGGTAAACGTAGTAAATGTCTCCATGGTAGAGTATTCAGTCAAATACGATGCTAGCAAGAAAGGCTATAGGTACCTATTTACTCATTTTCACTTCCATTCGTATTATGAGCGACAGGCTCTGAAAAGAAGGCAATAACTACCATGGAATCAAGAAACGTCTAACTTATTGCATCTAGATACTGTCTGTATTTGGAGATAGACTGGAAAGTTGTGTGAACGAAGGTGGCAAGAGCCTCTCAACGCTAAGTGAATGTCGTGATTGTTCCAAAGGCCTGGAGCGGCGAAGAGAACGACAGGCATATGGTTGGCCAGAAACAAAGAGACCATTTTCTGTGCAATAAAGAAACTGCTCTTGGAGGATCTCTATTTTTGTTTAGCTGTTCTCAGAATGGCCTTGTTGATGCTTACCCACTAAGGTTTGCATTGGGATTGGGAGGTGGTGGTAGTGAGCTTGAGCCTCATAAAGGAGAAATGCTCCTTTGAAGCGTTAAGGATTTCCAGCGATAGTATAGCGTTGTTAAAGCCTAATATTCTTTTTTCAAACCCCATGACTGAGTTCTTGAGGACCTTAATAGCTGACTATTCTAAAGTGTGGAGGATAAGGACATAGCTAAGATTTTTAGAGGCCTGTCGTCTTACGGGTGGATACGGTATGAGCACCGATGCTTGTATGGAATATCTATCCCATCTGGGGGTTTGGAAAATCATTAAGGATGGGGGCTTCGGGCTTACTGGAAACATGTTTATGATAAAAGAGAACAAGGAGGAGACCTCGTACAGGAACGTAATGAGAACACCTCGGTGTAGTCTTTGTTGATGTAGTTATGTTATGAAAGGTTATGAAATGAATAATGATAAAAAACAGTTAGCGATGATCAAACTTATATTCGTTCGAGGGCACATTGAAAATAAGATATTATTTAATTGAAATTAATACAGGTGACGAGCTAATGATGGAGTTAGTATGACAGAACAAAGCGAATAGGCTAACCTAAGGCCGGGTTGAGCTGTGAATTGCGAGACCAAACCTTCCCTATCGGTCATCGGCTGGCCTGTTGATTGGCTGACCGGAGATAAAACGAGGTTCGAAGGTTTCACCGACTATTTCGGACAGGACCTGAGGGCTGAAGAGAAGGGATAATCGGGGCTAAATAAGGTAAAGGGAACATCAATTGTGACAAGTATCGGGAGCCCATGGAAATACTTATGAAACGGGTTGTCCATAAGTGATGATAAAGAGGTAGCATGTTTTGTTGTTTTGTTGGACCTGATAGGTACACTCTTTTTTGAATTGCATGAATCAATCAGAACAATTGAAAGTGGTAGAAGTTTTCAACTGCAAATTGGAAGATAATAAATAGGTACCTATCTAGACTTGGGTGCTGATTGATTTGAAATATTGATGAGAAATGGTGTCTCAGGTCAACTATAGACAAGGCCATTGTTCTATCCTCACTTCTATAAGGTACATGTAGTTTAATGTTCGAGTTCGAGAAAGGGGACCCACTTGAGCTGAGGATACCTAAGGTACCGTAATGTGTGGGTACTGGCCCAAGCTCCTCAAGGTGCCCGGGCACGGGTAACTGTACTTTAATGCAAGTACCGACGTAGCGGGCGACTGCGGGGCTGCCAGCTTGCTGGTGCTTTTTTCCCCCCAAGTCAACAAATAAATGACATCGATCTGATCCTCGACCCCCGGACAAACTCGATTGGATCTTCTCCATGCACCACATCTGAACTCCAGACAAAGCTTCCGCAACCGCGCGACCGACGGCCATGGCTCCCGGACAGAAGATGTACCCGAGGGCGACGGTCAAGAAGATCGTCAAGGCCCATTCGAAATGCAATGTCAGCAAGAACGTGGACGTCATGGTGAGCTAGAGTCGCGTTCCGCGTCTGTCACGCGACGGAGCTAACAACTGATAGATGTTCCTCGACTACGCCCTGTTTATGCAAACGTGCGACTTTCTTATATAAACACTCTGTCGAGATAATTAACCTTGGATTTCTAACGTGGCGGTATAGACTGATGAAGGAGGCGGCCATCGACTCGAAGCAAGCGGGCGAGAGAAGCATCAGCGCCAAAAGCGTAAAGAAAGTAACTGCGGTCAGTTGTCACTTTATTTATTTACTTTTCTTTCTTTCCTTTTTTCTCATAAGCGAAGGGTTAGATTGGAGATTGGACTGGACGGGACTGACACGGGGCATTTAAGGACACTCTCGCCAAGTTCAAGGGATAAGCCAAGCGTGGGCACGATGCGTCGAAAGAAATACGGCCCCCGTACGACTTGACCGGGCGAAATGGACGGTCATCTACACGTTACTCGTAGCCATGGCGGGATAAGTCTCTCGAGCGGCGATACAACGTCATGCGTGCTGCGGTTACGGACTAGTAGCGCGTAATGTCTGGTCAGCCTAGATGCATATCTCGGGGTGGGACCGGCCGCATACATAGTCCCCACGTATGAGTCTGCATTGAGAATCGAAATGGCAGAGGCATGCATACGAGACTATGCTTGGGTTGAGGGAGACTGCTAGGGAACTAAAGAGCGGGTACTTGGTCTAAATACATATGCCCTAAATAGATATAGCAATCAATATATATGCCTAAAAGTTAGACATAAAGCCACTATAAATAAGAGCCAATGCTTTTTATTTAAGGTTGGGTGAAACTGCCCAATGTCAGATCGGCACAATTCTTCATGATTCCTCGGGCTTCGTTGCTTGTTGGTTAGGCGAAGGCAGCCTTGGGGGGCCTAACTTTAAACTAAAAACCAGCAGCAGCAGCAGCAACCTTAGTAATTTACATAGGAGAATAAAGTAAAAATAAAAACTAAATAAAAAACTGCAGGGACTAAGCAGCAATACTGCACAACATAACATTCGACCAGACAGCCAGATCCCGCACTAGTCCCCATCTTTTTTTTTCTTTTTCGTCCCAATCTCCAAAAATCCCACCCTCGTCGTCCACACTCCCAAATTCAGCTACCATCTCCAGCTTATTTTTTTTTCCTCCCACCTCCATCGCCAACAGCGACACAAAACCCTACCCACCCTACTACATACCTTACCCAAGTACCTACATAATTCCTCAAGCTCTCTTCCCCCGGAAATCAAAACACAATCACACAAAGATTGTTTGTTAGACGTCACGCACTTTTCACCTGCTTCACGTTCAAGCTTCTACTACCTAGAATAACTACCTAATTTCTCTGCCGCCTCTGAACTGCCCGCTTCCGTAGCGTCGAAGCACGAGCAACACGCAAGAACACATCCAGACAACGCACAGAAATACCCAATCCAACCCAACACTACGAATTGCCCACCCACCATGCCTTCTCCCGTCGTCCAGAACCCTCCCGTTCAGGCCGAGTCCAAGTCAGCAAAGAAGAAGAAGGCCAAGAGCGAGCAAATCGACTCCCCCGCGCCCGCTTCCGAGAACCCTGCCTCTGTCGCCGGTCACGATGGCCAGGACGATGCCTCTGAGAGTCCCTACGTCCGCGACTTGCAGAAGTAAGGCCCGCCTCGTGAGCTGTTTTCGCGGGACCTTGTTTATCCATGCTGACTTGCTGCCCAGGCACATTCGCAACCTGAACAAGAAGATTGTAAGCAAGCCCCAGCCCTACACCCCACTTCCACCGAGTCCCTTGCTAACCACCCTTGCCCCCTCCCTCCAGACCAATGCCTCCAAGACCGACTCCCTGGTCGACCAGCACAAGGGCAAGTCCCTGGAGGAGCTTGTCGACGCCAAGATCATCAATCCCGACCAGAAGGCCCAGCGCCTCAAGAAGCCTCACCTCGAGGCCCAGCTTGCCCAGGCCGAGGAGCAGCTTGCTCAGTACAAGAAGATCGAGGACGAATACCGAACCCGCGCCGCCGCCGAGAAGGCCACCCTCGAGAAGTCCCTGACCGAGAGGCTGGAAAAGGAGAAGGCCGATGCTGTCGCCGACGTCCAGGAGAAGGCTGCTGCCGAGGCCAAGCAGGCACAGCACGACAACCTACTGGTCCTGTCCCAGTTCCTGCGTCTAGCTGCCGCCCGAAGATCCGAGGAAGCTGACAGTACTCTGGACGAGAACATGGCCCTGGAGGGGGTGCTGCTGAGTGTGTACTCTGGAGACGAGCATGCTGTTGCCACCATGTTGAAGCTCATCGAGGGGTCCGACGAAAAGACCAACAGCGTCAATGGTGATCAACTCGAGACTTCATGTACGCCGCTAAGCCGCCTTGCAATTTCCTATTTTTGTTCTAGCTACTGACCTCTGCACAGTCGGACAGATCAAGGCTGCTGCCATGGCTCATATCAGTCCGTTTATCGCGGCCGAGGGAGCCCCTGAGAACGAGGTGCCTGTCGAGACTACCGAAGTCGATACAGACCCTACCATAGCGCATGCCGGCCTTACCGAGATCGATTCTACTGGCGCCACCCCGCATTTGACCAATGGACACACCGAGCCCGAGCCCACGTCTGTCGCGGGTATCCCTAACGCCGACGTCTCTGACAACGCCGCCAACGCAGCTGGCGAGTCTCAGTGGGACACCAACAATGACCTGAGTGCTTCCGTTAACCATGAGGACTGGGTCGAGGTCCCGCGTAACCCCACTGAGACGGATACGGGCTTGACAGCCACTCCTGAGACCCCTGTCAATGTTCAGTCCTGGGCCGATGATCAGCCTGAGCATCTACCTGAGCACCAGCCCGAACACCAGCCCGAGGTGAGAACACTCCTTCTTTTAAGTCCTCTAGGACAGCTACATAATTATTTATAACTGGCGCCCTCACTAACTGACCACAGCAACCTCCCGCACCTACTGAATCGGGCGATGGCTTCCGCCAGGTCCAACGTAACCGTCCTCGTGGTCACGAGCGCGAGAGTAGCTGGAGAGGGCGAGGCCGAGGAGACTACCGCGGTGGTCGCGGGGGATTTGGCGAGGGACGCGGACGTGGACGCGGTCGCGGCCGGGGTGGAATGGGCATGCGCGGAAGACCGCGGAATGAGCAGTCGTAGAGGATTCAGCCCCACGTTGGGGTCCGCCGATCTTCGATGCGTCGGGTGCGCCTATGTCGGCGGCTAAAGTACTAATCGTTTCTGATGACGTACTAACCACTACCCTACTACTTCCCTGGAAGTACCCCCCCAACCTTGTAGCTGTATTATAGAGAAAAGAGAAAAGGGATGAAGTCAGTACTACGATATTGGGCGGCAGGGAATAAAATTTTGGGCGTGTATGCGTGTGTGTGCAATGGTGTCACGATAACTGCATTGTTGGGACCAGCCATGGTTTTGGTTTCTGGAGCAAAAGGAGGACAAGGGAACAGGCATTCAGAAAAACCGGCGTCAGCTTTTTTTTTAATTCCTGCGAAGAAAAAAAAGAGAACGAAGGAATAAATGATACAGTATTGTGTTTTTGGTATTCTTTATGGCTGTAAAAAAAATAAAAGAAGGTTCGTGATAGCATTTACGAAGGATGGAATGGAAGGATTAGGTTATGCCGAAGAAGGGGGAATGGGATGAATGGGGGTAGTGGTGGGCTATGGAAAGTGTAAACAAAGAAGAAATGATGACGGATGATGAATGATAATAAGGAAAAAAAAAAAAAGAATATCGGGAAGAATAGTGACCTGAGTATGGGTTGAGACTTTGAATTATGAGGTGAAATGAGTGAAAGTTGATGAGTATGTAGAGGGTAGTATACTATGAGATTAGTAGATGGCATGGCCATGGCGTGGGACAGGATATGATTTTTTTGCTTTTTGATTTTTTTGATTTTTGATATTAGCAAGGGAACTTTAGATCCCATGTCGCATAATGTCGATAGAACAAGAGGACCGTAGAACTAACTGCGCGCAAGAAAACGAGAAGGGTTGCTTAAAGGAGGGGGGTTCGAGAGAGCCGGCCGCTTAAGTCATAGGTTATGGCTTGACAACGAACCGGGCAATGAGAGAGAGATGGGAAGAGAGAAAACATTGATGTGTTTATTTACTATATAGTGCTTGGTTTCTGCTCTCTTCTCTTCTCTTTCGATATGCCAGCTGACCTTAGTTTATATGTAGTAGAGCAGACTTGGGTACCTAGATATGGGTATTTAATTTATGAAAGGCATCTCCCTAAAAAGAAAGAAAGAAAGAAAGAAAACCAGGATATTAAGACGAACGACTTCTAGAGGGGCCCTCATTGCCCCAGCCGACTTGGGCGTAACCGTATACCTATTCAGTAGTCCGTTGCTCCGGATATATATATCTTTGCTTCGCACGGTAGTCAGCCAATATACTTGAGCCTATGCATCACTAGATAGTATAATTTACACGGTTAACTGTTTGTTTGGTTGTCTTCATTTCTGCTAGACCCCATCCCCAACTTAAAGGGGAATGCACCTGAAGAAAACTTTTTTTGTTTTGTTTTGCGGAACTACTACTAATGGGAGCTCTCACTTTTTACATTGATATATCAACCCTCATCCATTCAATCAATCAATCAGATCACTACCAGTCAAACATCACGCGAGATAGCCGTTTGCGCCGAGCCACTCCTTGATCACCTTGGCATCTCGCTCGCGGTAGGCGGCCCGTCCGCGGATCGCGTCCTTGACCTGCTCGAGAGTGCGGTCGAAGCCGCTCGTGTCCTTGTCCGCAAAGAAGGCCGTGATCTCGTCGACGTACTTGGCATCCGTGAACTTGTTCAGCGACAGCTTTACGAAGCGGTCCAGGACGACCGGGTTCGCCATCTTGGCGGTGACCTTGTCCCAGTTGGATTGGATATACTTCCACTGGAGCGGTCGGGCGAACGAGTTTGATGCCAGCGAGCTGCCGAGCGAATGCATGTCTCCTGATGGCACCGATTCTGAAGCGGGGGCCGGGGGCGAAAGGTCGAAGAGGAAAGGCAGGATGCTCTTCTCGATAAGTTCGGCGTCGCGAGTATGACCCAGAGAGGCGAGGCAGACCTCTTTACCGTCGATTGAAGCCCCAGTGTACCACTCCTTCTTCAGAATAGGAACTGCATTGGCAGGGTTTGTCTTTATCGCCGTGCGATAAACTATAGTTCTCAGACTAGGATGTAAGCTAGTTCCTCTCAAACTCCAAGCTTCAAATAGGGAGTTGGCTCTTTCCGTTACCCTATATCATGGTCAGCGGCCGGTGAATGAGACGGGGCTCGAGAAAATTTCAGGCAAAGAACTGTGACGAGGAAAATATTGCTTACGCTGGATGACCGTTGGCAGCAGCACTCAGGAGAAGTCTCTTACGAAGCAATCCAGTAAGGTAGTCTTCACCGTCCGAGAACTCCCAGCCAATCTTCTCTACTGCACCACCCACAAGCTTTAGGGCAAACTTCTCCAGCCCACTCTTGATTGTCTCGTCATCACTAAAGATAGATTTGACCAAACCTAACGAGTCTAGAACTTGTGCCCATACAAGATGGTTCGACTCGCCTCTAAATCCTTCCAGGAAGGAGAGGAGCGCAGGGGTAGTGCCATAGCCAGAAAATGCTAGGTCAGCTGCAGAACCAATGATCGAGATTTTGTCCTCGTTGCTCAAACGGTCGAGCTGAGTGCTTAGTTTTGCGAGGCGAGCAGGTGGGTAGTTTGTTCGGTAGAAGCCCGTGGCATTGCTGTTGATCTTGTAGAATTCATCATCGATATCTCGAATCGTGGTATCCTTTTCGGTCAGAGCCAAAGTCTGGACACCTTGTTGTCCAACCTTGCCTTCCAACGCCAGAGGCACCCACCAGATGGTCTTATCCTCCTCAGGCTTGACATCACCGGTTGACAGATAGCGAGTCTGCTTGACAGATATCTGGCCTGGCTCCTCGGCGACAGTGAGCAACGGATGGCCAATTTTCTCGATCCAGTTGTTCATCAAGCTGTTTACATCCGTCCCCGACGCTTCTGTCAAAGCTTGCCAAAGGTATTCAGTTTTGGCATTACCATAAGCATGCTTTCTGAGATACACTCCAACTCCCTTGAGGAAGGTTTGCTCCCCCAGATGGTTGACCAGCATCCGCAACGTCGAGCAGCCTTTGAGATAGCTAATATGGTCGAAGATCTGGTTCACATCCAAAGCATCCTTAACCGGCACATGAACCGGATGCGATGCTCGCATGCCATCTAGCTTAAAGGCACTTTCCATGCCCTCATTCACGAACTGGGCCCAGACCTGCCAATCCGGATGGAACTCGTTAACAGCAAACCATCCTGCCCAAGTAGCGAATGACTCGTTGAGCCAGAGTTCATCCCACCAATCCATGGTGACGAGGTTACCGAACCATTGGTGGGCTAGCTCGTGGGCAACGACATATGCAACACGATTCTTGTACCTTGCATCCGAAGTCTTCTCGTCAAATAGCACGGCAGTTGTGCGGTATGTGACCAGGCCCCAGTTCTCCATTGCTCCGTGGGTAAACTCGTGAACAGCAAGAAGATCAGACTTGGGAAGAGGATAGTCGATACCGAAACTCTCCGAGAAGAGGTCGATGGTCTTTGGAGCATGCTCCAGTGCGAAGCGACCCTGTTCCTTCAGGCCTCGGGTGGTGTATACACGCACTGGGATCTGCTTTCCGTTGTACCGGCGATCAGTGAAGCCTTCGACGTACTCAAAGTCGCCAACGGCCCATGCAAGAAGGTAAGTGCTCATGACTGGCGTCCGCTCGAATGACACCAGCTGGAACCCATCCTTAGTCTTGGATGTGCCCTTTACCGGCATGTTTGACAGGGCCACCTGATCCTCGGGGACTTCAATCTGGAAGTCAAAAGTGGCCTTCAGGCGAGGCTCGTCGAAGCAAGGGAAAGCGCGGCGAGCGTCGCAGGCTTCGAACTGGGTGCTGAACATGTAGTGGAAGGTATCATCCTTGGGGACTGAGGCGGCCGCAGGCACGACGGGCTTGTATTTGCTCCGGTAAAAACCAGCCATATCATTGTTGAGTATACCATGGAAGGTGATCTGCAGGACGGCCTTTGGCGAAGCGGGAATTTCCCCGGCAAACTGAACAGTTGCGCGCTGCTTCTTCTCATCATAGGCGAAGGTGGTGGTCTCGAAGGACTGAGTGCCCTTGGTATGCTCGACCTTGACTTGGGTAGTAAGCAGTTTTAGCTCAATAGAGTTGATGACGATCTCCTTAGTTGGCTGTGCGATGGAGACACCAATACTATGCAGTGTTAGGATGTGGAGTTTTATTCTGATATCTGGGGGTTTATAGTGATGGGTACTTACGCCACGCGACCCTCGTAGGTCCAGTCTTTGAAGTTCAGGGACGAGATGGAGAGATCATAGTGAGAGGGAGTGACAGTGGAGGGCAGAATATCACGGTCGGCCATGATTGACTCTGGGATGATAGCAGAACAGGATAGTTTGACGGTGGTCGAGAAGAGCCGGCAAGCTGGAGATGTATTAGTTGATGCCCCGCGTTGATATGCAAACGACCGTAGCGCGGCACCCCCGTTTTTTTATAGAAAGCTATTAATTATTATATTAACTATATTTATAAAATCATTATAGTTTTTTGAAAATCTTATAAATTTTTCAAGTAATATAAGTTATTTTAATTAAATTTTTTATAAAAACTTATAAAATATTTATATAAGTTTTATTTTTTATTATTTAATTAAATTTTTAAAAAAAATTTTAAAAAAAGTATTAAATTAATTAAAACTAAATAATTAATAAAAGTTATAAAAACTAAGTTAATAAAAAGGTTATATAAAAGTGGTTATTATATTAAAGGTTTAAATGTAAATTTTTTTTAAAGTATATTAAATTCCTTAAACCACGATTAATACAACCCCACAATCCTTTCTTTTAGTTTGCTTTTCTCGTACAATATATAGTGAGAGCTGCAGGATTCAAACCTGCGCAGTTTCCTATTGCGGCGCATACACTCGTTTCGCGGAAATAAAACTTGCATTCCTTGACATCCACGATCGGAAACCAACGCGCCCGTCATATCATATAAATCTGAAATATTAAGACGATCGGTCCTTCATTATAATTTTTTAATATTAATTTTTAAAAATGATATTTATCAAAAAAAAAAAAATTTGTTGATAATCGGTGATAATAACTAATTAACAGCGATATTTTAAAAACGCCCGATTATCCACAGTTATTACAAGGAAAATCAGTTTTATATGAAACATCCCACTTGACAACCTTCTATATATAAAAAACGGGGGTGCCGCACTACGGTCTACTGAACTGGCGTCCAAAAATCGGGAGCATCTGGCCTCACCCCCACCTCGTGGCGTTACGTTCCACGACACGTGCTCGACGCTCTTGGGACGGGCAGCAATCCCCCCTCCCACAAAGCTGAATTCTTCTCCAGTCAGTCCATATCTCCCAATGATTGATTTGCTCCTCTGTATCAACCCCCTGCAGTCAGGCCCCGGGCATGACCGTCGTCCATCGTCGCAGGAATCCGTGATCTCTTGTTCTTCGTCTTTGTAAGTCATGGAATTGGCCTTGGCTGAGGCCTTGGCTGAGGCCAGTGCCAGAAGTGTCACTCACCACCCGGCCCGCTGCAGTTCCGGAAGTTGTATGAGTGACTAGGTAAAGAGGGAGTTCGCTGTATATAGGCACCGAAACCACAGGCTGCGGTATCAAGTCGATGTCGTTACCAAGCTGGCCGCTCCTGTGGCTTTTCAAATGTTGAATGAGATGAGGCTTGGTATATGTCCTCTGTTGATTTCAGTATGGTGTATACGTTTTTCAGACGAACTCCGTGGATAGTGAAGACAGAATGACACGAACCGCCTCACCATTTGGTCGTTGGCGATTGCCGTCGCGTCTCCATTCCCATTTGCCAGCTACTATGTATAGAGGGACCAGAAAGTCCAAAGATGACCTTGCCCACGGCCTGATACTAATCGGATTTAGCTATATATCCTCGCACTGCCTCCATTATTCAGGTTATGGGACCTAGGTAGGCAGAGGAGCCGACAAGTCTACTATCCGCCTGGAACTGAAGTCTCAACCGTCAGTTCAAGGAAAATAAATTCCTTAGATTTAGCGCGAGCAGGTGTTCTAAATATTGTTTCCCCCCCCAGGTTTCCGGCGATCATGCCGTCTTAGCAAGCTCGGCCTTGACCCAAGCCTCGAGTCCCCCCGCGGCAATAATCTCTTGCACATTCGCCGGCAGCTCTCCGACTTGCTCCGTCCACGTCTCTCCTCCAGGGCCCTCCGTCACCTCGACGAGGCTCCGTCTGACATCCCACGTCAGAGACCAGCCCGTCCTTCGCGTGAGGATACGCTCTTCAGTGCCTGCCGGTGGCGAAGAAAAGTGAGCCCGCAGGCGCTCGACGAGCCGCGGGACCTCGAATCCCATCAGAGCGTTGTTGATGCTATTTCGAGAGAAGATGTTACCGAAACTAGCGGCGACGACCAATCGGATACCTCGGGCAAGGATTGCGGTGGCAGCTTTTTTGGTAGAAAAGTTGGAGTTAGTGGAGCACAATCAATTACATCAGTAAATGTGATAATTACCCTGCTCTCGCGAAGAACCGCAGCCAAAGTTTGAGCCTGAGACGATGATGTCGTTCGGTCTGGCGATGCCGTCAAACTCGGGATCGTAGTTGGAGAAGCAAGCCCGAGCCATATCTTCCCTGGAGACGTTATCCTGATATGTCAGCTTGCCGGGGTAGATGGCATCGGTGTCGACGTTGTCGGCATCACAAAATACGATCTCGCCGCTGATCTTCTCAGGGAATCCGGGGAGAATTTCGGTGGCAGGCTTATCGGAGGGCCCTGCGACAGACTCTACTCTATCGATGAGCGAGTCGAGCTGCTGTACGAATCCAGAGAGCTCGTTCTCAGTGGTACGTGCCAGGCCGGTGCCGTACCCTGCGTCCACGCCGGACCAATCTTCAGGCACCTCGTAGATGCCCGGGCCAGTGATGACGCCGCTGAGAGCGCTGGCAGCCACAACCTCGGGACTCGCGAGGTATGCTTTTGCGTCGCGCGACCCCATGCGTCCCTTGAAGTTGCGATTGCTGGCGCTGATGCCGACCTCGCCGGGCTCTAGCAGTCCCGCGCCGAGACCGATACAAGGCCCGCAACCGGCAGGGAGAGACTGAGCCCCGGCCTCGAGCAAGACCTGCCAGTCGCCCGTGGCCTCGGCCGCCTCCTGTTCTGGGGCCGAGGCTGCCGCAATATAGAGCTGGACGCCGTCGGCGATCTTGGGAATAGCGCCGCCGTTGGCCTCGGCAGCGTCCCTGAAAACCCTGGCGGCAGCCTTGATGTCGGAGGCTCGGCTGTTGGTACAGGACACAATATACGCGCGATCGATCTTGATCTTCTGCGGCGCCAACTCGTGGAGGGGCGTCGCAACCTTAACCGAGTTAGGGCCAGAGACGTATGGAGATAGTGAATCTAGCGAAAGATAGAGCTGTTTAGCGTATATGGCGCCAGGGTCTGCCGTGACTGGGTTAGCAAAGAGCTCATCCACCCTCTCGTGCGTGATACGCTCCCGCGTAGTTCGGCCCTCAAGCATCGCCGCTTCGGTCGCCTTATACCGCAACCAGCGCTGCAGAGTACGGTCAATAGGGAATAGGCCAGCAAGGGCGCCCCATTCGCAGGACATGTTAGCCATCGTCAAGCGAGTATCGACCAGTAGGGTCTCCATCGTCTCCTCGGGTCCCGTAAACTCGACCACATGGTTAAGAACGTCGCTCTTAAAGATGCCACACAGAGCGATGATGACATCTTTGCCAGTCACACCCGGAGGCAGCCTTCCTGTGAACGTAACGCGGGCAACCGGGGGGATATTCCACCACGTTCGGCCAGTGGCCCATACACTGGCAGCGTCTGACCGCACGACGGGGGTGCCGAGACAACCGATCCCGCCATAATGGGTACTGTGGCTATCCGAAGCAACCGACTGACGACGTTAACTATGATTCTTCCTATCCAATTAAGAGGTTATTGTTCCGACCCTCAGAGAATGTCGAGCAGTGGCAATAACAGCTCTCCAATCTCTCTATTTGGACTACACTCACCATTGTCCCTGGCCAGCAATGCCCTTCCTCGACCATGATCTGGTGACCGATTCCTCGGCCGGCGGGGTAGAACGTAACTCCATGCTTCCTGGCGAAGGCCTCAATGCCCTGGTATTTCTTCAGATTGGCTTCGCTGGTGTTCTGCACGTCGTGATCCAGCGCCATGACGAGCTGCTCCGGCCTGTATATTTTCGTAGCTCCCATCGACATGAACTTGGTTGCAACCGGGAACGAGTTATCGTGGGTAAGTATTGCAGCCGGCTGGATGCTGATGTAGTCGCCGCTCCGGACACGCTTGCCTGGGGGCAGTCCAACGGCGTAGCGCTGGACAATCTTTTCGGTGAGGGTTTGGGGCGATCGGTGCTCGATTGGCGTCGTCTCGGGAGACTCGTGGTGTTGTGCGCGAAGGCATCGTGATGTTGACACTGGTCGCACTAAGCGAGGGTTTCGGGCGGCGGTCGCAGAACACCATCTGCTCGAGAGAAGCCAGGTCCGGCCCCCTCTGGAAGAGATCTCAAATTGGTCAGCTTGGGCATGAGGACAGGGCAAAGTGTCGAACTTACTGCGCTGCACGCCATGTCGTCTGGCGGAGGCGAGCAAGCAACTTGATCATATCCTATCTTCCGGTTGGATGCTGGATAATTTTTTTTTGGTCGGTAGTGATCGGCTGGGTTCGTGCATATCGCGGCTGATTACCTAAAAGTACAAGTGCCCCTCAGGAGGGGCAGCCCGTCGAATTAATTGGCCAATCACCTCCATCGCATTTAGATATGCCGCAGACTCGGCTGAGTAGGTAATGCTACATATAACGATGTAGTAGGAATTCTCTCGAGTGAAATCTGATCACCAGTCCATACCTAGTCACCGGCATATTTGGTAAAACAGCGACCAAAGAGACTTGAAGAGGGGATTTCGATGCAGGTTGGTGTAGGTAGGTAAGCTTTTTTTTAGTTACAGAATGCATAAAGACGATTGCAAACAAATGTACAAGAACGTTAGTTGATTAATGAATTAAGGATATGAACAAGAAGCATGGCTACTTGTGCACCGCGAGGCCAAGGCCGGTGCTACGCAGTCTTGGAATCCTAGGTGGAAAGTTAGATGGATCCATCCATAGAAGTGAAATGGAAAATCTCGATTATGTGATATACAGAAACTCGCTAAGAAAATACTACGCATAATTGCATTTCAATAACCCTAATAATTCCTTTAAGCAGTCCTGGACTACCTAGGTACCTATGTAGATTGACTATGGCGCTAAGCACTAGAAAGGAAATCTATTTTGATTCAACATCTTCATCTTCCATCAAGGACTGAATAAAAACCACCAATCGAATCGCGAAATATTTATTCATAATCCATCTGCAATTACATTAAGTCGGTACATTAAGTCGTTCGAAGACTAGGTCGGCTAGATACCGATATTCTGTGATGGAGCGCCGTGATGCCCGGAGTGCTAGTGGCCCTGCGGCCTTCAGAAATGACCCCCCCGGCCGACAACAGCAGCGAGAACAACCCCGGTTACTGAGACCGGACCGGGCCGCCCAGGGTACCAATGCTCAAGTCCCGCACTTGACGAGAAGAACTGAAGTGCCGAGTCCAGAAGCTTCACAGCATGGTGCGCAACCAGGCCTTCAATGGTCCTTCCAGACACCTCCAGGTCAGTTAATCAATTCCCTGGGCATCTTTCTATCCTCATACAAAGCACCCTCCCAATAAGGTCCAAACATCATCACTAGTGTTTTTCTTTTATATATTCTATGCTTTCATAGCCAGGTGCTACAAAGCATTACCTCTCGCATCATGAATCCTTTCAACCCCTTTAGCCCCTTTAACCCTTTCACGGCTTTCTACCCTGTCGCAAGAAGGCGCCGAGACGGGCCTCTGGTTCTAAATGGCCGCCCTCCCTGGCGGCTGACGTACTACCACCGGGCATTGCCCCCGGAGCAGGTCCGGCGATGGAGGCGTAACTCAGAAGATAATCATATCCCTATCCCGGAGGACCGTCTGAGCCCCATCTCGGATCTCTTAGCTGACTTGGAACGAGCAGCAACGGCTAGGGAAACTGCTAGGTTGAACGGAGAACTTGATTCCAATGATGAATTTCCAGAAGATGACGAAGGTGGCGATGACCACGAGGGAGCTATTCCTGTAGATGACGAGGTCAGAGGAGGAGGCGAAGAGGGAGAGGATAGCCACGAGGAAGAGGAGGAGGAACCACCGTTCGACGCCTCGGCCATTGGTTTAAAAGAAATCAGTAACCTCGCCAGTTTCACCGTAAGCAGCTACAAGCCTGGCTGCGGAGTGAAGGAGCTACGCGACGACGATGTCAACCAATTCTGGCAGTGAGTATCGAGAGCACTGCTTTCCTCTTTCTTTACTAACGTTCTATTCCAGGTCAGACGGGCCTCAACCGCACCGCTTGAACATTCACTTCATCAAGCGTGTAGAGATCCGCTCGCTCCGTCTCTTCCTAGACTACGAATTAGACGAGAGTTACACACCGACACGGATCCAGATCACCGCCGGCACGGGCCCCAATCTCACCATCCCGTTCACCACCCTGGAACTCAGCATGCCAAAGGGGTGGATCGACGTCCCCATCGCCGGGGCCGGCGGCGGACCGGACGGCAACTCGCTCTGCTGCTGGTTCCTCCGCGTCATCGTCCTCGAGAACCACCAGAACGGAAAAGACACCCACATCCGCGGCGTCAAGGTCTACGCGCTCGACGACAGCGCCGACACGGCAGAGAACAACGCGGTCGACGATATGCTCGAGGCCATCGACGACTACGGGGACAGGATGGCCCGGATGGACATCCACGACCACGACGAGGGCGCCGTCACGAGGCTCGACGCCGAGGTCCGCCGCCGCAAGGCCAGCGCTAGGAAATACGCCCCTGGAGACGGGGGACTCAGCATTCCCGACTTCATGAGGGAGCCCGAGATCCGCTAGACATGATGGCATTCAATTGTGCACGTGATAAAGGGAGAAGAAGAAAAAGAGAGAAGGCTTTGTGGCGTTTTTGCAATTCTATAGCATGTCTGGCATACGATACCCCCCCTGATAGTCTATATAGGCGCGAGGAATACTGATCACGGTTTTGTGACAGGTATATTCCCTAATAATGAAATGGAATAGATAGTTCACCCGCTCCCTCCTCTCTACTCTCTATGGCCCTTTGGGTTTCGTGAGATCGGTCTCCGTGGTAGCATTGTCTTCTACTCTCAAGGACCGATTTTATAAAATGATCAAAAAAAAGAAGAGAAGAAAAAGGGAAGGGGGATTAAAGTTGCCTCTACCTAGGTAGTCAACTTCGGGGACATGTAAGAACCCGGACAGGCGGAGCTCCGGACCCACTGGCGTGCGGAGTTAAAATGGGGGGTAGAACGCCGAAGTGTTGGGGTAACACTCCGTCATCTTTCTCCAACTTCAACGGCTTTGCAATCTGGGGTCACGTACCCCCCACCATCGTTGCTGGCGCCAGTTCCCCTACATTTCGAGACACCTTCAGGTGCCGGAGGTTGGCCTGTACGAATTCTCGTTCACTTGTGTAGCTGAGGTGAGTGAGTATGAGCAAGCGTAGATAAGTGCGCAAGGCGGGGCAAAATCTTGATGTATCGCGTCGCACTATCGTCGTATCGTCTGTACCAGTCATTCACTCGTCTGATTACAGAGCGATAGTCAGTCGGTTCGACTCGTCGTACGATCAGTCCTGCCTCGGCGGGGGAGAACCATAACCCTCGTTCCGTAGATATAGGTATATATATATACCTGCCACCTCAGTTCAGTTCCTTCACCAGGATGTCCTCGTCGACGGCACCCCACGCCGAAGACCCAGACATGTCGCGCCTCCCAGAGAGCCTCGTCCCGCTCTTCACCCAGGCATTGAAGAGCTACAGCCTCTCCAACGCGAGCTTCCGTGTCCTCTGCTCGCTCCCATCGTCCGCGACTCCCGCTCGCGACGGCGGCGACAACAACAACAACGATGCTGACATCCTGACCCCGCGGCCGCCGCGCCGACCACCGAGGTCCATCATCGTGCTGGACTCGTCCTTCAACCCGCCGACCCTCGCGCACCAGCGCATGGCGCTCTCCGCGCTCGCGGACCCGAACTACTTCCCGTCCGCCCCCCCGCGGGAGGAGGAAAAGTCGCGGGTCCTGCTCCTCCTCGCGATCAACAACGCCGACAAGGCGCCCAAGCCCGTGGCCTTCCCGCAGCGGCTGGCCATGATGTACATGTTCGCGCGGGACCTGCTGTCGGCGTCCCCATCCTCATCCCCAGTCCCAGTCCCAGCCCCAGCCCAAGTCCAAGATAGCACAATCGTGGACATCGCCGTCACGACGGAGCCGTACTTCCACGCCAAGAGCGGCGCCATCGCGTCCGCGGACTTCTACCGCGGAACCGGGACCGGGATCAGCGAAACGACAACGACGACCACCACCGCCACCACGGCCACCACCGTCGCCGCCGCAGAAGAAGAAGGACAGCGATCGCAAGAAGAGACAGAGCAGGTCTACCTCACGGGCTTCGACACGCTGATCCGCATCTTCGACCCCAAATACTACCGCCCCCACTACCCAGACGGCGGCGGCGGCGGCTCCGCCTCCCCGATGCGCACCGCCCTGGACCCCCTGTTCGCGCGCGCGCGCCTGCGCGTCACGCCGCGGCCCGACGCCGAGTGGGGCGACGCCGAGGCGCAGCGGCGCTACCTGGCGGAGCTGCGGGGCCGGCTAGGGCAAGGGCAGCAGCAGCTCGGGGGCCGCTCGGAGTGGGCGGACCGCGTCGACATGGTCGAGGGCGCCGAGGACGGGGAGGGGGAGGCGGAGGCCGTGAGCAGCACGCGGGTCCGGGACGCGGCGCGGAGGCGCGACTGGGGGGCGCTCGGGAGGCTCGTGAGTCCCGGGGTCGCGGCGTGGATTAGGGAGGAGGGACCTTATGTCCCCGGGGAGGAGGCTGGGTGAAGGAGGATGGAAGGGAGGTTTTTTTGTTAGGGTTTGTAATCATGTCTGTCTGTCTGACTGACTGACTGACTGACTCACTGAGGATGCCCGCTGGGGTCGGCTCTTTTTCTTCCAAGGCCACACCATCCATCCTACTTGATTTGATTTGACAGAACGAAACGAAAGGAGCTAGCTTTCTCATGCCTCACTTACTCACTTACTCACCCAACCACTTGGTATTTCAACCTGACGAAAAAAAAAATTAGCGCCGAATTACCTACTACTTCGTGCAGGGAACCCATATGCATCTCGTCGCGCAAATTCCGAGTTGGAGATACCCCATCTGTTCCCCAGGATTTTTTTTTTTAGTATATATGTTTATATGCTCTGGTGTATGGGCTTGAATAGGGAGGGGGTCATCCATTCACGATGTACGCCAGAATGATGCTCATAAATTATGCTGCAAAACATGACATAGACATATATATAGGTATATATGATTTTAAAAAACATGAGAATACGGATTATACTCCTTCAAAGCTTTATAGTCTCAATATTCTTTCTACAAACTACGAAGCCACCCGACGTGGTTATCAGGCTTCTTTTCCTTTTATAATTCAATTTTCTCTATAATGAGTCCTAGGCTCGAATGTTTCTCTTATTTTCTCTTCCCCTATTCAAGTCCATAGCATACACGATGCAACTTTCACGTACTCTAAACCCCCACGGAGGAAAATGTTCCCCAATATGTTGAATTTTTTCTTCTTCTTCCATTCTCGCTAATATAGCCAAAGGTGTTCTTACTTGAGTTTATTCCTTTCTCTTATTTTTTTTTTCTTTATTCCTCGATCTTTTCTTCCAGATCCATTCAAAATATGCTTCTTTCTCAGCTACCCGTCCATACGTACCGCCCTAGAATTTCCTGTTTTCCACCACCTTCTTCCCTCAAACACATTGTCCTACCATATCCTACTTCAACCATCATAATCCATCATTCATTCGCCCATCTTCCCAGCTGGCTCCACCGTCCGGCTTAGGGCGGGCAGGTGCCGCCTGGCCTCGTGGCGCGCCATCTGCTGTAGGACGTTGTCGATAACGACGAGGGCGGCCATGGCCTCGACAATTGGGACAGCCCGGGGCACGACATTCGGGTCGTGACGGCCCTTGGCGGTGAGCACGCCCTCCGACTCGCCGTCGTACGTCGCCGTCATCTGCGCCTGGCTGATAGTCGCGGGCGGCTTGAACGCGACGCGGAAGTAGATCGGCGCCCCGTTCGAGATGCCGCCCTGGATGCCTCCCGAGTTGTTCGTCTTGGTCGTCAGCCGCGGCCGCGGCGTCCCGTTGCGCGCCGCCCCCGTCTCCCGCTCGTCCGCCAGTTCCTCCGGCGCCCTGATGAACGGGTCGTTGTGGACCGAGCCCGGCACCTCGCACCCGCCGAAGCCGGAGCCGATCTCAAAGCCCTTGGTCGCCGGTATGCTGAGCATGGCGTGCGCGAGCTCCGCCTCGAGCTTGTCGAAGCACGGCTCCCCGAGCCCGCTGGGCACGTTACGTATCACGCAGGTGACGGTGCCGCCGATGCTGTCGTTGGCGTCTCTGAACTTGGCTATGAGATCGGCCATGCGCTGGGAGGCGTCTTCATCCGGACACCGCACGGGCAGGAATTTGTCGACGGTGGCACGGTCAATGGTCTGCAACAGGCTCATGAATGTCGGGTTTTGGCTTAGCGTGGGAGCCTCGGGCGTTGGTGGGAACATGTGCACGCTACCGACGGAGGTAACGAAGGCGGTGATCTCGATGCCGTACGCGAGCTTGAGGTACTTCTCGGCAATGGCACCGGCAGCAACACGGCCGATAGTCTCCCGCGCAGAGCTGCGGCCGCCTCCACTACTTGCCTTGACGCCGTATTTCTCGAGGTAAGTCCAATCGGCATGGCTTGGGCGCGGGTAGAGGTCCATAGTCTGGTTTCCGTAGTCTTTCGGGCGCTGGTCCTCGTTCAGGACCATCAGGCCGATCGGGGTGCCGAGCGTGATGCCAAACTCAGTGCCCGACTGTATCAATACGCGGTCCTTCTCGTCGCGCGGAGTGGTTATCGAGCTCTGGCCCGGTCGTCGGCGAGTCATCTGCGGTTGGATGTCCTCTTCGGTGAGCTGCATGCCTGGCGGGCAGCCGTCGACGATACAGCCGACGGAGCGGCAATGCGATTCACCATAGCTATGAATATTGTTAGGAAATGCTGATCTGTATCCCATTGGGTGGTGGCAGTTACGTGGTGACCCTGAAGACCTTCCCAAAAGTCGACATGTTGTGTTGGTGGGTGTAAGACGATGCCGAAACCGGTCAGTGTAAGTGGAGGAAGGTCGGTCGCCTGTTCTGCTTTTTGTGCGTATAAAGTATCTTTTGAGAACTAGGATAACATTCCTCTTTGTTAATATCACCGGTATCTTCAGGTCCGAGCTTACAAAGACAGATTGGTGAATAAGTTAAGGTGGAACGATTCTCGTCGAGTCATCGTAGAGAAACTGGTGATAATTTTTTGGAGGGGACTCTAAAACCAAAGATCAGCTTATCGCGGATAAGTCAATGGTGGGGGCGCCACCCCGCGATTCGGGGTCCTTGCAGCGGCCCTGGTCCATGCATTGCATGTCATTGCTAGGTAGTTATTTAATTAAGGATTATTATTCTTATACTAAGTTAAGCTCTTTTTGGAGATCCTATTACATGCACCACCGTCTTTTTATGTACCAGTATTAATTAAGCTACAACCTTAGTCTCGCCCACCTCACAACCATGGCCTACCGTTTACCCGTGAGATGAGATGAGTTGAAACGATAAAAAAGTGAGAAAAAAAAGACTTTGAAGTCACTTATAGACTTCCCCCTTTTCTCCCCCAATGGCCCTCAGGGCTACCTTCCGCCGCTTCCACTATGCACACATTCCTCCTCCTCCTCTTCTCTTCTCACCCCAGCATGTCCGCCCAGCCCCAAGGACAAATCCGGAGATAGGAGGCTCTCTGTGGACGGGGACAGGGACAGAGAAAACAGTAAAAAGACCCTTCTCGGCGGAAGCCGTCTCGCACCCCTCGAACCGGGTGCAAGTCTACGTATCGCGCAGCACGGACCCGTACCTGAACCTGTCAGTCGAGCACTTCCTGCTGCAGCGGTCCGCGCCCGACTCAGTCGTGCTGTTCCTGTACGCAAACCGGCCCTGCGTCGTCATCGGCCGCAACCAGAACCCCTGGGTCGAGGCGGATCCGGCCCTAGTCGGCGAGCCGGGCGCGCTCGCGCGGCTGCGCGCCGAGCAGCTACCGCACGGCGGGAAGGAGCAAGGAGGGTTAGACGGCGATGACGGAAACGAAAACGACACCGTCCTCCTCGTGCGCCGCCGCTCCGGCGGGGGCGCCGTCTTCCACGACGCCGGGAACCTGAACTACAGCGTGATATGCCCGCCCCCGTCCTTCGACCGGGACAAGCACGCCGAGATGGTCGTGCGCGCCCTGCGGCGGCTCGGGGCCGCCGGGGCTCGCGTCAACGAGCGGCACGACATCGTCCTCGACGTTCCTTCTTCCTTCCCCTCTTCCTCTTCCTCTTCCTCTTCCTCTCACTCTCACTCTCACTCTCACTCTCACTCTTCCGCAGAGAAAGAGAAGGAAAAGGAAAAGGAGGCGGAAGAGGGAAAAAAGGCAACGTTCAAGATCTCGGGCTCCGCCTACAAGCTCACGCGCCAGCGCTCCCTGCACCACGGGACCTGCCTCCTGGCGTCGCCGAACCTGGCCCTTATCGGGCGCGTCCTGCGCGCGCCCGCCGCCCCGTACGTCCGCGCGCGCGGCGTCGAGAGCGTGCGGTCCCCCGTGCGGAACGTGGGCGTGCGCGACGTCGGCGCCTTCGAGGACGCCGTCGTGGCCGAGTTCGGGCTTATGTATGGCGGCGGTAGCGGTAGCGGTAGCGGTAATGCTATGGATGTACAGATCCTCGGCGGTGTTGGTGAAGGTGGCGATGTCGCGTTGAGACATATCCCCGAGATTAGAAAGGGCTGGGAGGAGCTTAGAGTATGTTTTACCCCCCCCCCCCCCCCTTTTTTTTTCTTTTTTAATTCACTTCTTCTCGACAACCTCCCTCCTTCTCACCCACACAAATACCACCCCCTTTTTACCTTCCCATCCAGCCCCCTCCCGTCCTCTCTTCTCTTCCTTCCCAACATCTACCTATCCCTCCATCCCCACAACCCCTCCCCCCCCAAAAAAAAAACGAAAAAAAAAAAACCCCTCCTTACTTACTAACCACATTTTCCCGTCCACCCCCCCTCCCCTCCCATAGTCCCCGGAGTGGACCTACACGCAGACGCCCCAATTCACCTTCTCCACGCACCCGACGGCCGCGGGCCCGAGGCCGCGGCCCGAGCCGGCGCCGGCGGGGGGCCTCCGCATGTCCATGACGGTGCGGCACGGGCAGATCGCCGAGTCCGAATTGCGACTGCCGACGGCGGGCGGGTCTCTGTCGGCCGGAGAAGGGCTGGTGGGGACGTACCTGCACCGCGTGCGGGACTGGCGGGATCTCGTCCCGGGGCCTCACGGAGAGTGGTTGAATGGGATCTTCGGGGTCGCGAGGCAGCCGTCGGAGGGTGGTGGAAAGGGCTTTACCGACTGAGGTTAGACGATATTGTAAAAAGGAAATGAGGGAAACACGATGAAACGAAACGACATGGTATAAAATAAAAGGCAGGACACACGAGGGGATTTAGATTCCCGTCTGTATAACTAACTATATCTGCATATACATTTCCACGAGATTTATCATTGTAGACACTACTTAGACTACCAAATAGAGGCTACCTACCTACCTAGAGCCGATAGACAAATAGACACCCATCAATCACAGACATCAATTACTACACCGTATCATACCTTCGTACAATTATACACGTCATAACAACAAAAGACAAAAGACTAAAGACACAGTCCACATACCATAACAAGGCTGTATATAATACCAGATTAGCCAAGCCCCGCAACACCACGTTTAAAATAAAGACTTGAAAAGTACCACAGTACAAAGACGACATCGATATCTACCTACTCCAACCCCACCCCGGCACTCATAACACCCTGCCCAAACCACTGCGCGACCGTCTTGAACCTGTCGTCGCCCTTGCCCCTCTCGAGCGCGTCCTTGAACAGGTCGTGGCGGCTCGCGCGCTCGTCCTGGCTCCTCTTCATGGCGCGGACGGCCGCGTTGTTTATCGCGCACACGGGGCAGTCGGCCTCGGTCTCGCCGCCGTCCCCCTGGTTTAGGCAGCGCTGGTGGAAGCTGTGCTTGCAGAGGAAGTGCACGGCCGGCAGCTCGAGCGCGCCGCCGCACCCGGGACACCGCTGCGCCTGGAACACGGCCGGCTTGGAGCCCAGCTCTGCTATCTCGGCGCGCTTCTGCTCCGTCTCTTTCCGGAAGCTGTTGATCTGCCGCTTGTTGGTGGCGATCTCCTTGCGCTCGCGCGTGATCGTCTCGTGCAGGTAGGGCTTGATCATGCCCATAGTAGCGACGGCGTTAGAGCCTAGGGTCTGGATGACTTGTAGCGGCGCCATGAGGCTGTCAGCGTCGATCTTGGCGAGCACGTTGGCAAGCTCCTCATGCCCGGCCTCGTCGAGGATGCGGGCGTCTGAAGTAAAGTACGCGAGCGCCGCAGGGTAAAGTTGGGGCTCTTCGGGCCCGTATTTTCGCAAGGCCTTGATCGCGCCGCGTGTATCCTTGGCTGAGGTGTAAGAGCGGAAGATGTCGAATAGGAGACCTGACTGCTCCTTGACGAGGGTCGTACCGTCCCGAAAGTCAGAAAGATGCGATAATAAGAGGACATTCGAGTTCTCGATAGGTAAGTCGCGCCCTTCAATAAGCTTCTTCGCTTTATGTTCCCACTCCTCCTTCTGTACACCTTTTCTTTCACTAGATTTATGGAGATACATCTCGAACAGTGTTGTGTAAATATCAACTTTATCCGATTCTTTGAGAGATCTCTCCTGAAGGTAAGATTCGAGGAAGACAATAAATTCGTCCTCGTGATCGATAAAGGACGAAAAGGCGGTTCGGGGTGGCGGCGGCGTATATTTCTGATCGGCACCGGTGTCCAGCTCTAAGATTGCAGTGGCGTCACTAACGGTCGGTTGCTCGTTGCCTTGCGTATTTGGTGTAGGAACGGCAGAGGTATTCATATATGGCAACGGGAGTAGACTCGTCAAGTTCTGCACAGCACTGGCAGCTCCGGCCGCTAAGCCGGCGGCAGAGGTTATCGGCGCTTCTTCTACGGGCACCCTATGCACTTTCGGCTTATAATTGCCCGTATAGTAATCGATAAATAGCTTGGTCGTGTCGCTAGGGCAGTTCTCCAGAAGTACCCTTGCGTATTTCATCAAACAGGGATAAGCCTGTGCACCGTTAGTCTCTAAACTCAACAACTGAAGATTTGATGATGACGAACTGTCTCGGCCTCCAGGTGCCAGATGAAGTCGAGCGCTTCGGCATACTTATTCGAGTCTTCGATCAAAATATCCACGACCAGGTCGTTCTCGCCATGCTTCGTCGCCAGGTAGGCCGCTTGCTCAAAATAGCCGCCCTGTCGACACATATTGATCGCTGTGTCCAGATCAAACTTGAGATCCCCTTCGGACTTGATAAACTTCTCCAGCTTTTCCACATCTTTTAACTTTGCGTAGCAGTTTAGAAGTAAAGTCGTGTGGTCGGCCGTGGCTTTGTGGTGTTCGTGTAGTTCCTCGAGGTATTCTATAAGATTGTGTATTCTTTGGGTGTCGAGGAACTGCTCTTTAGTCAGAGGCGACACGTCGCTTGCGCTTCTGAATTTGGTGACTTACTTTGCGGATGACTTGAGATGGCTCTGTGCTGTCGATGGCCTTGATGTACTGAGACATGGCACTATCGTAGTCTCCCTTTTGGTAGAGGTGATCACCGTACTTCCGGTAGATGACGTTTTGCTGCTGTGCGTCCATGCCGGACTTGTGCGCGAGGTTGATGGCGAGGGGATATAGATTACGTTGGTAGAGGAGCTCGAGCCGCTGCTGCAGCGACTTCTCGTGGTAACGACTGATCTGATTCGCGTGAGTACGTCATGGGGAGGGGAATACGGAGCTCGAGGGACGCCTCACCTTCCCATCCTGCGTTAGGATAAAAAGATCTCCCCATATCTGGAAGAGTGCCTGGACCTGCGAGATAAGAGTCTCGGAATGGGAGACGATCTGCAGGGCCGGGTCTACCATGGTAAAGGTGGCAGCGTTAAACAGCGAATCTGCACTGGTGCCCCCAAAGCGGCGCCTTATGTTATCCGGGCCTCCATTTCTGGGGGCCGAGGGCGGCGAGACGAGGGCCACGTAGTCATGGAAAGTGGAGACGAGACTTGTAGCCCCGTCATTGGCAAAGCAGAGGCCTCGACCATCCAATGTGTAATAGTAGACTGCATCCTCCCGGACTACGATGATGTCCCCGGTTTTTCGGTTGAGAGTCATGCAGCCCGCCGCGCACCCCGAGTCTTCCACCGTTCGCGGTGGCTGCCCCTGGCCTCTTCCGGAAATCACCAGCTTCAGGAGCTTCGACGTGGTCGCGACAAACAGCGTCGTGAACCTCGGATCCGCAACAAATTCCACTCCGGTGACCGGCTCTTCTGACTCGTAGACTATTCGCTGTTTCGTGCCTCGGTCGTGTATCAGGTCGCCGCGGATTACGGTGACTGCACCGTTCGCAAAGCCCACGGCGAGCTGTGATAGGTCGTCGAGCGCGGTGAAAGCAGAGATCTAATAAGCCTTACCATCAGCAGAGAGCAAAGCCGTAGGAAGAGCTGCGAGCACCTACAGGGAATTGCTTCCGGCCATTGTTTATATTCAGGGTGCTCAGGCAGGTGGGCAGTCCCGTCTTCTTGACCGGCTTGTCAAGTGCCCAGACCTTCAACACCGGCTCGTTGCTCAAATCTTCCTAGATATCCCATATCAGCATCCAGCCGGTTGTTTGTATATCGCTTGATCCTCCCTCATACCGAGACGGTGACCAACAAGCTCGTCCCCTCGACTTGGCGCATGTGGGTGATGCGGCCCGTCTCGTGAGCTTGGAAGCTCCGGACTACCTTCCAGCTTGGGCCGATGATACGCACGTATCCATTGTCGCTGCCGATAAACAAGCTCTCGGATCCGGAGCATACACTGGAGATCTCGTTGTTCTCGAAGAAGGATCGTGTCTCGTCGTCGCCGAGCTTGACCTGGCTGACCTCGAAAAAGTCAAATGCTTTCCACTGCAGATAAGTCGATTAGTGTTAGTTCAGTCCAAATCAGCGTGGCAGGATTGAATAAACTTGCCAGAAGCAAAGCCATGGTATACACTCCGTGTTTGTGCGACAACTATCCCGACAGCATCTAGGTTGTGTTGTTCATGTCTGCATGGTGGATTGAAGCTGAGAGCAGGCTGGACAAGGGACGGGGGACTAGGGGACGTCACTTGGAGCTTTGCTTCCATGGAGCTAGCTACCCTGCATGTGGCGGTGCGCAAGTACACAGTGTGGGTACTAGTCATGCACATGTATCTTTCTCTTAGGTAACCACCCAAGATATTGCATAAAAACTGAATACCAGGTATATGGTAACTGGAAACCTTCAAATTATGGGTATCTCTGTTCTTTTATCCACATACAATATTTATCTCTCGGTTATGTTAATATACATCTTCTCACCACCTATACTCCCGTCAAGCATTCAGGCAGGACCTCTTCGATGCCCACATCCTGAACTCCTTACCAAAGCTGTGTCCACGGTTTTGCTGATCAGCAATATTATTCATAGAACTGTGACCCAGGTCAACTAAAGGCACCATAGATGGCCGGCCATGCGCGCACTGGAACGGAAAGGCACAGTCAGCTAGGCGGCTTAGTAGTTCCACACACCCCTCGTGGGTGAGGTTATCATTGAACATGATGGAGCTGCGACATGCTCTCGAGTTGATCATATCCAAGATGCCCTGTGGGCATCCGTGGAACCTTGCTAGCCAACTCGATATAGCCCTTTCCTCGTCTTCCATATTCCCCACGTGTAATTTAGGGGTTTGAGTAATCTCATGGCCATGCTCGTGAAGCTTCCATGCTTCTTTCCTGAGGAGCTCGATGAGGAGTCGGGGTTCTAGTCGACATCTCTCGGCTATGCTTGGTGGTAGTTTAGTTACCCTGAGTTGCTGCGGACTACCAGTTTTCGACTTAGATAATGAGCTGACCTCATAAACCACCCCCCAGCGTTCAAAGTGCACTAAGGAGCGCTCAAATTGGGCAGCATCTCGAGCCGAGATATCAAACCTGATAGGTTTCTCTAGGATTTCCATCCGTGCCTGCAGTATCCTTTGAGGGTACGATGACGAAGGTGAAGCATGTCTCACGTTCAAACTATCGCTAGCCTCAAAATAATCCTTCATCAATGCCTCGACACGACATCGTTCATCTGCGGCATGCTGGTCGATAATGATGAGAAGTGATGCAGTAGAGTCTAGAGGGGATATTCCTTTGGTGTTCGGGTCGAGCAAAGGGACCTTTGCAAAGATGAATTTCCGATCGACCTGGGCTATCACCTCGGCGTTCCGGAGAGCCTCTTTTGAAACACGACCTTGCACGGCATGTAAAGCTGCTGAAGTATCATAGGATGTCGCATTGAATCCATGGGAATTCCCTTTAGGGTTACCTGTTGAGAGGCCTAATGCCATTGTCTCATCAAAAGCAACTGGGATCGGAGGCTCCGCTGCTTGGAATACCGGATTGTCCCAAGATGATAGTAGATCTGTTGCCCATGTGTTCTCATCCTCTTTAACAGTTGGTCTAGATTGTAACCGCAGCTTCTTTATTGGAGGAACATGATTTTCGCCATGCTCCCCCGGTGTTCTCAGTGGCCGAACAACAAATCCTGTCCTTGGATCAATGATTGATGTTTCTGTAGTGGCCGGATTTGTCCACAGAAGTTTATCGCGTTCTTGACCCAGAGGTCGCCCGAGCTCTTCTATGGGTGGCCTTAAGTGCTGTCTGAGGTCATCAGAATCGTCTTCGACATCAGAAAACGGTGCACGCAACAGCTTGCCATCAGGACCAAATAAAGGGGTTGGAGAAGACTGATCACTGTCCTTAGCAACTGGTTCTCCTGGCGTAGAACGGCTAGGGAAATAGTCACTTTCTCTTCTTTCGTTGGGCTTATTGCAATCAGCAGAGGTCAGGGGTGGTCGCCCCGATTTGATGCGAGTCCACAAGTTGAACGGAGACTCAGATCGCGACTTTGCATCTGGATTGGAAAGGATTCTAAGGCGGGTACTAGCTAGATCTCCGGTTGATTGTTTGTTGATTGGAAACCCATCAGGTGTTGTGGTTTCTTTTGGACCTAATATTCTGGACGGGGTATTTTTGGTATCTTGAGAATCAACCGGATCCAACGCGCCTTTCTTACTAGGTCTGAAATGTTTTGGGCGAAAATGATGTTTCTTTAGGAATTCATACACAACTGCTCTCAGAAGATCAGTGATTTCGCTTAGGCTCTCCCTGCGTTCATCGAGTATTTCATCCACATCATGACCAGTCAGGGGTGAAGGCCATTCTTCGAGGTTAACCTTGATATAAAACATCGGCCAACGATCCACCCCCTTTCTACCTTTCAACTCTTGATTAGTAAAACCATCTGTTTTATAGCGACGGTCTTTCGCTCTTCTCTTCTGTTCTTCCTCGTCGATATCGCTACCTTGCTCCTCGGTCCCAAAGCTCGAGTTTGCAAAGAGCCGGTTGATCTCTTCATAAAGGACGTTTGAGCCATGTTCGTTAGGCACTGGCTGAACACCTATACTGATGAACTGGATTCGCCTGGTTGCAATTGGGATCAACGAAACAGCACCTACGATGGACACTGAGCTAGCTGATGCCCTCAGAGGCACCCAGGTCTCCGAAGTGTTATCGTCAAAGAGTTGACCTTGATACAGTATCCTCGAAACCCTCACTGGAAGATCGAGGCTATCACCTCTACTATTTGAGCGTAGTCTCGAGGCTTCATCACTACGGATAGAAGTGGACCATCGATTCGTAGGTTCGCGAATCGAGAGGGAGATGGGGCCTGGCCAGGCTAGTATTAGTGCAATGAGCGCACGTTTGAGGTTATCCCATTCTTTTGTGTTCGTGCTTCTTTCAGCATCGATAGCCCTCTGCTTGACCCTGACGGGCATCGAGCCGAAGAGGTCACGAACCGTCACTCGGGTCCCATGGTCAAAACTCAGCAGTCTCTGCTCTGGAGGCGAGGGGGTGTGCCGTGCTAAGATGTTAGAATTGTGGATTGTAATCGAGTTGTGGGAATGATGGCCATGGTGATGCGAAGTGACTGATAATAACGACAAGGAGGCCAGCGAGGCCATGAATGTTCCGTACTTCCCATGAAGGCCGTCCCGGGCAGGGAATTTAGATGTATCTACATGCTCGGTCAGCTAGTTTCAACGGTATGAGACACTTATCCGGTCTTACAATGCAGCTTGCCCAGGCCTCCGCTGGGTTTGAATTCAGCCGGTGGAATGCCTAGGCCATTATCTTCAACAGAACAATTCCCCCGTGCATAATCTACGGAAATCGTTATCTTAGTAGCGTTGGCGTCCAGAGCATTTTTGACCAAGCCGCATATTACACCGTTGAGAGAGGTTATGGTAATAGATGACTTGATCTGTGCAATAACGTGCTCCGGCAGATGCTGAATCGACATTGATAAATAGCGTGGGATCTCATCCAGTGCCTCATGATCGTCACCTTGGCCGATCGTGGCACATCGAGGCGTTTCTATTGTATCGGCGGTAACATCAAATAGATGACGTCAGGTGGGAAATAGACGAATAAGACAAATGCGAATCAGTCAGTACAATGCAACTAGAGAGCTTAGGTGTTATCTCGCTGTGTATTTATTTTGGCAAGGGAGTTGGTTCATTGACCTGAACTGAGGAACTTGGAGAAGAGAGGCCGTTCAAAGTGATCAGAGATTTGTTTAGGTAAGTAAGTAGATCTAAGAGTCACGGTGCACTGACCAGACGGCGGCACTGTACGGAAAATGCTTATCAACAAGCAGACAAGTAATCGGGATGTGGCTGATGACGCCATCTCCAGGGGTATCAGCCTCACCGATTTGGGGGTTCCTAGGTACCGCAATTTAGGTGCTCATAGTGGCTATAAACCTACCTGACCCTAGCAACTCAAACTCTCTCCAAGGGAAGCCCTCTTCGTCTACCAACATCGTCCTGGGCTTTTCCTGTTCCCCTGCCCGCCCACGACTACGAATAGCTTCCTTTTATCTGCACCTCGTGTTCTCGTCGCCGTCACCCTCGCCATCTCCGTCTCCGCCATAATCTCCGTCACCATCTCCGTAGTGACCCGGCACCCGACGCGCACACGCAACGTTCATTACTACCGTCCTCATCCTTACCTACTTACCGTATCGCACACTATACTCTATTACCAAGGCCGAGTCCACCGTCCACGGCGTCATTGTCTTCCTCTGATCAAACCTAATCGATTGCCCAATCCGATTCCAAGATTCCGTTTCCTTCGTTCCAACCTGATGGCTACAGCCGACCCCTCACAACTCTCCAATGGTAAGGATCCGGCTTCCCTTGCTCGCTCTCCTCGTATGTCCCTTCACCAGTACCCTATATATCGGATCTGTTACCTAATAACCGACATGCCAGATCGTCAAGAACGTGCAGGTCGCCGACGGCCTTTCTCTACCTGGGTCAAGAAGCTAGCCAACTTCAAGCACGGTTCGTCTGCTGGAGGCAGCCGATATGGCCACTTTGGCCGCGATGCCACCCCCAAAGCCACCAAGAAGCGACCATCCAAGAACAACAATCCCTACCCGCAGTCCGGGCGCATTGCTACCGCCCAGTCGGACGAGCAGAGCGACCCATCGCTGTCTACCTCACAGACCGGTATAACCTCAGATCAGTCCTTAGGCCACAGTCGTCTCTCGGTGCGGTCATCAGGAGATGGAGCTGCGCCTCCCACGGCGGGGGGCATGTCGATGGCCCCAACCATCTCCACCGATCACGAAGCTACACATTCCATCAACGCCCCATCGCACATGGCATCATCGGTGACGGGAACTAGCCGTACAGCGAACGGCTGTCTTGATTCGCGCAAGGGAGGAGACAGTACTTTTTCTTCGCCAGCGCCGTCGGTGCGATCGTTGACCACCACTCTCACTACCATCCAGTCCATGGGTCCAAATGGCCCTATGAATCCTCCCCCAACCAACGGACATTCCTCCAACCAGAATAACAACACCACGATTCAGTTCACTCAACCATTCCCTACGAGCTCTCCTGCATCCGCCATTCCCCCGTATCTCGCGCCGCATACAACTGGTCACCCCACCACATATAACTCGGCTACGGCCAACAACCTATTGACAGATAATGCCTCGATCCTTACTCTTGCCTCGTCCAGCCAACGGCGACGGCGACGATCTATGGACACCGACGCCTCCGTGCGGGCTCTCGCACCGTCATCATTATGGGGAGGCAGTCGCGAGAGTCTCCCGCTAAGTGTGCTTAGTGCCAACATTGATGGCACCCGCGATATATCGACTCCAGGCCTGCACCAGTCAACGTCAAGGATCACGAGCAATGAGCGGACCAGCATCTATTCTACAACTGGCATCGCGCCCGCATTATCGGGTGAGAGGAATAGCTTATACGCTGGCAAGCAGAGCATGGGGGGTGACGGTGCAAGCATTCGTAGTGGTCTGTTGGGTCACGGTAGGGCTGATAGCATCAATGGTAGCGTCGGGGGTATTAACAGTCCCCTGGCAAGCCCGAGAGAGGTTTCGGAAAAGAGTACCGTTGAAGAAAAGAACGAAGACATCAAAGAGAAAGAATAGTCCGAGCGCCTCTCGGAAGGTTCGGCATGTTAATTCCCTCTGGGCGTATAGTCTGTTTTGCGAATTGCCTTTTTTCTCCTTCTTTTTAATACAGCGGGTCACTCGAGGGCGGTATCTTATAGAGTCCGGTAGGAATATGATTGGCTGATTATCAAGTTTGATGGCACCACCTCCACGAATCTGCGCAAAGGGGGTGAGAGGTCGTTAAACGACTTGGTTTGGTATGGTCGGAAGGGGAAAGGGGAAAGGGGGGCGATATGGCAGGGCAATGGATTGGACTGTGGACAAATAGATACCCGTTTACTTGAGCTAGAGGGGGAGAAAGGGAGGGGAACATGGAATTCACACAGGATTGATTGCATTTATAAGGGGCTCGCCTTTTTTTTTTATACGGGTTGTGTGATGTTCGGGCTTTTCCTCGCGGATTACGGGATAGAGGTTGGAAGTAGGTCTTGGAATAATAAGCAAGGCATAAAGGAAGACGAGAGAAGGGGAATTGAAGCTTCACAGCTCATTATAATGAGATGAGATGGGGAGAGCCGTGTATATGTAAAACTAAGTATTAGCTATCGATTCCCGCAGAAGCTAATACGCATATTTACAATCTGACAACATATACAAAGACTTTTGCTTTTTTCCGTTGCAATCTACACTAAGGTTGCTTTTGAGGTACCTGATACGGTATATAAAATCCTAATTTGAGCATATCTGGCAACCTATCCTTTACCTACCTCCCTTATCCAAAGCACAAGCTTAGAATATTTCTAAGCTACAGGTAGGTAACATTATCTTTTTCGCAAAAAGACAATTTACCAATATGGCAGGGGATCTAGATCCAGGCCCTCGACGGAGAATTTGAACGAGTCGTTCCTGTTTTTTAAAAACATCCAACCATTTATTAGCTCACTTACTTGCTTGCTCGTATATATCATCTTAATAAGAATAAAGAAGGAAGGGGCAGAGGGTGGGTGGGTGTCGAAGTAGAAGAGAGAAAAGGGGAAAGGGGATAGAGAAAAAAAAAACATACCGTGAGTAACTCCCCGCCGCGTCCAGATCCAAGCGCCCGCGGACGCAGTCCTCAAAGTCGACGTCCGCGTAGATGATGCCCTCGTCGTCCTCCCACTGCGGGCCCGCGAGCACGTCGCCCATAGGGGACACGATGCTGGACCCGCCGCGGGATAGGAAGGCCTCCTTCGTCTCCGCCGCCGCCGCCGCCGCCGCCGGCACCGCAGGAGTTTTGTTTTCCTTGGTAGCAGAAGCAGGAGCAGGAGTGGTACCAGTAAAGGGGTTATTAGTAAGGGGAACCATATCAGTCCTCCTCTCGTGGCCGTGTTCGTGCTCGTGTCTGTCTTCCTCGACTACGGCCGACGATGAGGTCGTAGTACTGGCGGCGGCGTGGACCTTGGGAAGTGCGGGGAGCACGATCTCGTTCCCGTCGTCGACGAGGACGGAGCTCCTCCTCCTCCTCTCCAGACTAGCACCGTTGATAGGACCTCCTCCTCCTCCCACTCTTCCTCCTCCGTTCGCTAGGACACCGTTACTACTACCAGCAGCAGCAGATTTAATTTCCTTCTCGGCTCCCCCCGGGCCAGCGCGCACGCACATGTTGGAGCTGACGACGAAGCAGCGGCCCTCGAGCGCGACGGTGCGCATCAGCGCCAGCCAGGCGTCGCGGTTGTCGGCCGTGGGCGCGAGGTACAGGTTCACGTTCTGCGCGTAGAGCGACTGCCGCAGCAACGGCATGTAGTTCTCCCAGCAGATGGCAGCCGCGAGGTTGATGCGGACGCCGCGGATCGTCGTGCTGACCGCCTTCAGGGTCGCGGGCGAGCCCTGCGCCCAGATGAGGCGCTCCGAGCCGGTCTGGTGGTGAGACATTTGTCTGTTAGTTTATCTGTACACACACGGAAGAGAGAGAAAGATACAGAGTAGAAAAGAAATGTTTTCCAAGAGAGGAGTGGAGGAGTGGTATAAAGCAAATATTGGGCACGCCCCAGGACATCAAATGATGGATTAGGGTCATCCGACTCTAATGTTACATAGTTTCAAGGGACCACCATCACAGCGTTTAAAAGATCACTTGGTCGATCCGTAGTCCCCAATGCCCCCAGGTTAGGTTATTCCTCGTCCACGTCCAGAGCGTCAGGGACATATTGAGCGTAGGAGACACTTCTCGACAGTAACCATGGTATCCGATCCGTATCACACGTAGTAAAGAGCGACCAGGTATACTGAAGTACCAATGTCTTTCTCGATTCGGCTTCCAAAAAATTGAGTTGTACAATGAGCAGTCGGTTGAATGGTAGGTCTCGAGCATCCCCTCTGTATCTCCTCAGAGGAGGTCGTTCTGCAAACTCGACAAAGGGATTTGATCCGGGCCTTCATTGACAGACTAGTCGGGGGAGATTTGGTTGGAGCAGTTTGCTTTAGTTATCAGTCGAGGTGACAGCGAAATACCTCCACGAGGGCCATACTTCCTCTCCGGAGTTGACGTGCTTGATAGTCGTTCCATTTGGCGGCATGAACAATCGAGACGCTGCGACTTTTTACTTCGACCAATTTTCAAAGCCCACGAAGTTCCCTATCCATTTGATCATGTTCATGGTCCAATATTCAGGAGCCGGAGGGGTTTTCCAGCAATATTCAGGGGGGTTATGAAGTGCCAGTCCAGACAAATCTCGTATTCCCCATCAAGTGCCGTTCCAGGTCCCAAGAGAAACCGAGAGAAGCAAGTAGGTATAGTCGGAGAGAGTGTCTGCGAACAATGATTCGAAAATAGCTTAGACAGGCCGGGAGACCTGACCTATACTCTCCCCACCAACTGCCAGTCCACTTTCCCCTGAGCAAATAGACAGCAAGGGGGAAAAGGCGTGCTAATAGCTGACAGCAATTTTCTTTCTCAGCCTTCCCACAACGCAGTCGGCGTGACAAACCCCCCCTCAGGTAATCATCGGCTCTTAATCATAAACCAACCTCGAATTACCCATCATAACGTCGTCTCGTCGTGACTCAACCCCCCCTAGCTCCCCCTTTTCCCCGCAACTTCCAGGACGCGCCTCGTTCCCATCCATCGGAACGCATAACATGGGGCGTATAGGCAGGGTGTAAGGTAGACAGTAATGATCCAAAAGAAAAAAAAAATCCCCCCCAAAAAAAGAGAATCAGTCCAACAAAAAAAAAAACTCACCGGCAAGACCTTCCTCCTCTTCCCCACGACCCCCTTCCGCGGACACACATAGACAACAGCGCAATACAAGCTCCCGCCCGCCCTCTCCACCAAGCCCGTCACCACGAAAACGCCCGTATCGCGCGCGATCCCCTCCAGGACCTCCCTCGTGCCGTCCCCCTTCCCATCCACAGCCCTCCCCCCGACGACCCACCTCTCCCCGGCCCCGGCGCCCCCGACGCCGACAGTGTCGCCCAGGTCGACGGCCGCCCGGAAGTACCCCAGGTACTCGTCGCGGCCCGCGGCCGAGCGCGCGCCGACGACGCACCCGAAGTCGGAGCCGCGCGGGTAGCCCCCGAGGTACGCCTCGGGCAGGAGCAGGAGGTCGGCGCCCCCCGCGGCCGCGCGCGTCGCGATGCCGCGCAGCTGGTCGAGCGTCTCGGCCGTCGTGGCCCGGGTCCCCGGGGATGCGGTCGCGAGGCGGATGCGGTTGGACATTCTTGGTGGTTTTTTTTCTTCTTCTCTTTTCTTCCTTCCTTGCTTTCTTTCTTTCTTTTCTTCTCTCTTCTCTTCCTTTCTTTTCTCCCCTTTTTTTCTTTCTTTCTTCTTCCGATTTATCCGGTTTAGAGTTTAAAAAAAAAAGTAAAGTATATATAAAAAAGAAAAGAGGCAATGATCAAGTTACCTATGTAGTGACTGAGTAGGTGATGGTGGTAGTGATATAGGAAGTATATATGTGAATCGTAAACGAAATAAAAAAGAATTCAAGAACCCGATTTTATGGCCCTTGACAAGATATGTAGGTATTATGTGATATTATGTTATGTATATCCGAGCTTTGCCTATCAGGGGAAGAAAGAGGAGTAGTCCTTTTTTATTCTTAGATCGAATGGATCCCGCTAGGTATGTAAGATAGATATGTAGACAGGATCCTAGTGTGGCTCCCAACCTCCGCTGTACGGAATTTTAGTAATTAGTTCAGAGTGGGTGTTTATGAAGAGGGAAGAAAAGCTGATGCGATGTGACGTTAATTAGGTGTCTGCTCTGCTTGCGTGATCGTGAGCTACCCCGCAACGAAGTGCGCGTATTGATACCGAATGCAGGAAGACGAGGTGAGAAGCTAAATACAACGTAAAGTTTATTTGAACTTCAATGCTATAGTGTGTGACCGAGGTAGATAAGCCTTCTCTCCTATCCACATATACCTCCATATATATACAAATCTAGCTCTCCGATCTTGAATTAGGTAAGTAATTGCTACATGGAATCTACAGACTCAAGACTGCGAAGAGGTCAGTCGTGAAACTGTGCTAGCTGTAGAGAAGTCCATGCTTGTGTAAACAGACTGCTTACTTGGGTAGTCTGATAGGAAGGGATGACGTAACATGGTCTCGAGGATCATCACCAAGTGCATAAGAGGCATGGTGATGAAGAGCAACTCTATTTATTAGTGTCCGTGATGAAATCGAGACGACCAACTCCACTGCCTGAATTAATCAGCCCGGGACGGGTATCTCAAATACGGTATTAGCGGGCCAATGAGACCTCAAGTCATTTATACATCATAAGCGACCACCTGGATCCTCCTATCAATCCATCCAGCCAAAGCGACCATTGTCACAAGCCGTCCATGCACTGATGAACCAATTGCATTAAGTATCGTGTCCCTGTCCATACTCCCCAGCTCTACCACGACAAATTACTATCCCCCAATGTGGAGGAAACCACCAAATCCAATGCTTAGAGCATTAGGAAGACAAGACCAGCGGCAGCGACGAGGCCAGCTGGTGCGGCAGTCTGCTGTGCACCAACGCCCGGAGAATCGGTAGCGCTCCCATTCTCACCATCAGTAGAAGTTGCTTCGCTCCCACCTTCCTCGCTGCTGACTGGCGCAGTGGTAGTAACACTGGTGACACCAGTTGAGCCATCGGAGGTGAATGTCGACTCGGTCGTGATCGTCGTACTACCCGATCCAGATTCAGTGCCTGAAGTGGAGAACACAGTGCTGGTCGAGAAGGTGGTAGTGGAAACAGATCCGTCGCTGTTGGTCACAGTAGAGACGAGTTCCGTAGTTGTGATAGGAACAACAGTGCCAGAAGCCGAGCCTTCATCGGTGGTGGTACCAAGGGTGGTAGTAGAAACAGATCCATCACTGTTGGTAGTAGTCGACAAAATCTCCGAAGTGGCGCCACTCTGAGAGCCCTAATCAACTTCGTCAGTTTCTCGGTGTACAATATAGAGAAATCAAGAGTACTTACACTAGAAGCCGAGCCAGTAGCGTCGACTGTGGTCGAAGGGGAGACAGTGCCGGTGTTTGACTAGAAATCGATCTGTTAGCCGGTAGACAGCAAGTGGAGGGCTAGTCTAATTAGCTGGAGGCAACTTACGGCGCTGGGAAAACCTCCAATGATTACACCATTTTCTTCAAGCAACGAGTTAGTACAGAAAGCAAGGCAGGCCCACTTGTCTGTTGAAAGCAATGATGTACTTACGTGCACACCAGTCAACGCCAAACTGGACAATTTGCGAGGAGCTATCAGAGCAGGACTCGGTAGCGCAGTCCCGGATGCCATAGGCGAAGTCGGGGTTGGTGCAGAGGCAGCTAGCGTCGCCTGAACTGCATCCCAGTTCGCTGGATTGGCCTACCATGTTGTTGATGCAGGTGGCCTGGAGAGGATATGGTCAATAACATTCTGATAGAGTTGACGGTATGTGGAGATCATGAGGCGTTACATATATATAGAATGCCAGCTTGCGGGAGGTTGGCTGTCAAGAAGGGAAGTAGGCATGAAATACGAAGTAGTACTTACACCACACTCTGGAAATCCAGAGGGAAACGGAGGGGCTTGGGCCACAGCAAAGGCGGCGAAGATGCCGACAAGAATAGCTGAGCTCTGCATCTTGGGTGATGTCGAAGAGGTTGTCGGTTGGGTAAATAGGGTCTGCCTGTTGAGAGTGGTAAGAAGTGCTGTTACCAGAAAAGGAATTCTCAAAAAGCGTGCAAAAAAGTGAAGATGCCTGTAGAGAGTTGTGTTGTGGGTGTTTGTGATGTTTGCAGATGATGGATGCAGTTGGTGGGATTTGCCAATGTGGGAGAAGGTTGTAGGAAAAGAAGAAGAGAAATAGGATGCTGGGTTTGGCGAGGGAGAAGAAGGGCAGAGAGTGGGCAGTTGTCTGTTGACGTGACTACCTGTGTCAGGTGCTGAGGATATAAATAAGAAGGTGCATGAGGTATTTGAATGGGGGAGGGCACACACGAGTGAATGCTATACGGGGAAGGTAGGTAGTACTAAGTAGGTAAGATGTACCTAGGTAGACATGTACCTCGGTACTCTTGGGAATTAAAGGAGACTGGAGGACGGGAGTGAGTGAATCGTACCCAAATCAGTAGGTAGGTACCTACAAATCTAATGACTTGCGTATGATGTAAGATGTGGTAGGCAGTCTTGTAGGTGTTGACGGCCGCGGGTATTGGAGAGGGCAGAAGACGTGAACCAAGGTATGATTATTTTGGCCAAGTAGGATGTTGGAGAGGAGAAGAGGAGGAGACAGAGAGAGGAGCAGCGTGGAAAGCAGATGGCAGGACGGCGAATGCAAGGTGTAGGACAAACCACAGGTGGTAGACGTACCTGGTGTAGATATTTGGCGAAGAGGTCAAAGAAGGAAGGTTTACAAGCCTGTAACTGCTTTCGGTGAAGGGAAATGAAGAAGGAGGATCGAGAACGGCGGCGTACAAGCTGTTGTAATGTAATGGCTTGCTTGGCTTTGCTTGCGGCAGGTAGTGGCGGTAGAGGTAGAGGTAGAGGTAGGTAGAAAAAAGATACGTACTCAGGTCTTGGGAGGGAGGAGGTAGGAGGTAAGAGCTACGTTGGGCAAGCAAACAAGAGAGGAACAAAAGAGCACCAAAGCTTTGCTGGGAACAAATCAGCTCGGTGAGGTGTCGGCTGTTAAATAATCAAATTTGTCTGCGTCATACCAAATCTCAAGCTTGTTTAACAATCCCATTACATCTACACGTATCTGGACTTATTGGACTATTGTGATTTAGTGACGGTGCATGCATGTAAAAAGCAGGCCACTGGGGCATTTCTTGTCGCCTTACGTGCACCTCATTGGTCTGCCTCTGTCTAAGTCTCTTAAACTGGTCTGCTCTACTCCGTATAGCTACTAGGTACTATTACCTACCCTACTTAATGCTACCTACTACACCGATTGCCGACAGTCTGCCGCGAAAGCAGGAAACAAAAACAATCTATAAACAAAGCAATGTAGGGGTACGGGAGCTCGGGCGTATAGAACGCATGTAGATGTCATCGTTCTCCGCTGCGAAGGAGACTTCGCTTGATAGCATGCACATTTCTCCTTAGCCCAACAAAGAAAGCTACCTGCTGTAGGTGGGATCCCTGCAAGACTGCAAGCGGAAGGGATCATGGCTGTCTTTCGGGACACATGCATGCATGAGAATCACTGCTACAATGCGAGTAAAAGGGAAACAGTAACTAAGTTACGCGGAAGCCGGCAACTTACGGCGGCTTTGGGAAGCGGATTGTATGCATTTGTGACGGTATACTTGGAGATATGTAACGTGCGAGCACCGCTACCCGGCATAGCATCTGGAAACGCAGCTTCAAGATTGTTTTCTTTTCTCTTTCGTTTCCATTGGATACCCACCTATTCGGAAGCCTGGCTCGTCCGTTACAAATATCGTGAAATGAGCTGCCGTGGTTTTCCCCGTGGCTCAATCGCATTGGCGCCTCCAGCCTGAGTTGGTACCTAATTTGGCACCCTCTGGTGATTGCGATGACAACAGTGGCACGGTGACCCGTCGATGACGCTGCCTCGTCGGTCGGGAATAATAATGCAAGTTATGAACGTACGTTCTGTGGTCAGGTGACAGGTAAATTGTACGATGTTCCCGTCATAAGCCTTCTCAAACCTCTTGGGTACACCAGTTTGGCCCGTATGCGTCACCGCAAGTTAGGTAATGATGATTCTGGAAGCGCGTCGCGGACCTGCGCTAGTGGAATGTAGCTCCAAGTGCAAAAGCAGGAAAATTCGTCGAAGCCTAAGAGCAGAAACTTGGTGAGGTGTTACCGAATCAAGGTGATTACTGCATGGGGATAGCAGGACAGGGTATTCTAGAGCTCTCATTGGCCAATGCTACAGGTACAGCTGGCTTCGCTAACGTGTAACGTGTGTTATTGCCAGCGGAGATCAAAGCTAGAAGGCCCAAAAGGCCTTGAACATCTAAATAACCTGCTGAGCTAGCAAGGCGGGGTTGTGCTACTACCCAGTAATAGTACCTACATGTACTGTACATACCCAATGTACCTAAGATGCGTTGGCTCGGGGATCATGGTAAATGAGGTCCTCTTGCCCGTCGGTGAAGCTCTTCTAACTCACCAGCCCCCTCCCCCCTCCTCTTCTGAATAAAACTGCTATGGCCGTCCGAACTATCGCAATGCTAGGTAACTGCTTGATCAAAAAGGAATTATGTGATGCACGGTACTCAGGTAGAGTTTAGTTAAAATGCTTACTTGCATTATGTAGGTAAGTATGTACCTTATTAAAGTTACTTGAGAGGTACTGGGATTTATTTATTTTATGACGGGAGGAATCGTTAGATAATAAGTCATGGTGATGTCATAGCCATTATCACCACAGCAATAGTCGCTAATCGATCCCTGCTGGTTTTCCGTGGCACCGCGGGGCAATCGACAAGACTTGCTCCGTAAAACTTCAATAACTTTTTCTTGCCACGCGCAAGTGGGATCACGACGCCCACCAAAGTCTAGAACTCTCGACTACATATCTCCCTCTTCGAATCGAAACACGAGCCACTTGCATCGTCACCTCGGCAGACGAACCGAACCATTTGTCTTGTCTGTCTCTGTCCTAATGCCCGACTATCATTGAAGTTTACGACGGCCACGACTTATCGAGCCTTAACTCTCCAATGTCTTAGCAGACTACCGCAGACGGGTTGTCTTCTGGGCAGCTCACGATCTCGTCGGAGGCGGAAGCCCGATATGGAATTTCTCTCGACTCCTGTATGATGCAAACGTCACGGTATGCAGCCAAAACGCCTGACGCGTCCCTCACTTCATTTGGCCCCAATAACCAGGAAGTACGTAGTTCTCTGCAGGTAGGTAATCGGCAAGATCATGCTTACCTACCCGACTGTATTCATTCTGTTCGTGGCTGGGTCTCTCAGCTCTAGCCTCAATGATCCCTGTTGGGCCTGTAAGCCACGATCTGATATCCAAGGAATGCTGGACGGATCTGCCCTATGCGTCGTGCCAAGACGACAAAGTCCAAGCCTAGCACCTATCGTCAATTTTCTGCCCTGGATGCGGTCTAGTAATGTATCACTAGTCACCAATACATCGCGAACCAAAATCGAACGTGGACATATGCAACCCCTTTGAACTTCCGGTTGTAACCAGCAAATTTCCCTCTGACAGCACCCCAGCCAAGCAATTTTTGTTTTTTGTTTCCGACGCGAGCAGGTCATGTTCGTCAAGTGAAACACGCGAGAAATTTGAGGGCTTGCGTACGAACAATCGCTCATACGTACGACCTCGTTTATAGCTCGATGGGATCCCACTCCCCAGCCACGGCGACGGCGACGGCGACGGCGACGGCAGCGGCAACGGCAACTTTTCACTCAACCTAGACGAGTCCTACAGCCCCGTTAGCACCAAAACTTCCTGGGCCTTAAATTGTCTGTACCGCTACGGATGCATAGTAGCCGGATCTACACTACTATCTATTGATCGTGCATGCACTAATGTCCCCTGGCTCGGCACTTTCTCTCTAGTGCCCTTGTCGATCGCTGAAAATGTTTGATAGTGCCAACTATTCAGGTCTATTGTAACGTCAGCCGGGAGTGTGAAAACATCGCTGTGGCGTCTAAGTTTCACCGAACACTGCTGCTACCGGCGGAGAGCCTAAGACAACTCCAGCAGAATGTGTATGGCTCGATCTTGGGACGATACGGCCACCACGTTAGTGAGGTAGCCCAATATCCCAGCACGAAGCCTCGTAACAGTCGTGTTACGCGTCAACATAGAAGACAGAAATGCCCGGTTCCTCATACCTACATGCATACATATTTTTGCATACAACCTCTCTCCGAGTCACCTCAGGACAGGTGCGTGTGTTCAAGCTTAGCATTATTATACGGTAATGCTATGGAAACTTTCCTACTTGTGATTTATAATTCGATGAGCGATTTCTCAACGTACAAACATGTTCCATTCAACTCTCCTCACTTAAAACCACTTATACGGGTTCAATAGTTACACGACGCACGGCTGGTACCAGCTTAGCTACCTATTATATATCGTCGTTCCCGACATGAAACTCAAACGCTACAAAGGCAAAACCATCCATTGGGTCCCCCATCTAGCTGGACCGACTTTCTGAGATTGGGAACACCCAAGTACTATACTTCTTATGGTAGGTTAAACTGAAACCGACTATTATATCCAATCGGAGTATACGAAGGCGTATAGGGTATGCGAGCAATCGAGATTTGAATTATCCATATATACAATCCCATCAGTTAGTCACCCTCCTATATCCCGAATTTGTTTTCCCCGGACCTGAGCAACTTTGCCCGGGGGAAAAAAAAAGGAGGAAAAGCGGTAATACTCAGATGTTTCACCTTCAACTGCTTCCTGGGTTCAGAACTTGTAAAATACGGGTAGGTACCTACGGTATGTAGTTCTTTGCAACGAGAACCTACCCATATTACCTCAGTACCCAAGTATGTGTAAAGTAGGCTCGCAAGAGATGAGGGAAAAGAAAAGGTAGCTAAAAAAGAAAAAGAAAAAAAATCATTGGAGCACCCCTACATTACGTCTTCTCTCTTCTAGACACCAACGCGTCGAATTCCAGTCACCCATATTCGAAGAAATGAGAAAAAAGGAACCCATTCTTGTGCCCCTCGTCCAACTATGCAACCTTGGAGACTCTCAAATCCGTAACAAATCATGATAACCTCTCTCATTTAACACGTATCTTCGTGTGTATAAATCTTTGCAATGCGGAATAGATTTATATAATTGATGACTTGTTGTCGAGGGTACTATCGAAAGGAGAAACAGAAAGCCCAATTACTAAGTAAAAACCCCTCCCAATGACTAGTGAGCAATAGCACACCCGTGTACAATCAATCCTGAGCAACCCTGAAACCATAACATAATACATATACACATTCATGCAAAGTGTCTTTCTCCTTTGGTCATTACCTCCTTTACTCCTCTTGACAGCGCGGGCCATGTGTGTGTGGGGGGCCCTTGTGCCAGGAAGACCCCGAGGCAATAGTGTTCGTACATATTATCTATCCGTCGTTCATCGACCCATCATGTATCATCAACCCTTTTTCATACCCTCCCCATGTCATGACTTTCGTTTAACCACTGCACATCACGCAGGACTCGGGGTTTTCAATGCTGCCTGTTGAACAGCGGAGTTAGTGGTCTGGATCTGTTGAGATATTAGGGTGATTGCAACTTACAAGCCAGGACAGCGTCAGCATATATATCGAACTCGCGCTCTTTGCTCTTCTCCTCCTTATCCTCTTCTTGCAGAGGTGTCTTCTTGCCCTCGAGGGCGGGATCTGGCAGCTCCTCAACCTTAAGCTTGTCCGATGGCTCGGTTGCCAGGGCTTTAGGGCTGTCGCCCTCTTCAACATCTGCTTTGAAGGTTGTAGGCTTCGATGGCGAAGCAACGGGGCGAGACAGTGGCTTAACCTCTTGCGCCGGGGGAGGAGTGATGCTGGGCGTCGGGATCCCGTTAAGACCCGACGCGTTGATGTTGTTCGAGTCCTCTCGCTTAGCGTAAACAGGCCGAGGGACGGTAGAGGATGGCGAGGATAGGTAATGGCTACCAGAGGGAGGCGATCGTTTCTTCAACCCACCAGGTCTAGTGGTGGCTGAGTCTGTAACCTTTAGGGCTTCCTGGTCCACAGTGAACTGGATGGGCTGGGCAGCGGCCTGTGTACGGAGATAGTACATTCCCGTCTTGAGACCAAGTTTCCAGCCGGCGAAGTGCATGCTGGTAATCTTGCCCATGGTGGGTTCTCTCATGTGGATGTTTAGTGACTGGGACTGGTCGATGAAAGCACCCCGGTCAGCAGCCATCTGAACAACGGTTCGTTGCGAGATCTCCCAGACAGTCTTGTACAGAGCCTTGATCTCTGCTGAGATGTTGGGGATGTTTTGGATGGAGCCACCTTCAGCAATGATGCGGTTCTTCATATTATCGGACCAAAGACCCATGTCAACGAGATCTTTGAGTAGCCATGGGTTGACAACTTGGAAGTCGCCAGCTAGGACACGCCGAGAGTAGATGTTGGAAGTGTATGGCTCGAAACACTCATTGTTACCCAGAATCTGTGACGTACTGGCAGTAGGCATGGGAGCCAACAGTAGACTGTTGCGCACACCGTTCTGCTTGATCTGCTCCTTCAGGCTATCCCAGTCCCAGAGGTCTGACGGAGTGACATTCCACATGTCGTACTGCAGAATGCCTTGGGATACAGGAGAGCCCTCGTAGGTGGAGTAGGTTCCCTGTTCCTTGGCAATCTCCATCGATGCCGTCAGGGCACCATGGTAGATAGTCTCAAAGATTTGCTTGTTCAGCTGTCTAGCCTCCGGTGACTCGAAAGGCATGCGCAGAGCCAGGAAGGCATCAGCAAGACCCTGAACACCAACACCGATGGGCCGGTGTCGCATGTTGCTGTTGCGTGCCTCTGGAACAGGATAGTAGTTGACATCAATGATCTTATTCAGGTTGCGAACGACGACCTGGGTGACCTCGTGCAGCTTCTGGAAGTCATAGGTGCCCGAGTTATAGTCCACAAAGGACGGCAACGCAAGGGAAGCCAAGTTGCAAACAGCAACCTCATCAGGTGCTGAATATTCAATGATCTCGGTGCAGAGGTTGGAGCTACGAATAGTACCAAGGTTCTTCTGGTTGCTCTTGCGGTTGCAGTGATCCTTGTAGAGCATAAAGGGGTTTCCTGTCTCGGTCTGGGCCTCGAGGATAGCATACCACAGCTTCTGAGCCTTGACCTTCTCACGACCACGGCCCTCAGCCTCGTACTTCTCGTATAGAGCCTCAAACTCATCGCCATAGACATCGGCAAGGCCAGGGCATTCATTCGGACACATAAGAGTCCATTCGCCGTTCTTCTCGACACGCTTCATGAAGAGATCAGGGATCCAAAGAGCAAGGAAGAGGTCACGAGCACGGACTTCTTCCTTGCCGTGGTTCTTACGGAGGTCCAAGAACTCAAAGACGTCCGAGTGCCATGGTTCCAAGTAGATGGCAAAGGCACCAGGCCGCTTGTTGCCACCCTGGTCAACATATCTGGCGGTGTTGTTGAAGACACGAAGCATAGGGACAATACCATTGGAGGTACCGTTGGTACCGGCGATGTAAGAGCCGGTAGCACGGATACGGTGAATGTTCAAACCAATACCACCTGCCATCTTGGAGATCATCGCACAGGTCTTCAGAGTGTCGTAGATGCCGTCAATGCTGTCGTCCTTCATATCAACAAGAAAGCAGGATGAAAGCTGTGCCTGCGGGGTACCGGCGTTGAAGAGAGTTGGGGAGGCATGTGTGAAATATTTGCTGGACATGAGGTTGTATGTCTCAATGACCCGCTCCACATCATCACCCCAGATGCCGACAGCAACACGCATAATCATGTGCTGGGGTCTCTCAACGATCTTGCCGTTTAGCTTGAGGAGGTAGGACCGCTCCAAAGTCTTGAAGCCGAAGTATTGGTAGTTGAAGTCCCGGTCATAGACGATAGCAGAGTCGAAGTCCTCCTTGTGTCTCATGACGCAGTCGTACGTCTCCTGGGCAATCATTGGCGAGGCCTTGCGGTTCTTAGGGTTGACGTAGTGGTAAAGGTCGCTGACTACCGAAGACCATTGCTTCTTTGTCTGCTTGTGGAGGTTTGATACGGCAATACGCGCGGCCAGGATGGCGTAGTCCGGGTGGGTGACGGTCATGTATGCGGCCGTCTCAGCTGCCTGTAGGCGATGAATTGTCAGATGGCGGTTGGCCCGAGGCAATTGAGCAAGGTACTTACGAGGTCGTCAAGTTGTACTGTGGTGACACCTCCGTAGACACCGGAGATGACCTTCTGGGTAATAGCAACTGGGTCGACATGGTCGGCGTCGAGACCGTAACACAATCTCGAGACGCGGGCAGTGATCTTGTCGAATTGGACACGCTCCTGGCGGCCATCTGGTAGGTGTTAGTGGCTAGGTAGACTAGAGGAAGGGCTCGAGTTATACGTACCGCGCTTCTTGACATACATCGTGACGTCTAGGGATAGGAATGGCGGTGGGGAAAGGACAAGATCAGATACTGCAAAACGCAATATACAAGAATAGTGGATATGCTCAAACAATTGGCAGATCAGATAAGAACCACAACAGCCCTATGGGGTATCAAGAGTATGGGAGGATGTTGCGGTCTGTGGTTGTAGGTGGTGTTGAGTACGAAGATGGAAGAGAGAGGGAGGAAACGAATTGTGGTTTGAGAGTTTAAGTAGAGACGCGTTGCTGCCAAACGACCGCGTTCCTAAGCTACTCCTAGCGTGAAAAACATTACAAGATCGGATTAATTGGGCAGCTCTGCCTAGATTACAGGTGGTTCCGGTGCCGGGGATGGTGATTGCCAGCTGTAAGTGCTCTGAGAATTATTCAGCGAGACGGCCTGGCAACCACTAAACGCGCCCCGACGCGGGTTGGCGGGCTATGCGGGGTCAATTAAGGACGGGGATCAGCATCCATTAGGTAACACATGCACTACATGTAATCCCTCGATACAAATACCTACATGTACCTACCTACATAGGTAGTAGACAGGACTACAAGCACAATACTTTTAATAAATGAAAACCACAATTTCAAAAAACTAACTCTTCTATATTGTACTTATTTTGTATATTTGGTTCTTTTTTGTAATGTACCTAAAGTACCTAAGGTTAGTAGGTTATTAGCTGTAAGATTCTCAATGGTCACTTACACAGTTGTCTCTCTCCACTTGCCCCGCCACGAAAAAAAGTTCGCGTTAATGGGAAAGTGACGAAAGTGACTAATGCACATCATCTCGAAAACGAAAAGATTGCGAATTGAACGACCGTATCGTATCTTGATATCCCATGTTACCTCATATGGACTTTCCATACTTGCCTTAATATCACAACCTGTTAGTTTACAATATACAGCAATTGTTGAATCAATAGTCACAAACGTGGACCTACATGCCAATGCCAATGCCAATCAATGCACATGCACATGCACATGCGGGCATATGGAGTATGCAGCAGCTTTAGAATGCCATCCTGTCGAATCGTGAGTTGGACCCCACGAAACCACGTGGGTCACGATCTTTCGAGGGCGGTCTTAATTGGCAGACTTTTCTCAACTCAACTCTAAACTTGGAGCTGGAACGTCTACATTTCAACAATAGGCTTTGGGTAGATACTTAGGTACCTATGGCATTACTCACTCAATGAGATGATACACCCTTGATGATTGTGAGGATAGCCACGTTCAACCGCTTCTCCTGCTCGAGTGCGCGTCGGTGTCTGTTGAAACCAAAGTTTCCGTCTCGAACTATTTCGTCTCCGGTTTCCAGCATGGCTTCCGAGGCCCTGGGCTCTACGCCGGCCCCACCCACGGCCACCGAGCCGGCTTATAAGCCACGATATATCGATGTAAGTTACATGCTAGCTCTCCCAAGTCCATTAAGCTCAGGTGCTGATATTCGTCTCGCTGCTAGATTGGCATCAACCTTGCAGACCCGATATTCCGGGGGCAGTATCATGGCACTCAGCGGCATCCGGACGACTTGGATGCCGTGATTTCGAGAGCGAAAGAAGTGGGATGTCAGAAACTGATCATCACCGGATCAGACTTCACAAGCTCCCGGCACGCACTTGAAATCGCCAGGGAATACCGTATGTAAACCCTAGCAGAGTCTTCCAAATAGAGATTGATATATACATATATATATGTAAAAGACTAATATGTTCATATTCTAAAGCCGGTGTTGTATATACCACGGCCGGTATCCACCCGTGTTCAAGTTCCATCTTCAGCACTGCGCATGCCCATGAAGATACAAACGGGCATACCATGCCCTGTGACCCTGACCCTACCCAGCCCATATCAGAGGACCACGAGCCAGACGCGGAGAAAACCAGCGAGGTCATCTCCGAGCTGCGCAAGCTCATCGAGGAAACAAGGACCACGCACCCAACATCGCTGGTCGCCTTCGGCGAATTCGGCCTCGACTACGACAGGCTGCACTACTGCTCCAAGAAGATCCAGCTGCACTCGTTCGCGGCGCAGCTCGAGCTCGCGGCGTCCCTGCGGCCGCAGCTGCCGCTGTTCCTGCACTCGCGCGCCGCGCACGCGGACTTCGTGGCGCTGCTGAAGGGCGCGTTCGGCCCGCGGCTCGAGCGGCTCGAGCGGGGCGGCGTCGTGCATAGCTTCACGGGCACCGTGGCCGAGATGCGCGAGCTCATGGACCTCGGCCTCCACGTCGGCACCAACGGCTGCAGCTTCAAGACGGTCGACAATTGCGCCGTCGTCCGCGAGATCCGCCTCGACCGCCTCATGCTCGAGACCGACGGCCCCTGGTGCGAGGTCCGCCCCAGCCACGAGGGCTGGAAGTACCTCGTCGAGCCCAAGCCGGATGCGAATGACACTCCCGGTACTAACAACAGTAACGGTGTGGAGTCTACTTCTTCTTCTATTACTACTACCACTACTACGCCTACTTCGACTTCCACACCAACGCCGAATCCCGACCAACAACAACAACCAGCAGCAGCAGTAGCCAACACCGCAAGACAATCCAAGAAACAGCAACAGAAACAACAGCAACAACAGAAACAACAGCAACAACAACAACAAAAGAACAAGAAGAAAGAGCCCGAGGTGCCGGAGCGCTTCCGGACGGTCAAGAAGGAGAAGTGGGTCGAGGGCGCCATGGTCAAGGGCCGCAACGAGCCGTGCGCGATCGAGCGCGTGGGCCGCATCGTCGCGGGCGTCAAGGGCGTCGCCCTCGAGGAGGTGTGCGAGGCCGCGTGGCGGAACACCACGCGCGTCTTCGACTTGGAGGGATTGTGATTTAACTGAACTGATTAACTGATCGACTGGCTGGGTGACGGACTGGTTTAAGTTGGGATGATAGGTAAGTTTGGGGCGTGGGGGATTGGAGAAAGAGGGGAGAGGGGAGGGGATGAGAATAGGGGGGCACAGAAAGGGGGAGGGGGGAGGGGGTGGATAGATGAGTAGGTAGGTACCTAGATAGCGAGATAAATGGAATGCGGATAGGGGGTTGTATAGATGACAGCATGATTACTTTATTTACTAGTCATGTTATATATATACAGAGAAATAGAGAAGGACAAGATCTCAGGACAGATATTTTTCTTATTTATATCTCTTTGTTTTGCTAGCTCGGTATCTTGTCCTATAATTTAGGGACATGGATAGACAGCAATGACCCATGCTCCTCCTGGCTTATGTTCCAGTACGAATTCCCATACCGGTAGGTAGATGCCAACTTCATAAGCAGGGGTATAGTTTATATACAATACAATATAATATAATGTACCATTCCAACCCGCACATTGTGTGTGTGTGTGTGTGCATGCCCAAGCTCAGAAATCTATAAGGTACCTAATCCGTAGATCCCCTCTGGCATCCTCCCAAAAACGCCCCCAAGTATTTTTGCCTTGACGGGACTTAGCTATGCTGCTGTGCCCTACCTGTGAACCACGGGAAGCACATGTAACTTCCCAGCCTCGCAATACACGTAGTATACAACTACACGGCGAGTCTCCACGTCAGACTGTATGTATGTACCGCCTACCCAAGTGTGATATCCCAAAAGTAGACAGACAAAGAGCTGATACATCCATAACAAAATCCCTCCTCCCAACCTCCATTTCTTTCGTTCTTTTTTTTTCCCAGAGGGGGGGGTTTGGTTCCCCCCCCTTTTTCATACCCCCGACCCCTTAAACCCGCGTATCCGACCCCTCCGTACCGCGCCCACCGTCACGCCCTCCTCGCCCGTCATCCAGCCGGGCGCGCGCGCCGCGTCCACAATCCCGGCCTCGGCGAGCTGCCGTATGCCGGCGAAGACGTGGGGGCCGTGGAACGTGAGGCGGAGGTTGGGCCTCCACCTGGGTTCTCTTCCGCTCCCCCCTCCCCCCCCTGGATCGCTATCATCCCTTCTTCCTCTTCTCCTCCCGTCGTCCCCCGAGTCCGAGTCCGAGTCGTGAGCCGGTTCGAGGACACTGTTTTTGCTCCTGCGGCCAGCTTTGGCCTTTCGGGAGGTGCCGTCATGGTTCTCGTCTTCCCCGGGCCTGTCTTCTTCTGCTTCTTCATCTAGGAGTCCATCTCCGAGGTCGAGGTTGGGCAGGGCCGGGAACGGGTCCTCGATCAGGATGTCGACCCTCTCGACGCCCTTCCCGTCGTTCATCTTGGCCGCGTCACCGAAGCGTGCCCGCGCGACGAGCCTAGCTCTCTTGCGTTCCTTTTCGTACTCGGCCTCTTCGACTGTCGTCGTCCTCTTGCGCTTTGGCAGCACCTCCTCGTCCTGGTCCTCGGCGACGTCTGACAGCGGCGGCGTCGGCAATGCCATGTTGAGGGGGCTGATCGTCTCGTTCCTGTTGTCCTTGTCCCGGCCTGAGCCCGTCCCGGCGTAAATCCCCCACCCGCCGCCCGCGGCGTTCGTGCGCCCGGCGCCCTTGGCCGCGAGCATGGCGTCTAGGTTCTTGGTGTGTAGGTCTGTGGGTCGCAGGGCGTAGCGCTCGCGCGGCCGCGACAGCGCCTTCGGGATGCCCTCGACCACGAGCCCACGCAGCGACTTGGTCTCGGCGACCGTCGTGGGGCCGCTGCTCTGCGACCGCGAGATGTAGACGTGCGGCGAGGCGTCCGGGAAGGCGACGTAGATCGTGCGCGAGGCGTCGAAGCTGGCCGTCATCCCCCCCTTTCCCCTTTCCCCTCCCACTCCTGTCCCGGTTCTTCTGCTGGTGCTCGTTTCTATGATGGACCCGGTCGACGTGCGTACCGATGTCGATAACGATGCGCGGTTCCGGTTCTGGTTCCTGGAGAAGACGGCGAGGTCGGTGTTATACGGTGAGTCTAGCACGAAGATACGTAGGAGTAGGAGTGGTAAGCCCGGCGGCCGGTCCAGGTTGTAGTGTGCCTTGACGTCGGGTAGGACCTCGGCCTGCAGGTTCTGCAGGAACGTAGAGGGATGAAAGCGCGGTATCGCGAGGGATTCCTTGTCGACTCTCTGCTTATCGTCATTGTCGACATCGTCCTCGTGCCGCGGGGTTCGCAACCGCTCGATCCGGTATGCGCTCCACTTGAGCGTGCCGGGGTGGTCGTATAGGTATTGCATGTCTGCCATGGCGAGCTGGTACAGGCTCAGTCCGTGGCGCCAGTCACCCTCAACGATGCGGTCCACCACCTCGCGCCGGCTGCCCTTGCGCGCCTGCAGGTCGGCGTACACGGATTGCAGCTCGGCCAGCGAGCGCGCAGGCGGGTATAGGTCGTCCTCGTCATCGTCGTCTTCGCTTTCTTCCGGGTGCCGGAGGATCGGCGGACAAAGCGTCTGATTCTTCGGGTCCAACCAGTCGAGAACGAGCGATAGCAGCGATGGGCGTGACAGGCGGTTGAGGACTTTGATGACGGCTGGATTGGACGCGTCGACGCGGAGGGAAGAGGGCAGACGGGCGGTTGTAGGCAGCGAGACGGGCGCCATTGCCGCACTTTCTCTTTTTTTTCTCTTCTTCTTTTTTCTTCCCCTCTTCTCTTCTCTCTACAATGAGATTATTTTATCCTACGGAGTCGATTGAATCGGACCGGGTCTCCTACTTCTGATTTTAAACACTGGCATTGATATTGGTGATACGTGATGTGAGTTGGAGGTGGGATGCCGGACGTGCGACGCGCCGAGCGCCTGAGGTACAAAAATACGGGCGGTGCTCCGTGTAACCATTGGCCTCTACAGCGGACCGCCTACTGTGGACTGCTAACCTACCCAGTATAACTAAGATGTACTGTCTTCAACTTTTCTAACTCGAATCTAACTTCCAGACACAAAACAGTTAAGCCTTTTCTTTTCCATCGACTGGTAGAATTTCCATATAATAAGCACGGGTTTCAAGAACAATTATTGCATGCAACCTAACATGTTATGTAGGTATGTACCTATAGCCAGTCTGTACCTCGGCAGTGTCCAGTTCGGCAACCCGTCAGTCCGCCCTGTGCTACACTACATACATACCTACATTATACAATACCCACCACTTACAACATGTAGGTACTATTGGTACTATTGGTCGTATGTATGACCGTTTTGCCCGCGATTGGCTAAGTTCTCCGAGGCACATATGATTTGGTGTATAGGCGCATATAGTAACCATGAAGGGAAGACTTGTGGAGACCATGCCTGCAAGACTATCCCAACTTGGTGATCACCACATATCTGTACATACTGACATAACGTTCAATTCGATACAACGAAAATAGCCGGAGCTTAGAGTTAGGATGGTTTGGGTTGGATATGACCCTTTATACTACCACACGACAATACATGTATACCCCACTTTTTGCTGCGTCGCCAAGGGATCTTACCACACAAGAGAGCATTCCGTTGGTGATAGATATTGCTAACCTGTATTCCCTCCCAAAGCCACCTGCAAAGCGGGTTGGACTCAACTGAACCGAACATGAACATAGCTTACAAATCTGGTATGCACCTAGAAAGCGGTAGAACCAATCATGAAGGACGCCATCGCATACTAATACCCGACAGCGGACATTTTCCGACTAAACAAGTCGTTGCTGCACATGGCCTTTACAGTACCAAACTCAACTTGGTCCCCTGCTCAGCAGCCCAGGATCTCGACGCAGGGCGGAGTGGGAACCGGAGATGCTTAGAATAGTGATGAGATGACACATAAAATAAGCTTAGGTAGAGTGTGTACCTACTGTAGGTATGTAGCGTCAGGTGTGTCACGTTCATCTTTTTCATGTGTAGTGTATTATGTGATGATCTCATCGGGATCTCACTTACACCAACATTTTGCAGCAGCGAATCGAAGCTAAGGGTGCAGCAGACTGGGGGTTGATTCTCTCATGATATAATCGTACGGATTAGATTGCAGATCCCATCCCGTCGCCTGCAACCTTAAAGATGTAGCTGTGTGTAAGGGACATGGGCAAAAGTTAAACAGTTGGAGGCGGAACGGACAGAAGACATGACGTTACAATGCCGCGTGCGGTTCCCGACTTTGCTCTCGCCAGATGTGGTCCACATTATGTAGCGACAATCCTGCTGCCCGCCGAAACAAGAGAATTTACCGGGCTGCTAGAGTTCGGCGGGCCCCGTTGGGATGCGAAATAGCGCGCATCAAAAAGCATGCTGAAAGCGTAAAGGGTCCAGCTCCTAAGCCGGCCCAGAGCGATTAGTTTTGCAAAGACACCGAGAGTACGCCGTCGAGCGCGGGGGTTTTGGACGGGTTTTGTATGCAGGTGGAGAGGCTGATTGGACGACACTAACCAAGATCGCACCCACTTCCGAACCTTAGGTAGCGTAGGAGCCCCCCATAAACCCCAAGGGCTCTACGAGAACCCCACACTCACTCGGTCTACACCCCAGTCTTTTCCAGTCCTCGGGATGAAGCCACGCGTTATGGCCAATTGTGAGGGTGGTATGTTCGCCCAACTCCACTATACTGCCACCTATTCATGGCCAGGTATCTATCCTCAACTCGCCAGCTCGCTTGAAATCTTATTTTTTTATTCACTCACTCCCTCTGCCGATCCCAAACACGCGCACACTGAGTCTCTTCAATCTTCTTTCTGAACCTATACCTACAGCCTACCTATATTATACATACCATTCTAACCTTACTATACATATATTAGCAGTTCTCTCTACGTCTGTATTGACCCGTTAATTGTCAGAGATACTACTGCATACCTCGGCATTCTGTCACATTACATTGCATTGCGCTGCACTACATACCATACACACTTACGTGGTGATCGAGAACCGAGCAGAGAAAGAGAGAGAGAGAGAGAGGAGAAAAGGAAAGATTAGTCGTGATGGCTTTTTGTGTTACTCACGAATAAACGTCAGCCGTTTGTCAAAGATTCGCCCTTCGCAGCAGCCAAACCGTATTAGGACGGCCGGGCCCCACGGTCGCGACGGAGGCGTCTTTTAACTGTTCGCTTTTGTCCGTCGAGTCCCACTTTGCTCCAGCATCAACTCACCCACCAAATCTCGCTGCTCCCTGGATTAAAAAATTTGCCAACTACAACAATTAATAACTCACCAACGGAAACCAAGCCAGAAAAAAACTCTAAAGGGATCTCGTCGCCCTTTGTTGAGAAAAGCATCACATTGGCCAACCTCGTCGCCCATCTCGGCTTCGACTTCGACTCCGACTCCCAGAGTCTCGTCATACAGAGAACAAACAAGCCTGGGTATACCGTATACCGCGAAATAAAAGTACAAATATAACTACGATTACAAATACGAAGACGTTTGCGTTGACGACGGCGACAACGACGACGAAGCATCAACCGCCATGTCTAGCTACTCCGGTCGTCGCGGCCAACCGGTCAATGTGTCGCAATTGTTGCAAGACCTGAACAGGATCCCAGACCCGGTGCCGCAACCCGAAGAGAATCCCGCCAGTCTCGATGATGAACTTGCCATGTTCACCAACACCAACTTCATTGACTGGGATGCACCCAATGGTGGTAACTCCAACAACCAGCAGCAACAGCAGCAGCAACGACCCTCGAGTGTGGACATGGAGTCGTCCTCATCTACCACCTCACCTACGGAGCCAGTTGCGTCAGAATCGATGGGAGGAAATGAACTTTCTGGTTTCGATTTCAACTTGCCAGGTTAGTGCAGCGAGATTACTTCTTCTTGGCTCTTTTTCTATAAAAATTTTTTTTTTCGTCTTTCTTAACTTCTACATACCCACCGCTCGTCGTCGTTCTTCTCTTCCCTCTCATTTTCTCGTTTGGGACTTCCCATCAGCATAGTCGACAATTGCCCTTCACTATTGGCTCTCCCGTCCTTCGCTTCCCCGCAGTGGCACATATTGCGCGATATGTTGGAAGGGTCTTCTACCGCCCCGAACAGCCTTACCGAAGCATACCTCGTCCTGCGCCAGGTGCAGTTGCCGCCATGTGTTACACGCCCTCCGATCCCCAATGAGCAACTGGGATTGGCGTCCGTCCACCAAGCGGAGCGTTCGTCCTTATCACTGCTGCGTCTTGGGAGAGGCTTGACCACCCCCACGCTGCGCTCGGCGCCACATGATTGGCCCAGTGGACCCCTGGTTGCATTCAGACCCGGCGATCGGTGTTTGTGGTGCGTGCTAGGGCCAGTGTCCTGGCCTGCATACGACATATTAGCTCGCTATGGCGCAATCGAGCTATGGTGCAATATCCCGTGATCTTGAGGTGATCGTAGGGGTATCTCACTGGTATCTCAGTAGAATGCCTAGCCGGCCCCGTGCCCATTCTAGGTCGTCGAAGCTTCACGGCCGCGGCTTTGAATTTATACTTTTCTCATGACGAAGTCGTCATTGACAATGCTTAGCACCTCAGAAAGTCAACGCCACGCCGCCTGTTTTCATTGTTTTTGATATCCTATCGCATCTTGGCTGAGATCCCCTCTGACATAACACCATGCCTTCAGGCGATTTTAATGGGTTCGATTTCCACCCGTATTCGACCCCGAACGTTTCGGCCTTTTCGGACAACCTAGGCAATTTGCAACCAATTCAGCCCTCGCCCACATTTCCATCTAACGGCACCCAACAATCATATGGCCCACAGATGCATCAATCGGGGGAGAAGCGAAAAAGCGATGCTGCACCTCCTCAACGCCGACAGCTGTCCTTTGAGGAGCAGTCACGTCTAGCTGCCGAAGAAGACAAGCGAAGACGGAATACAGCCGCCAGTGCCCGCTTCCGGGTTAAGAAGAAGGCGCGCGAGCAAGCCCTGGAGAAGCGCGAGAAAGAACTTAGCGACAAAGTCGGTACCCTCGAGGGTCGGATTCAATCTTTAGAAACAGAGAACAAGTGGTTGAGAGAACTAGTTATGGAAAAAACTGGAGGCAACGAGTCGATACTCTCGGCTCTGTTAGACAAAAGAGACAAAACGACGGCCAAGGAATCCGAATCCAGTTCGAAATCAAAGGCGGATGATACCGCATGACAGGTTGAGAGGCGTCAGAAGCGAAGCCGTGTAGACGGCGCTTGTAACCATTGAAACCGGAGTTACGGGGGTTAATAATCTAGGACATGTGCGACCCTTGGGAGGGCAGGGCTCCGCTCGGAAGGGGATATATCATCCGTCATCATTGTCATAGTGATTTCAGCGGCGTTTACTCTTTCACCAGGTCCTTCGCGACCCGATACTTACACACTTTTGACTCGTGGACACCGAAATGTGTTACCACTCTACGAAACGTTACGTTAAAAAGAAACAATTGACGATTATGGTCATATCTATCTATCTATCTATCTACTACTACCAGACAAATTAAATTCCCACCGTTATACGTTCAACCCTGCTATTTCTCACCCGTCCGTGCCATGTCTCGGACGGAAACCCCTTTGACTTGGTAGCACTTTTTACGTACTAATAGTGCCTTCGGTTCTTGCTCGGAATCTACTTGTATTACGTCTGAGTATAATGAGAACTAGCGGTCAGCGAATCTTTATCGTGTCTGTGTCTCATTTGCCTCTTTGTTTTTCCTTTTTCTTTTTTCTTTTTTTAGAGAGAGAAGGAGAGAGCCGTAGACCGCCGGAGAGATATTTCAACAGATACCTATCGGCTTTTTTTCTTTCTGACTACCTAGGTAGGTACCTAAATTACATTACATTATTACCATGGGATAAGGCAACATATTGAAGATGACATAGCATAACAATAGGTCTTCGGTACCTATATGCAAGTGGCAAATGCTTGATAGATTAGTAATCTAATACCAACCAACCAACCAACCAACCAACCAACCAACCTAGTACCTACTACCTATGTATCCAGCCAAACGGAGCCTTTTTTATTTATTTAACTTTATCTCTCCCGTCTCAAATGACCAACTAGAAACAGACGGGAGGAACTTTAAGCCAATAGATGGACACTAGTAGGTACCTAGTTAATATACATTTATTCCCGGAGAAAATTGATAAAAGATAATTTAACTAAGGAGGTTAAGGTTAGGTTAGGTTAGGTTGTGATAAGGTGAATTAGGGCCGAGGATACCCGCTCGGCGGAATTACATTTGCTGCTGCTATAATTATGTAAGATTCCCAGGGGGGGAGGCTGGGTTCGTACTTGTTAGGTCTTGAAATGCTGGATACGAGAAGGAAGGCAAGTAGGTAAGTAGGTAAGAAGTAAGGAAGTCGTTTCGGTTAATTGATGGCATTGTGATGGTAGGTAATACGTAGGTAGATAAGAAAATTGAATTGTATATACCGAAGATATAGATTGGGCAGGCTATCATATCGTCCCCCCTATATTACTTTCTTTCATTTTTCTTCTTCTTCTTCTTCTTCGTCTGCTCTTCGAAGAGATTCCTATCATTACAGATAGATACGATGTACATGTATACCTAATTGTTATATGTGAGATGTGAACCCGAGATTCAGCTAACCCTTCTTTCTTTCTTTCTTTCTTTCCTCGTTTCTTTTTTTTTCTCGGTTTCCTCAGTTCGTATTAAACCCACAGATGGCCAAGGGGCACTGCAGGAGGCAAAAGCAGGGGACAAACAGGGCCAGGGAACGGGATGCTACCTCAGCACGGGGATGGGCCGTCTTGTCCGTCTGTCCCCTCGGTCTAGGTCTCGTTTTATTATCAATATGCGGGCGTTGATAGGGCCGGCCCTCCACGTATAACGATAATATGACAACAGTTTAAAAAAATGGATTGTGGGGGAGTATGTACATACGGAGAGGCTCTCGGTTGATTTGGGTAAGGTGGGTAGCAGTAGATAGATTAAGTGTAGATGACAAGAAGAAGAAGAAGAAATTTCGATTGGTAAAACGTGAGGCCAGGTGAAGGTGGGCTGGGGCCTTATTTGTGCCGTGCTATAAATGATCCAAGTCGTGGCGAGTATGGCGCCATCGTCACCCACGTCCCGCCCTGCAGCTGCCCTCGCTCTGTGGTATCGGAGACGTAATTTTTACTTGAGCGGATCTCGGGGTTGTATAAGTAAATGGCACGTTAATAACCGCTAGGTACGGGGAACGGAGCTGAAAGATAATATATCTACCAGACCAAATTTTTTTTTCTTTCTTGCCCCATTGCCCTCCTTGATGCGGAAGGTACCTAAGGATAAGAACGTTGGAGGCTGAAGCCTATGTGATAGATACCTACCTACCTAGACATGTGGGTGTTTATTGATGATTCGCCGTGTTGGGAGGCGAGTATTGGTGCTGAAAGGGTCGTGTGACTGGGAAGTCTCACTGGTCTCTTTAGTTACGATCCGTTGCCGTTGTTCCTCAACTTTTGTTTTTTTTTTCCGTCGTCGATGTTGCCAGAGGTAGGTGGGTAGATAGGTAGGTATCTACGTAACCTAGTGATAACTTCCTAGGAGATCTCGTCCTCGTGCTCCTTTTACTTGACTTTAACCCATCGCTCCTCGTCCGTGGATTTCCCTGAACTCCCCACCCCTGCCCCCCGAATATTCAATCCACCTACGATCCATCAATCCGATCCATCCATTTACTTTCCTCGTCCACCCGAACTCTCACTTTTAAAATTTCTTTTTCCAATTCCCCCTTTTTTTTTTCCCAACTCATCTGCTTCCTTTCCATTCCCCGGCCTCCAGCTCGGCCTCGGCCGCAGCCCTCGCCTTGAGGGCGTTCATTCGCGTCCGGTTCCGCTTCCCGATGATCCGCAGGAGGTTATCCCGCTCGAACTCCGCCATCTCGCCCCAGTTCGCCACGCGGCCCAGCGTGCCGTCCTCGTTGACCACGATGGGCGCCAGGAGGTCCAGCTTGATGCCCTCGCCGCCGACGGGGATCTGCGTGGCTGTTGCCCGGGAGGAGGGCTCCGGGAGGGGCAGCGGAGAGGATTGAGCTTGTGGTGGCTGCTCCGCGTGTGGTGTGGCTGGTGGTGAACTAGAACTAGATGGGTTCGAAGATGAAGAGTTCGAGTTGGTGACCGAACTCATCATCCTGAGCGATGCTGAAGATGAGATGAGCCGCCATGGCAGGTGTCTGGTGAAGGTCTGCTGGCTGATGGTGGCGGAGAGGATTTTGCAGAGGGGGCGATACGCTCTCATCTTGTTCCGGTGTGTATTAGGTAGATACCTACCTAAATATATATATATATATATATAATATTCAAGGAATTTTGTAAGTATGGATTATATAGGAAAGAGACTGATATATAAAAAAGACACTCGTGACTGTTGTAGTTTTATTGTGTCTCTGTTCTAGAAATCTAGAGAATGGAAACTGAATGGAAGATGAAATCATGAAAACTTCGGTACCCACTTGGCACCGTGTATCAACGACGGAATTGGCCCGTGCTCTCGGGTCCATTCCGGGTGTCCGCTATAGACCGCTTGTGTTCCCCCCGAAGTGGTGCGCTCCTCCTCCGTCCCAACCGGTGCTATCGTGTGAATATCCGCTTGGTCGTAAAACTGGGATTTATTTTAATTATATTCTACCTCATGAAACGAAGTCCATATGGACGGCGTTATCTAGATATCCAAAGCTCTCACGATTGACCCCTCTTAAATTGTTGTCTTCCCCCTTACTTCTTAGTGGGATACAAACGGAGGCGCTCAGCTCCGCGTTTCTCCGTCTAGATGTATTTGCTAACCATTGGAAGCCGTATGTTGTTACACAGTAGGAGCGGAGGGGTTTTAACTGCGTGTCATTGGAAAACTACCGCCGTGCCTGACATGGCTGAGCAAGCACAACTGTCTGCCTTGCTAGTACCTCTCATCCACTCACCCTTTTCAATCTCTTTAACCTCTTCTCCCTTTTTCTAGCCGCAAGTCTAATGTCACCACCAACAACGGCCATATCAGCGTTGTTCTCGTCGCAAGATGGGGGTTTTAGACAACGCCGCGATCATTCTCAATTATATTGCATATGCGTTGGTATCATACGTACGGAGTGTCCACCAATCAATGTTCATCCCCACTGACGACATGCTAACGAGCCATAGTTGGTGTTTTTCATCAGTTACCGCCTGCTGCTTCACCCACTGAGCAGCTACCCCGGCCCTGTTGCTGCCAAACTATCTGACCTATACAATCTTTACCATGCTTCGTTGATGGGCGAGCATCTCGCTACCTGGCGGAATCATGTGTCATATGGTAAGTTAGCCTGACAACATATCAAAGCCTACTGTAAATCGTGCGGGTTGTAATTTTACGCGATGGTTTTACAGGGCCCGTGGTGAGACAGGGTCCCAATAAATTGGTGTTCAATTCCCTTGAAGCATTACAAGGTACGTGGGTATGCAAATGTGTCTCTGATGAGTAGTATTTCGACGTGGCCGTCAAGATATTTACTACAACGACAAGGGTCTCCAAGTCAAATCTATACCTCAATATTATGCAGGCTCCGAATGTACATAGCATCTTCACCGTCATTGACAAGCGGCAACGTCGAATCAAGCGTCGGCTTATCGGCCAAGCTCTCAATGAACGAGGCATGCGCTTGTTCGAGCCCATCATTCTCGAACAAGTCGATTTTTTCATACGTCAGATTTCTCAGGCTTGCCAGGATACCTGGCCGATCAACATGTCTCCCCGGCTAAGGTACCTCACACTGGACATTATTTGCCTTCTAGCCTTCGGCTTTCCCTTGAATACCCAGACGAAGATGGAATATCGCTTCGTTTCTGACGGCATAGTTGCTGGGAACTATTTCCAGAACATGAAACTGCAATGCCCTCTTTTAACACAACTTCGGATGACCGAGTCGCTGCAGCTTCTTCGAAATGTTCGGGGACGAAGAGAGCCGTACAGATGCGTGGTGAAGATTCTAATCGGTTCTCGCATGGCTGAAGACCAAGCTGCCAGACAGGACCTGTATTCCATGGTCGCAGATGAGCTCAATACTGGAGGGCCGGATAATATCAAGCAAAGTGATTTGTGGGCGGAAGCAATTTTCATCTTCGCAGCAGGTTGGTCATTTCCCGTGATTTTCTCAACTACATGGCCCAAAAAAACTAAAAAAAAAAGAAAATCTTCAATTCCATAGGTGGCGATACTTCTGCTACTGCCATGGCGGCCCTGTTCTTCTATCTATCGCGGAACCCGGAATGTTATACAAAGTTAGCCCACGAGATTCGAACAACATTCAACACCAGTTCTGAGATCCGGAATGGCCCCAAACTGACTGCCTGTCGATATCTCCGGGCCTGTATTGATGAAGCTTTGCGCATGTCTCCACCAGCGCCTGGCACACCATGGCGAGAGCAATCCCAGACGGACAAGGAGCCACTCATCATAGACGGCCATGTCATTCCTCGTGGAACTCATATTGGAGTGAATGTCTACTCCGTTCTGCACAATGAGAGGTATTTTCCAGACCCCTTTTCTTTCAAACTGGAGCGTTGGATGTCGACGCATTCCGAAGAACAAACGAAAATCATGCATGATGCGTTCGTTCCATTTTCAGCAGGGTCACGTATTTGCGTGGGAAAATCCACAGCATACTTGGAGACGAGCCTCGTCTTGGCGAAGACGTTCTGGCATTTTGATTTTGAAAAGGCCCGAGGTGAGCTCGGAGAGCTCGGTGCTGGGAGCAGCAGTGGCATATTTGGTAGACACCGGGCGGGCGAGTTTCAGCTTTACGAGATGGTCTCTTCGACTCATGATGAACCCAATCTAGTGTTCCATCCGAGGACGGGTAGTTCGCGGTGATTTCTCCCATTTAGTGGTAGGTATACAGGTTCCGCTCGGAACCAATCTCAACTTCTAAAACCACTCAATCGCTTTTTATCGTCTCGTATTGTATAATTAAATTTTATTTTAATAATAAAAAACGTTACATGAAAATTCTTATTATATAAGTCGCGTATAATATGGAAAAAAAACTATTTTAAAAAAATATAAACCTTTAGTTTTAAAGGCTTTTATACCGGTAGATATTATTTCTATGTAAAATGCTGGAAAGAAAACAAAAGTATCATGCTGACAACCAAACTTGCCTCCTCTACTATGCATTCCATAGTTTTTTTTACCACAAAGACAAACGTGGTACTGAGATTGACTCATTCTACCAGCAGGTCGGCCAGCATCTTGACCATTCATGCAAGTATATTTGATGTTTCTGGAGCTCCCTATCCCTCAGAAAAAAATGCCATGGCCAAGAATACCGAGGAACACATAGATACTTTAGTTCCTCCACTCGAGAGTATATCCTAGGTTAATATACATATGAAAAGGTATGCCATTATGTGTACCTTTGGAGTGTGGTAGCGTCACGATGCACTCGGCATATATAGGGTCTGTAACATACATGTTGCTGTGCAAAGAACTAGAATTACAGCTGCTTGGGAAATAGTGCACTTTACATGCTAGCAGCCCTTATATTCCCATAGTTAATATACCTGCTTTGTACCTAATGATCTATCTATGCCGTAGCTCTTTTCTTGACAAGTAGCGAGATAATTGCTACGCGAAGAACCAGAATTAAAAGCACACCTAGTACACGCCCTTTTTACTAATGTTTAACGTATTTATGCCCATCAGGGATTATATATGGGGTTATTATTACTTCTCAAAGTATTTTAGAGTATAGGTTACAGTAATAGCTGTCACTGAAGGGCGTTCGACAAGGTATGGCCACCCATGATGGAAATAAAGAGGGCAAAAACAACAGGATATTTTCAAGTCCCTATGCACCATTTGGGCACAGTCGTATCAAACTATTCCATGACAATGTCACTAGCTACTCTTATTCTGCTAAGATTCCTCAGACAGATTCCTCAGGCATCTTGTTCCTGCTCACCAAAGAAGCAATTGGTTTTATAGCCCCTGAGTTGGTATTAGGGAGTACCTGGATCTTGGTAAACATGCCAGTTAGGACTCATTAAATGACAAGCCTTTCAAATGAAAAATCTGGGAGGAAAATATAGCCAGAAGCTCGCCTATATATAAAGACGACCATCTATAATACCCCAAACCCCTTTTTCTAGTTGGCTAATCGCGTTACTGCTCGATCAGGGGCAACACAAATTATTCACGCGTATGAACGCGACGCGTGGTTTGCACATTGTGATTCTAACATTCACTACCCCGCGTTCACTCTTTGTATCTTGACTCTCTGACCAATGTTGTGCTCTTGCAGTCCATCATCACCTTTTTGTCACTCCTTTCCACATTTGACACCAACACCTCATCATTCAAATCCTCAGAATCAACCTTCACCTTTCCTCTCTACCACCAGACCCCAAATCGTTACATTCTGACGACGACGACGACGACGGCTTCTCCATCACTCTCGTCCCGGCACCCTGCACTATGAGCGACTTGTCAGGGTCTCTGCCTCATACGGCACTCGATGATTCAGCGAAATCACAAGGAACAAATATGATGACTAGATCAATAGCATTGCATGGATGTCCTTTCCATCTGGATTGCATCGAGGAGACTCGTCAGACAAAACTTGGGGAAGGTAGTTTCTTCATTGAATTCCGCCATGACCCTGATAACCTGAAAGACTTGCTTGTGGCACGCCAGCACGCGAAGTGGCTCCACACGGTGGAAGGATGGTTTGCATCCATCTTGCACAATGAACAGGATGGGTAAGTTATTTATTTGTTCCTTTTTGTCAACTGCCACTTGCGTCATTTAGCTTTACTAACGATAGGTCTTCCAGCACTGTCCACCATGTCGGCGATACCCAGGTTCACATGCCTCCTATTCGAAAGTTAGGCCGATTAGATCATCACAGGTGCGACGACGACCTGAGAGGATTCAAAGGACTCGAGCCCATCAAGATCACAGTCTATATTGGCAGCGAGAATGCTGGATACATCAAATGTTCCTTCTTCCGACGTCAAATGGCATGGAACAACTTCCACCTACTAGCCGAGAAGGCATATATTTTTGCAGACCGCTTTGAGGCGACCTCAGTCCTTACGACATTCTTTGACCGAGAGGGCCGACTCCGGCCCGCCTTCGTCGATCACCCCGTCAAAAAAGGGAGTGCTATCTGGGGAAGAGAACTCGAAACGGGAGACCTGCTTGTGGTTGAGAAGATCCTTATCAAGCCTCGATTTCAACGAAAAGGTCTGGCAAGGCACCTCGTCTCCATAGCCATGGAAGAAGCGAGAAAGCGAAGCGAATACTTCTTTGTCTTCGCACAACCGTTGTTCATGCAATCCGAGCTGCTTAAGCACATGGGTGAGACGTTCAATAATATGACCATTGAAGAACAAGAAAACTTTCTCGGGTCGCAGGTGGATGTCCCTATGAAATTCTGGAATAAAATCGGTTTCAGACATGTCGGTAACACACGCTGGGTGGCTATAGCTGGGGACCAGACTCACCCGTGCTACACTCTGACCCTAGAGAAGGACAGCGCCTTGGATTCCACCGTTGCTAAGCGATACACGGAAGAATCTTTCCAGAGCTTCCCCAAGCCTGATGATGATGCTGATGAAGTTGAGTATCTACAAATGCTTCAAGAGGCTGTTACCAAAAACCCAGAGAGCGAGTACCGAGGCTCTCTCGTACACAGCTTAGTCCGCTACGAGATCCCCCAATGTATGAAGTGGCTAGCTTCCGAATATCCAGACATTCTGGAGTACCGCAACGTATCAGGAGAGACGCCGCTGGAAGCCCTGCAGGTCCACCTTGAAAACAAACGCGAGAAACCCTTTTCACCAGCCTCGGATGCCTTCAGTGGATACACACGCAAAGAAGCCGAGACTTTAGCAGCTCTCGCCGGGAATGTCAACCCAAGCACGGAGGAACTGCAGAGACGGGAGTTCGGATGCACCTGCGGATCCTGCCTCTCTGGATTCTTTAGTTCTCGTACACGAAGGGCGCTGTGCTCCGCCGGCATGAGGCTTCTGGACGGTCTTCGCGCCTCCACCAGCCAGATCGACGGGGACCTAGCCCAGATCCTCCCGGGACACTTCCAGGAGGCGATCGTCGGGGATGGCACCTTCCGGATGCTGCTATCGACGATCTGCAGCGCCATGGTCTCCTGCGCGATGATCGGCAACGTTCCCACGAGGGCCAACGTTCTGCAACGTCTCCCCTCCACGGGAGACAGCGATTACATCCGCAGAGTGGGGGACACAGTCACCCTCTTCGGAACCCTGCTGTTCGAGAAGGCAAGGCGCGGCGAGCGTCCCTTCGACTACGGGGGCGAGTGTCCCTCCGACTACGAGGGCATACCGGCATGTCGCAACGATGGCGAGTAGGGATTCGTCAGCGGGATGTGCGGGTACATGCGCGTGGGAACAGATGGGGGAATGCTACAGCTGCCAGATGAGGACGATGATGACTACTACCACGGCTACGACAATACCCTTGGCGGAAGCATGGAGTACGAGTATTCTCTACATGACGACTTTGCATCAGGCGATGGCAATGATGTCGGTTCCAGCCAAGAGTAACGGAGCAAAGGTCGTCCTTACCTGACTCTTCGAATACCCCGAGCTTCGCCCTGTCACCGGATTTCGACCGACGGCTACCTGCTTATGGTGGCAACATGTAAGATTATTTTGCTCTATTCTTGTGCTGCGGCGACAGTGGAAAGAGGAAGTTAAGGGAGACAGGAATACGGGCGGGGGGGGGGGCGGGGGCGCCCCCCGCCCCCCCCCCCCCCCC
>MU404056.1:113073-166743 GCA_022695795.1 Biscogniauxia marginata | reverse complement strand
GCTAACTTTTTTTTGTGTCAAAATTTAATTTTTTTTTGTTATTTTTTTTTGTGGGGGGGACATTGTAATTTTTTATTTATGGGTTAAAGGAATACGGCCCCCCCCCCCCCCCCCCCCCCCAAAAAAAAAAAAAATAGGTGTGTGTATTGTGCGCGCGCGTGCGCGGAGATGATCCAGGGCATGATCCAGGGAATGGTACCAGATACCTAGCTACCTCACATAGTGAAAGGAGATTCAGGTTCCCCAAAGTATGCCATGATTCGCAAAAAAAGTCTGTAATTCTTCAGTGACTCGACCGTAGGATTGTCAAAGCCGCGGAACCCAGTCTACACTGGTCTCGCAGGTTCTCGAATGCCAAAGCTGGTACCCTTATGATGTAGCCCTCGTAGAGTGTCTATAGGTTCATAGTAGGTTACCAAGGAAGTACTTTGTCAGTTGCATTTCCAGGCATGCTTCTATTTGCCCCAAGTGTCTGAGTCAAGCCTCCGATTGTGTAAGATAATAATTTGTAGACCAAACAATCGGTCCAACCCAATACTACCATAGTACCAATACCAGCAAACCGCCAGACCATATCATTGTGGACTCACATACTTAGGTACTTAAGCTATGGAGGTAGCCAACGGTGATACATCTTCGAGCCCGACTGGGCTCATAGGCGTCTGGAACATGACCGCCGTCGGCATCCAGATCAAGAACGCCCTCAAAAGCGCCCAGATCTTCGTCAGGCCAGTGAAGCACGTCAAAGAGGGCCTCCAGCACGCTCTGGCCTACAGAGAAGAAGTCTCCCATCTCCCAGCGTCCTACCCTACGCGCTACCACGAGCTCGACCACCGTGAAAGAGGCCTACGGATAGCTCATAGCCGCCTGCTCGCGTCTATGCAGACAATGCACCAAGTTCTACTCATTCCTAGACATGCTTCTCAGAGCTTGGCGACCGCGAACCACATAATCCTATCGGAGCTACCGCCCCGTCGGGCATCGTGACAGCACCATTCGATCTTCAGATCTCCGCAGCCGTCGCCATCGCCGACCATAGTGAACGAAGAGTTCTTTATCACCAGTAACACGACACCCGTATCAACGAACAAGCTCGGTTCCGCGCCAGACTTGAAACTAAGGGAACAATAACAGCGATGCAGCTCAAGAAGATCAAGATACCTGATATCAATTATTTATATTTTTTGTCACAACATCAAATTTTAACTTTTACATGTAGGCTATGATATACTTGTGCACACGAGAGCCCTCGACGAGAGATTCGACTTATGAAAGAATACATAATACATACCCCGTCACACCACGTATATACTCAATTCTCGCACAACCACAATAATAACAGATAAACATCAAGGGGGTATCATTACCCAAACACTGTCGTCGTGCTCTGCACCGTTCGCTGGCCGCCCCGTTGCGAATCGCGAAGCTGCTGGCGGAGCCCCGGGAAGATGGCCACGGAGCCCTGTGTGTCTGCACGGGAGAGCTTGTCCTGGTAAAAATCCAATATACGAGGCGGTAGTAACGTGGTCGCAGGATCTTTGCGCGAATCCACGCGCGGAGGACAAGACGCACGCGATGAAGACCCTCGCAGAATCGTGCCTCGTCCTCGAGCCGAGCAGCAAGCTGTGGAAAGATGACGAGTAGCGCATAAGACAGTCCTTGCCACTTGGTAAACGCGACTCATACCGAGCTAGAGACCGCTGCGGTCTATGCAGCAGGCGAGGAGTCGGATATTTTCGAGGTCAAACTCCCGTCTACTTTCAATTTAGTTCGGCCGACCCTCAGTGTGGATAGATAATAAAACATAGCTAACTGGCCTACGCAGGATCATGCTATAGAATCGGGCGGCCTCGATACGTACAGAATCAGTTTAGAGACGTTTATGCTTACCCGCTATGCTCGCCCGCTATCTTTAGGGACCTGCATTTCTAATGTGTCGACAGACTCTCGACTCTGCGTTTGCAGACGCTTCTTCATAGATCGTCTACAAGAACTCAGTTAGAATTGCTCCGTTATCCCGAGATTATCGGGCAGGTCATCCTACTGAATGCTATGCTACAAAACCTACAACACGTGGAGCAGCGCGCACCGGAAAGACAAGGAAAACACGAAAATCCAGGACGACCGACGGATGATTAAGGACACGGCCGAATGGTTTATATATAAAAAAGGCAAGGGTTGGTTAACTTCAAGTTACGGTATTTGCGGCGGGGAGCAGCTGACCATCGACCAGGGCTGGACGGTATCGTCAAACGTGCAAGTCGCCTATCCGTACGAAGAATTTTCCGGGAGACACACCCAAATTCCGCCTCTATAGAACGATGGGAGTCGTGAGCTCTCGGCTTTAGCCGCTACCTGAGTCGCGCTCGGGAAGGAATTAGCTTGTAGTCCCACGCTTTCGAAGTGGAAGACTCTTAATAGCTTGCATATCTAAGTCTCGTGGTTCAATACGAAGCCATACTCGTATGTGACTTCTTGTATCTAGAGGACGACTAGATAAAGAGGAAGTACTCGCGCTGGTAACATGGCATGTTCGGGAAGAAACCTGATATCGAAATGCAGTTCTTCATTATGAGCACAATATCATCTACAGAAGCCAAGTTTGAATGCCATATGTTTTGTCTTCTTTAAAAATATTTCCTCTTACTAATGCCGAGTAGACAGAACATTGTTTTGACACCTTTTCTTCTCCATAGGGGCCACAAGGGGCCAACAATGGCCCGGTTATCGCCGCTCGGTTCGATGGTGTCCTTGTTTCGATTCATTTTTCTAGTATTAGGAGGACTTAAGGATAGCCAATCTGGGGGGAAATTGTTAGGAGAATGTGATAGTAGACGGCGTTCAACTATGTTTTAAAAAGCACTATGGGATACTCAGGTACACTTTTAATAACGACTTATACAACCCTTAGATAATGATACTGGCCAAATCCAAGTAGAATACAATATGATGACGTGTATGTGCCTACTTATTGTTGGATTCAAGTTTAATCACTTAACGTACTGTTGCTCACTGGATAATACTGCACCCGATGAGGTCGTATGTGATGTGTGAACAAGTACTGCAAGGTACTAGGGTAGGCTAGAACCAGTAGTTTTCATCTATCATTGATCATAATACATGATTCATTTGGCACGTGTAGCCACGGTCAGTTGATAAATACAAAGATATTCCATATACAATACGACTCGACTGGAACGAATTGTGTTGGTTGAAAACAAAGGACCGAAGACCACCTAGCCTAGGTTAGTACCAACAAATTGTCAGTGAATCACGAGGCTAAAATCTTTTGGTGGTAATTTAACTCGTGACCTACGAAGTTAATGGAAATACAGAATTTTCTTGTTTGTTTTGGCTTCGTGTTGGTAATGTGAAATGTGTGGGTGTTGGTGATTCTCACCGGGGCGTCCTTTGTTCCATAGAATGAATTTTGGCGACAACCAAACCATGCTGGTGAATCCATTTCAGCAAAGCCTTTCTACTCATCGACCTTGTGTTTATGCTTAGTTATTTAAGAGATTCATCTATGCTTCTAGATACATAAGACTTCTTTCCCCCTTTTCCTTTCTGACATTCTCATGCAATACTTTATGGTATTATTTTTCTATTACTTTCGTTGAACGATACAACATTTGATAACCTGTTGCACCATAACTCTCAATGCGCTCTTTACTTTACCCTGCCGTGGCTGTTCTGACAGTCATCCTTGACCAGTCATTCGCGTGGTCTAGGCCACTCCACGTCGAGCTCGCTAGAGACCGTATCATCCACGGTGCCCATCCTATCCTCAACTCTCGCGATGGTAACGCAAATTTGGTGATAAATATACATAAAACTGATATAATAGATTCTTCTGGTAACTACAACGCCTATGTATCAGGCCATGATCCCAGAACCCACGAATACGTACTCTTGAGACAGGCAGGTGATGGTTATGAATACTTCAAACCTGATAGTGCGAGTAGCACCACACCTGCCCCGATCAATGAGACCATTGCAATACCCCTTAAAGACCAGAGCACCCAGATTACCCTGCCAGGTTACATCACGTCCGCTCGTGTGTGGCTAGCCAAAGGCGAACTCAGCTTCGACGTCTTTCTCGACGGGGGTAATAAAGTCGTTGTCACTGAGCCAGATACCAATAATCCGACCGACCCAGCATACAATCTCTCTTGCGGCTTCATTGAGTTGACCAACGTAGATGGGGACGGCCTGACAACTAACCTCTCTTTCGTGGACTGGGTTGGCTTGCTATTAGGAATGAGCGTGACGCATCAAAATGGCACCACCGAGGAGGTCCCGGGTCTTAAGCCGGATGCCATCAACACTATTTGTGATGGCTTAAAGGCGCAAGGCGAGAAGGACCAGAGGCCTTGGGAGAAAATGTGCCGCCAAGTTGACGGAAAGTGGCTTGGGGCATATTCGCCTAACATGTACAGCCAGACCAACAAGGACAGTACGTAATTTTGAAACTTATCCCTGCAATTTTTCGTCTCTCTTCCCAGTTTGGTTTTTGAAATGGAGACATCTACTTTCAAGACATACCCCATAACTCTAGCTATAGAGAGATAATTACTGACCCTCGTTGTTATAGTGGTGGACTACTATGACTCATACGTCAACGACGTCTGGGACCATTACAGCAAGACTCCATTGATTATCGACACCCAGGACAACAACGGGAAGAAGGTGGTCTCGGGGCGTCAGATCTCCTGTACCGTCAAGGGAGACCAACTCGACTGCGGCTCGGACGCTGGTGTGTTCCCCAAACCAACCACCGCCGACATCTGGGGTTGCAACTCCGGGCCCTTCGAGAATATCGAGGAAGACAACGCGCGGAAAGAAGTCAAGGCCCGTCTCTGCGCCGCTTTTCAGCGCTCGACCTTAATGCTGGACGGCGGCAGTGTCCAGCCTTCGACGAATGTCACCTCAGAATCTTACTACACCGTTGACCCGACGAACCACTACAGTCGCCTCGTTCACGAGAGCCTGCAGGGAGGCCGGGGATATGCCTTCCCTTATGACGACGTGAACCCGGGCGTGGAGAATGCAGCTGGTCTCATTCGATCACAGATGCCGCAGAGCATGGATATTCACTTGATCCAGTGATTTTCCTCGGATTAGGGGGCTGGCCCGGTAGATATTGTGATGCTTCAACCTTGCGGACGATTCTACGGGTTAAGTTAAGCTATACTACTATTTCGTTGCCATTATATAAGCGCTGTTGTTGAATTTGGGGAGAAGGATGTATTAATGAGTGGACATACTCACAACTTTTTGGCCTATGGTATGCGCAAGGGACTTAGACACGGTTGATATGCTGGACATAGTCGGGTGTTTGAGGATGTCGCAGTTCGTTTCTTAGACAAGCTGGATAGACGGGCCCGATCTCTTGGGACATGAAATCATTTAGTTTCATGTATTCTTCTCTTTTTAATACCAAGTGACCTTACGCAGTTTGCCTCTCGTATAAGGATATGATGAGTCTAGGGTAGATACCTAGATATATGTATATGAGACCATATAGGACTGTATAGTAGTAGTTGATAGGTCTGATAACCCCCTTTTCAACAAAGACCCAGCGTGCGGCAAGAGTGACTTAACGCCACTCTTGCAGAAATCGAGGTTTTGGACACGATGTACGTGATTTAGATAATAAATGTGAACATTATTATTCAAGATAATAAGTCTTATATCATAGTAATAGAGCCATTATTATTATACAAAACGGGGGGAGCATAAGGTAAAGATATTTGGCGCCGGAAGAATATCAAGTTGATGGTGCGATGAAAAATGACAGAGCCCACGGTTACAGCTTACGTTTGATACGACTAGTATTGGAACAAAAGAGCCAACCCAAAAGTCAAAATAACGCAGAATATGGAAAAAATCGAGCCGGTGGCAGAACAAAGGAAAACGACGACTAGTAATGTAACAGCACCAGGTCGAATATTGACCAAGACAGATCATTATTGATCCTCAAATTCCAAAGATATGGCCACTAATAAACTTGCCGAATTTGGCAGAACGATACTCAATGAACTGGACGACGTCGCCCGTGAAATCGAAGCGATGTCAATCGATCTCAGAAGTCTCCTTCCCGAAGCCAAGTTCTGGAGATGGCAAATCGAGGCTCTCATCCCGCTCGCCCTGACAGCGACACGGAAGTGGTCGAGGAAAATCTCCAGAGTTGAATCGGCGGACGCCCGAGAGGCCGCACGCGAGTACAGCAGGGCACTTGAGTTCGTCGAGAAGGCTCAAGAGACGGTCGCCGCATGCGATCGAATCCTTGCGAAATGGAACCGGAAAACACCGTGGGCGATGGCGTGTTGCGAACAGATGCATGAGGTGCTGTGCGAGTTCCCGGGGATCGTCGTAGCCGATAGTATGCGCCGGTATGCGCCGGTGCGAAGGACAACGCAGCCCCGGCCGGCCGCCACCTCGTGGTTCCGGGGTTATCTATGACATGGCAATTTGACCTATTGTCACGTAGCGTTCAGTATATGTAGTATAAGTTAGGGGTCGGACGAGGAGTTGGCCCTACAGCCACTTAGAACGTGGTGCCGTTTTACATGCCAACTGCTTTATCCTCCTGTGCACAGCATGTACCTGCATTGTACCTATCAACATACCTTCTTCCACCGCAACGCCTGCCGTTTGCCACAGGTCGGGTGCCAAGGACCTAACGCCTTAAGTCTTGATGCATATATATGGCGGACACGTTGGTCAAGGCAGGTCCCCGCAGTTTTCCTTGCCCTGGAATCAGAAGACTCGCTCCTTTTGAGTCATTCCGGAGCAGGGGAAGGGGGCGTGTTGCTTGTTGATTGGACTAGCCCCTTTTCATAATCCTAGGAACTAAGGGTTACTTTTGATACTGCATTCGTCGTTAATCCTCGGGATGCATGTTGGTATGTTCAAGAGCCGAGCTGGTAGAAGCCTGCATAATGTTACCCGGGCACGCTTTCGCCTCGATATCACGTTTTATTATTATTGTTATCAATACGTGGTAAGATCCGATTTGGTCGGTTGGCATATTCATCACAATCAGGTCACCAAACGGAGCTCCCCTTCCTATATATGAAACGATTCTCAAAGTCTTATGGCGTAATAGATGACGACTGCATAACCTTCGGGATCTGTTAAGATCTAGAATTACACTGTGATACTGTGATTGAGAACCATGTACGTCGATTCCTGGCGAATCCATTATTACTCATCTGCTGTCGCATATATTGACTCGGAATACTCCTGCAGGTCTATATTATCAGGGATCATGAGTACTTGTGACCTCCTGTGGACAAACCCTGTTGAAATGTAACAATCAGTCTATAATTCATAATTCATATTACGAATCCAATACGCTCGTATCACTGAAACTGAGGAGGGCAGTCGTCAAACAATACTACAAAGTCTGTATGAGTTGTGTAAGCAGGGTAACTTTGGGCCACTTGGGACATTTCAAGCAGATCCTGTGAAGCAGACAGTTATCTTCGAGACTCTTCACAGTGTTTCATATCGTACTTTTCGACCGGTAAGTCTAGCTCATCAGGCTTTCTGCCTTTGTTTCCGATCATATCTGAGGGTCCGCATCCAAGTGTAACGGCAACGGTTTTTCAGCTTTTCCTTGGAATATGATTGGTTGTATGTGGATAGAATATATGTTCTGAGTTATTCTTCAAGTCAACCCAGTCATACTAAGAAACACACTTATCGGAATTAGTCCCCCTTTCCAGAGCTATGAAGAGAGAAACGGGAACTACGTAAATATTATGGCCCCAGGCTATATTCTCTGGAATGACAAAGGCAAGCCTTAAATAAATCTCATAATTCCTCTATCTTGCCTCGTAAACGTCATTAAGAAGGAGTAAGTCAATAGAAGAAAAAAGTGCTCTCCTTATCCAGATGCTTCTGCCACGTAGGGGACCGAACAGCAACAGCTACATGCAAGCTTATAATTATGTTTGCAGAACCTAGGCAGCTTGTCTAGGTAAGCGTTGACCAAGATACGTTAGAGACTCTTGTGGGTAAACTCAAAGATGTTACTTTGATTCTCATAGGTTTCTTGACATGGCACGAGTTAGGCAGCTAGAGGGAGCAGTTGAAATGGATTATCCAGAGCTGTTACGACTCCGAGACCATGTCAAAAGTCTTAGATCATTCATTAAAGCTCTAGACCGAGATTATGATGATAATTATGGAATAATACCCTCTTTTATCTCTCCCCCGCGTGAGAGCTCGTTTTTCGAAGCAGTGGTTATGGAGGGCGATCTGATGAAGAGAGAAGAAGGCACTTAAGAAGTCTGACAAGGCGCAAAACTTGCCATATCGAGGTTGACTAACCGCAAGGCATTGGAACATCTTCACTCTTGGCTTTCAAGATATGAACTCCAAAGATAGCATATTCATCATGATGTTCGTTAAGAAAATTAAGATGTGCTAGTGTCCTTCGAGGTGGCATCAACACCACGAACTACACTGGAACGCGCGAAACGCTAATTACAAGCAATAATGGTTAACGTGTCTCTTTCACAGGCGCAAGTAAGCCACCTAGTAAGTTAATATCTTACTTTTCGTCTATACGTACATGATCTATATGGCCGGTGACTTCGACTTTGGCTTTAGGATCGAGGCTTTTCGTACTCCATTCAAAGAATGTTTTCTATCTACAACCAATGTGACACTCATCTCCTGGTGAGTTTCTCATAATAGGGGTAGATTCGTCCCGGACCCGTTAAATAACTGCTTTAACATTTGACAACACCATCTGGGAATTCTTAATAAAAAGTATTCTAGACGATTCTGTTCTCGGCCTACATGGTGTAGTCTTCGACTGAGACAGCAAAGTTATGAATCCTACACATAGTGTATAACAACAGACTATGGTTCCAACCTCGTCCCGGCTCAGCCGTGTATGACACAGCCTATCTTCTAGCTTCGCGTACGAAAATCAAGCAATGAAATTGTTTTCATTTTTTTTGAAGTAGATAGATATAGATATTGTCTATCACAAAGCCTACCTTCATCTAGGGGTAGCAATGCAGTTGTCGTGCAGAGAACCTAAACCACGGATATCTAGGGAGCGGCCATCCACATACCCCTATTCACTTTGTTCCCCTATCTATCCCGTGTCTATTGCTCTCTCTCTGTCTCTCACTGCAGGGAGCCACCACAAGGAATGGCCATGCCTACAGCTACAGGCTTTGATAGCAATCTTGGTACACGTAGAAAACGTACTAGTTCTGAGGCATTGTATGACATTCGGTAGCGAATAACAGTACGTATATTGGGCTTTCATTCACACATATATCGTGCATTCTCCTATACCAGGCATCGCCCGAATCCACCAATCCCAAATAACGTAGCGGTATATCAAGGAGATAGTGTCTGTTTTCCAATACACGATATTAAGTACTTTAAACCAGGATCTAGACCACTTGTTTTTAGTCTACACATGTTGCCCACGCAGAGAGAGAATCGAGGTCCTGGATTCGGCTCTGTGTCTATCAAATCACGTAAAGCAGCAGGCGAAATCTCGCCAAGAAATGCAGTTCGGCTTAGAGCTTAGAGGACCAAGGACTGATCAAACCTATGCTGCCATCCTATCCAATCAACCACACGCACAGATACCTCAACAACAAATCTCATTTAGTTCTGCGGCTTCTTATCATCCTCTGCCACGATTCGATGCGTTAAAAGAAAAAATCCCGGCTTCTTCTCTAGGTAGTTACTCTCCTGTCCATTCCTACCCAACCTCGGTATCACATACATTGCGGATTGCAACAATCACAATCATGTCATCCCCCACCTCTGGAACCCAGCGTCATTCCTGTGTATGTTGCCTCCCGATGCCAGATCCCGCATCCTAGTGGTCAATTCCTGCGTTTTTCTTTTTCTCTTTTTACCCTTCCGTCGTTAAATTCGGGGAGCGGGAGCGGCAAGCAAGCCACCCGAAATAGAAGCGAAAAGAAAAAAAAAAGGAAAAAGAAAATCTGAAAACCATACCCATGCAAAAACCCGCATGCATTTCAAAATAATACGCACGTACGCCTTTTAATATATTTTTTATAAATTCTTTTATTCTCCATTTAATAAGGTATCTCCCAGGTTAATACCCCGTCCATTATAAGTATGTACGTAGGTAAAATAAACAGGTAAGGGTAGGCAGCTAAGCTATACTGAGTAGTAGTGTGAATAGCTGCAGCTGCAGATTATAACTACCTAGGTAGGCTTAACCGGGGGAAAAAAAAAAGAAGAAGAAGAGAGAGAGAGAGAGAGAGAGAGAGATCGCGATGAGCCGCTGGCATCCGGGGGACGGTCCTCGCCCCCCACCCCTCTCCTCCCCTCGCATCCGGCACCCGGCAGCGACCAGCGAAAAGAAAAAACGTGTCGAGTTCTAGACCGGTCCAGAAAGATACGCTACAGGAGTCTGGGGTGGTTCGACCCCAGTTCGACCCCCAAATCGTCCATGTATGCATGTACCTAGGTAGGTTCATGCAGGGTGTGGGAGGAGATGGAGCGAGAGCGAGCGGGCAAGAAAGAAATTTCGATGATAGCTAAGTTTTCTTTTTTTTTGGGGGGGGGGAAGGGGTGGCGGATGCTTTCTGTTTGGCGGGGTTAAAGTACACACGTAGGTAGGAAGTAAGTACGTGAATATGCGGTATTTTGATGAATCACCACCAAACATGGGATTCTCCAATCAAGAAAAACTGTCTCGTGTCATGATGCCTATCTATGCTTTGAGGAAGAGGGGGGCGGGGGGGGAAGAGTAACAAACATGAAGGAAGAAATAAAGAAAGACCAAAACAAGGGGTTATTTTAAGACTCTCGGTTGAGATGCTTACTAGCTGCATACCATGGTACTTGATCTGATCGGCCCGCTATGTCGTGGGATCTCCTGCCTTTCCTACATAGGTAGGTATCTACATACTTGTCAGTCTCCTAGCTAGGTAGGTAGTCCTGTAGTCCTTGTCGTGGCACGTATACTTGCATTGGTTTTTTTTTAATATTCTTCGTGAAGGGAAATATGTATTAACCTCAGTAAGACATACCTTACACGCAGTGTCTCCATACGCATGTCTCTCTAAGACTCTAGGACACTTCAGCGATTGACGGGGGTTCACTCGGACTCAGGGGCCTGAAAAAGGAGCGTTGGATCCGTACGTAACTGGCCCTACCGCTTTGAACGTTGACGGATGAACTTGAACCTTAGGCTTGCCTCGTGGTAACCTCCTATTACCTTGCCCCCTTTCTGACTATGACTTGCTGGGTTATCAAGCATTGGATGCTCTGTAAGGAATACCATCTCGCGTGAGAAATCTGTTACAGAGCCTCTGCAAGTAGGGTTAGCAAAGCTTAACAGCAACTGGTACCACGCATGGCCTTGTCTAAGTGACGACTTGTCTACAAGTCGACATGACTACGCACTCTCTCCTTACGCCCGTCCATCTCTATCAAAATAGGTATGCATCAAATAATGAACACGACACTGCCCAGAGTCAAGAGCATTGGGGTACAAAAAGAAGGAAAAAGACGTGGAAACACGTTTCCCCAGGCCGCAGAATATTCTACTGGGAAAAAGGAGAAAACGACACAAAAGTGAACTTGCCTGTGTCTGTCGTCTATCTCCTATTCATCTTTATATCAAGTATCCTATCTACCCAACTACCTACCTAACATACCAAGCCCCGAGCCCGCGAGACCAATACCAGCAAGTATTAGAGAAAGAAAAACAACAATGACAATGGTAAAGCTCTGAAGACTTCATTTCGTATACGGGAGACATGGTAACGACGTAAAAGAAGGGTAAGATATAGAGATCGAGGCTAGTTTGTGATTGTGATGAACTTTTGCCACTTTGCGAAGTCTAGCTTCATTTATTTCGTCGGTATTCTCGGTCTCGGTCTCGATCGCGGGAAGCATTTGCCTCCTCCTTTCCTCTTTTCTCCTTGCCGATGGATGGGTGATGAAAGTCTAGAGTTATAAGTAATAATCATCAAATTTGCCTCCTGACCGTGTTGTGGAATGGAATGGGATGGCACGATACTATGAGTAATACGAAATAGTTTCCACTAGAGTCGTGTGTATGTGTGTATGTATGTATCTGCACGTGCGTGTGTGTGTATGTGCTCACATGTAGTGTTTCGCCTCCCCCCTTTATTAGGCGTAAGAGAAAAAAAAGATTGACGACGACGACGAATACAACAGAAAAGCCAGGATCGTATTAGCTCATACGGATTTAAGCTACTTCAGTATACACAAGCGTAAGCATTACGCCAGCCTTTCTTCTCCTAGTGACCAACTAACTCTACGATATATCGTCACCATCCACTAACATAGTCATCGTGACCACCACCGGCACCACCACTATCACTGTCGCTCCCAGGAAGCACTTCTATTTAACCCGGGTGATCCGAATTATCCAAGTCAGTAGAGAGCCGCGAGTAACGTAGTTTGCAGGTAAGGGGGGAAATGAGATACCGTAAGGAGATAGTCACCGACAAAATGGGACAGGTTTACATAACACATCATATGGTTTTTTTTCTTCTTCCTTTCGTATTTTGCTTGTTTTGTTTACGTGTGTGTGTATGTATGTGGCAGGCAGCGAGGAATACAAAATAAATACCTGATATATCTTGATTTTCGTGTGTTTCTCCCACCTACCTACGTAACCCCAAGAATGAACAGGATACATAACAGGCCACATGTTACGACTTCCCTACCATCCCCCCCCCCTCCCCCCCCTCAAATAGATACGAACTGGCCTAATCAAGAAATTGATAGGAAATAAGGAGGTGGTGGTGGGAAAACACGCGTCTTTGAAGATGCTTTGGGGGAGGAAAAAAAAATTTAATATGATACCTAGCTGATAGTGACGGGGCGGAGTTCGCGGAGCGCGGAGCGCGACCATCGGTTACCTATGTCTCGCGGGTTTTCGCCTTCAACGGTGCGGAGATATTCATCCGCGGTGGAGCATACACGCTAACCCGCACGCGTACGTTACCTCCGAGGCCGAGGTTTCGCAATTAAGGGAGGGAAGCCTTCGCCGTTGTGTCATATCTACAGTGGCTGCTCTCGTGCCATATGATCTTCCCTGTCGTGTCTTGTATCGCCTTCCCTGTTTTCCTCGTCGTGCGTGGTGGTTGCGGGGTTCGTGATCCCATGGGTTGGGTGTTTTCTTTCCTTTGGGGAGAGCTGGAGAACACCAGCACCATCACCACGACGAACACGATCTTTGTGTGCGGTGGGTGTGTATGTGTATGTGTGTGAGTCGCGATAATCTACGCTATGTATGCGGTATGCTATGCAGAACGGACGATTTCCGAGGCCTTATCTTGCATCTACCAACTCGTGACACGATTTGGAGGGCCAATAGCGACGTCATTGAGCTTGTCAGGTATCCGTCCCGCTCTTCATTTATAAGCTTAGGGTGTCAATGAGCGTGATGTATGTAGTAGGTGTGGAGTTGAGGGAACTGTGTGAAGGGTCCTGCTATGCTGAAGACAGCTAGCCAGGCGGCCGAGGAGGAGAGATAGAAACGCCGTGGTGGTGGTGGTGGTGAGCTACGACGATATGAACGAATCATTATGGCAGATATATGCCGAGCGGGTAGGCACCACAGATGTATGTCTCAGGGTGGTAATGCGGAGGAGAATTGGGGTTAAAATTCATATTCCCCTCTCGTATATGCCTGTATACTCTGCCGGCGATGGAGTTCAGATGTTGCTACCTACCTGATTCTGTTGGTTGAGCTGAAGCCTTTCTACGAAGGTGAACTGCGTCTTGCTTGATTGATTTCGGCTGCTACGCCGGAACGTTGCGAAGTCCCGCATCCTACATTATCTTGATGGAGCAGCGGGACCGCCGGAGGCTATCCCGTACGTTAGTTAGGTCCTCGTGCATGACACAGGAGACGATAAGTCATATGAGGTTGTGGCTGGTGTGTGGAGAGGAGACTATCCCGCTCACTTGAGACACAACCTGACAACCATGCACCGAATCAGAAGACGGTTTTGTACCCTAAAGAAACGATGTCTTGGCATGAACCGTGTGGCTCGTATCTCTCGAAATAGCGCGGTGCATTCATGATCTGAGGCAGGGTCTTGGCACATCACATGCTAAGCATCGCTTCCCCTGGTAACGAGTCTGTGGCTGTGACGATGCCTAAACTCGATGTTAACCTAACAGATGGTGACCCGAAGAAATCCCATGGCGAGCTGAACGTGGCAGAGACATTGTGTTTCGATGTCCGCCGCAATCCGTTTAGGTTAATCAAGTGTAAACTCGGCCGCAGAAGTGCGATGCAAGGTTCGGTGGTGGATGAGATGACGTGCAGATAAGTATATTGATTCTGCTGCGCAAGTAACATTGGCTAAAGGGGTCTTTTCAAGGGCCTCGCCTATAGTCAACGTTCATTTCGGCCGCCGGCATGCCAGGATCCATGCAGTCGAGCAAACGGCGTTACGGTCTGGAAACACAGAACAAGGTGCTCCTAGATCCCTTTGTAAAGGCGTGCAAAATAAAAGGGTCCTACAGGAGACTAGGTAGTATGAGGATCATCCGGCCCAACGGCTTAGACCGATTGACTAGACAATTTAGCTCGCAAGTGTACGAGATTTAGCTATTGATGGTGGTGGTGATGTTACGGTACCCAGTCAGTATCAACGAGTTTAGGTTCGATTCTTATTAGCGCTGTTGGTATCTCGTGCTCTTTTCTTACCCTGTCAGTGGTGGTGAGGAGTAGAAGAAGGGGGCAGGGGGAGTGGGAAGCAGAGGGGCTATGCAGATAGGTACAGCAGTTGAGGGTTGAGAGCGGCCTTAGGTTGAGCGCACAGAGCTATCGCCGTCAAAAGAGGCAGGCTAATAATCTATTGGACTAACGAGGACATGCCCGCCAATCAACGAAGTCGTCTCGCTGTTCTTCTCTCAAGGATTGCGGTTTGGCATGGCCCATAGCCAACACAAGGTCGGGTCTGGTTCCCTTTAGTGTTTGAGTTGGAGGCGATTTGTCTCAGCTCTGATGATGATGATGATGATGATAATGAAGCTGGGGATTCCGCACAGAGCTTAGTGGGTTAGTTGACGCGAGTTACGTGACTGGTCACGATGCTACAGTGGCTGGTAGTCGGCCGAGTAATCCTTCGGCTCAGCTTCACCTCCGCATTTTCCGGATGTTTTCTTTCTGTTCCCTGGGCTGGGTCTGGGGAAGCCCCATAATGCAGCGAGATTTTGGGGTCGCCGATGCGCTATAATCTGACTAAGTCGCTTTGGTCGCTTCAGGCTCGCCTCCTTATCTTTGAAGGTCTCTCGGCAGGCAACTTCCAATTCATTTTCTGATTTATCAAGCCAGGCCTGTTTAATCCTTGGCCTCTTTACTCTGAAAGCACTGGCTGTGAGCATGTTTACTTGTTTCCGTGCCTGTCGGTAAACGCCAGTACCCCGAGCCCTGACTAGGTAGAGATAGTCGCGAGAAACTGCCTGTTAGATCCCGGAGGATTGAAGCTGTGGGTGTAGAAGTGGATGGCTGTACGGAGTATAGTAATGTTTCATGATATGTGACAGGCCAAGTGCGCGCCGACAGATTCATGTCACACTGAGGCGACTCCAACCGCACGTAACGGCGGCTCGGAGTTTGCATCCCATGGCAACCTATATTGGGTATCTCCAAATCTACGACGGTGCTCATCAGCTATGATTGGGGTTTATGTTGTCTCGGTCGGCTCTGTATGCTCGGGCCGAGATGATTAGTTCGCTGTACATGAAGAGGATCGATGCAGATTACTGCCAATGCGCCGAGAGGATGATCGATCGTCGTTTAGAGCGTCGCCCCGGCTGTCTTCGAATTGCCATGGTCGCTCTAGGGCCGGCAAGGGCAGCACTGCTGGTGGTAAATGATTTGATGTAGGGCAGCACCAGTCTTGACAGAAAATCAGGTGATAAAAGTTGACTTGTCATTTTCATCGACGAGACCCGAAGGCAGAATGCAATGCAGAAATGCGTCAACATGCAAGGAGGGGCCAAGGATGCCTCGGGAGTAACGTAAGAAGACACTGTAGAGGTTCAGGAGACTTTACCATGGTCCAATTCCTACCTCCTAGAAGCAATACACACATATCGTTTTTTTCATGTTCCACTACATTACCGGGAGTAATGTAGGTTGCCTCTGTACATAATTAAGGAATCTCGGTCTACGAATATAGGGTTATTCCTTGGTAAGTGACTGTTTCACCGGCATGCTAGTGTAGATTCACGGTTTGATACTTTAGTGGCGGCGCGGACTCTTTCTACGTACTCTTCACAAACGGGTAGCGGCGGCAATGGCGATGACCTCTCATTTAGAAGCTAAAGTCATTTGCACCGTGTCCAAAGTGCTGAGTGAGAGTCTAATATCTTTTGTCCGTTGGGTTAGCTAAATCCGGAGATTTCTCTCCTAGCCAATGAAATATTCCTTCGCTATTGTAGATATTTGGGCTCGTCGTCGCATATAATCTGTACCAAGTCAGGGGCCATCGAGATACATGCACGTGAAAGAAGATGCAACGTTATGCAGAGATTATTAGCGATAGCTAATCGAGAATTGGGGAATAGGATTCTAAGAATGTCTGTGCGACATGATATCGCGATTATCGCTTGTAGCGAGCAATAATATACTCGTGATATGGCGCAGGTACGAAGTTAGATACATTCGAGATCCTGGCGGCCCGGCGCATCTTAGGTACTTTTTTACTTTGTGGTTGTACTTTCGGGGAAGACAATTCACCATAGGTAAAGTATAAAATACGCAGATAGTTTCTTAGGTATTTGCATAGCCAAGTACGTATCTAAGTTACCGTATGGATGTGAATATTCTCGGAAGCACAAACCGTGTCATTATATTGGATAGCTCTTAGCAGGTTAACTGTACTCTTTACATATGCTCATCAGTTCAAGCGCGGGCGATCCATTCCCAGAGTCGAGAGAAGGGCCGTTTTACCTGTGGTGCAACGGCATTGTCGCATTGATTAACGCGGGCGTTGCTTGATATAGATTTACTTGGTGGCAGTGGGGTTGTTGAGTATGTTGCCCCTAATCCGCAAGAGCGCAGAAGAGTTCCTTGTTAACCCCCGCATTAGTGATCGGTGATATGTTTGCTTTTTGATACAACAATAATACACTAGACACTCGTGCAAGAGACCCTGGGGTTTTTTCTCTTCTTCCTTTTTCTTTTCTTTGGCAATCCCGAGAGGACCAAGCTGATGCAGTCATCATCCGGGGTCGGCAGAATGCGGAGGGGAAAGGAGACTAATGTGGTGACCCTGCAGGCGATCTAGAATGGCTCTGATGTCAAGAGAGTTTGGAAAAAGCAACTCGGGGTGGGGAAAGTTGAAGGGGACATCGATAATCGAGAATATTATCGAGTTGTCAACCTTTCTCAACGAAATCATGGTTTATTTTCCCTGTCTATCGCTAATGTACGTAGTACTACATCAAAAAGAAGCCTGCGAATTTGAGTTCCCCATTATCTACTACCTAAAAATGTAACTTTTCTCTAGGTTAGCCCGAATGTTGTTTGTCCCCCTTGTCTGTTCCTGGCCATGGTCTGCGTTTCCTTGGAAAGAAGACACGATAATAATATGTCCTTCAATCATGCTACTACGTTCCGAGCCGATCGTCTCCGCTTTTGGGTGGCTCCGGACCTTGCAGCTATAAGTGCCTACATAATTGATGAATGGATGACGTCCGGGCCTAAGGTCCTAATTATTGATGACGCTGTGTCGTGATTGGCATCGCAAGTGTTCTGTTTGTGTTAAGGCTCCATTGAGCGTAACGAGAACAAGTCCAGACTTCAATCGACGCAACACCTGAGGTGGGAGAACTTGACCTCGTAGATTAAAAAAATAGCACTGTAGTAGCAAGATCTAATATAGTATCGTAGTCACAGTGATTATATAAGAAGTCCGACCTGACGGCATCACTTGGCGTCTTGGAAACCTTTGCGAGTTACACGGCTTACACTTTGATGCAATTGGCATGTAGGTACATACATAAGCTAGGTATGTATAACCATTCACTTTTCGATAAACACTAGACTTGACTATACATATTGACTAGTTGTGGTTATCTTGGCTTTTAACTGGGATCCAACCAAGTTATACGACAAGTCGTCAATGCAACTTGCATTGCATTGCTCAATGATTCTTGACTTACGCTATCTACACACATCATCACATTGATCTCGGCGTGTCCCTTGATTTGTGTACAGCATTTACCAATGGAATCGAATTATCACTGTACCCAGGCCAACTCACGCCGCCTCCCGGGTCCTATCTTGGTTCAATGTTGTATGTAGTGTAAGAGTCCCTTACGAAGTAGACCCCGCAGGCAGCGTTAGGGAGAAATATTCCATGCCCAATTACGCTATTTCCCTTCGTGTCCACTCCACATCTCTTCCACATCCCGCGGTGGTCGTTTGACTACGAGTGCGGCATGGCACATACAAGTGCCGAAACAGACTCGATGAAGGGTCCCTAGATATCCATCTTCATCATCTTTGGCCCATGGGAATGAGTTAGCCGACGCATTCGTTTACTTGCAGAAAACATCCCGCGCGAAATGTCTTGTCGATCTTGTCCACTACTGGTATTGCCATTTCAAGTTATGCTAGACGTTCCTCTATCGAAAATCAGCCTACCAACCAATTCAGCTAGGTATTAGGGCTGTCGATCGGAACCGTGGATCGTACCGTATCACATCCTTCCTCTGCTCACAAATGACGGTTCAGCTATATTACTCGTAGTCGTCAGACTAATATAACAGCCCACAACAAGTCCCGTACACGCCGCTTGCTCTCACCCGCCATGCTAGGAATATGGGACAGGACTATGTATATCACATCCCCCGGCTTATACGGAATTCCTAATTAAGAGAATACCCCTTTTAATAACTACCTAATGCGAGCCTCCGTTCGGCTTGACAGATCGGAACACACAGTTACATGTAGCATAAGTAGATCAGTACATATGAATCGTCACATGCACGAGAGCTAAAAGGAATAAACTATGTACACCGGGAGATCCATAGAAAGGGAAGACTTCTAGACTCTATAGACTCGAGTTTCAATTACGTTAGAAGACGTGTTTGTCGCTCCTGTACGACATGACCTGTCGTAGTGAACTTCGATGGACCGTGATCAGATAGCAGAACCACTTGCAAATACCAATAAGCAGGTAGCAGCATCTGCACTCACTTAGAAGTGCAGAACGAAACGATGAACTTAATCTCGATGTTCTCGTCATACCTACATAAAGTTCGGAATCTTTAGATAAAGGTATGCACTCCTTGCTGGCTACCTGATTTTTGCCACTACCCCTAAGTAGGTATGGAAAGTTGAACGGTGCATTAGTACGCTATGATTAGGTACGTACGTTGGTATCGTGTCGATCGGGATTATCACTCAAGCACCCACCCCAGCATCTTGGTGTTGATAGATTTTTTTTTTTGTTTTGGTTCCTTCATATTCTTCTCCTTCTTCGTCCTTCTATACGTTTATATGATGGAATGATCATACCCTGCTCAATGGGATATAAGACGTAATGTACCCACCCACAAGACCACCGTGTTAGCTTTCTGATGTTTTGCATGTGGTGACCCTTTCTCTATCTGGTAGAAGGCCATGTGTGTGTCCGTATACCCTGCCACATGGCCAGACTTGAATCGAACCCGACTTGACTTGCATTCCTGCAACATGACATACACTAGAATAGTAGGAGTGGTAGTAGTAGTACCAGCAACAGAGTTCACCAGCTGTAAGTAGTAGTATTTTATTTCTCTAGATATTTTGGCCTATTGGAGGATCGAAAGCAGTGTGTTCCAAGAAGAACCAAGACCTCTAAGCCACAACCAATCATAATCCTGGCAACACACAGACCTCGGGAGAGATAAGCTGGGAGTGGAAAGGATCCTTGACCCCTGCCCCCTGCTTGCAGCCCGTTCAGTCTTGGTGCCCGCTCCGTGCGCAGGTATGGTATCGTTGTTACCTGCTTGTCCATTTTTCTTTCACAGGCCTTTTTTTTCTGCTTCTTTCTTTTGTAACATGATTATATGTTATTTTTTTAATTGGAGTCGCCCTCTGCGTTTCATACTGTACATTCCATTCTACATACCACCCATCCAACGCACAACACGCATACACCTCCAAAACTGACTGACGACATCAACTATGGTTTTCCTGTCCAATTAAGAGGCTGTTGTTCTTACCCTCGGAGAAGGTCGAGCAGTGGCAATAACAGCTCTGCTCCAATCTCTCTATCTTGACCACACTCACTATAACATCAGACTGCGTCGAGGATCCAAGGGTCAAGACGGGAATATCAGCTCCTTCATTAAAGCATCCGTGCCTGAACGTACCCACAATGCCGTCATGAGCCGGAGCTCAAGCGCTTAGTACCGTATAGCACAGCTCATGTAGCGGGGCGTGGGTTCGACGTAAATAACAGCTAGGACAAAGAAAACGGACCATACTGCATACATACTACGTAGCACGCATGCAAGCTGGCCCGTCGAAAAGACGGAGTGTTGACTGATCACCATACATGCGTTTGACAGACGCCGCCGCTCGGGATATTGTGATGTTTATGAGGCTAAGTGGCTAGGTTCGCTACTTGGACAGTGCAGATGTTTAAGGTATCGCGAAGCTTTTCCCTTCTTCACATGGGGGGCGAAAGTCGGAAGGAATTAGGTACACTAGTTTAAATATGTAGTAATGTACGAGGCGTGGCCGGCGATTAGGTGAGATTCACACGGTCTGTACCCGGCTGGAGACACTGTGGCGGCTTCCTCTCCTTCTTTCTCACCGGACACACCATTATCAATCCGGCACCTTATAGGCCCCTCACGGGCCCCTGCTGGGTACGTACCCTCATCGCTATTGGCCCCAGCAGGTGCCTAGCAGGTGCGAAACGGGCTTGGGCTCGGCTGGGCACGCTGGGTCACACTGGGTCACACTGGGCAGGCCCGGACACACGCACTAGACCGCAGAGACCCATCATTGCCTTTATCGGCCCAGGTACGTACCCAGCCCACGGCCCCACTGCCCACCTCCATCCACGCCAGAATCAGGCCAACACTTTTGCCCGCCTCTGCTTCTTCTTCATCCAGTCCCAGCCCAAGTTCTAGTTCAAATTCTCGTTCAAACTACACCACAACCCGGCCACTGACGACAGTCGTTTCATAATTTTAGCTTTCGCCCTTCCTCACTTTTCCTTCCGCCTTGTCCTTTTTGGCTTTCCTACCCGTCATCATCATTATCTTCTTTCTTTTCCTTATCTGACTCCTCGACTCCTGGCAATGGCTTCTTGATTTATCATCCTTATCGTCTCACGTCCTCCCCCCCTCTCTCTCGTCCACGCCGGACTGCAACGAGATGCTTCGACTCCCCCCGAGAATGACGACGACCCTTCTAAGAGAGTCTCCATCAGCACGCTGCCGCCATGAATCCTCAACAACCACATCACCACCACCCTCCTCTCACCATCGACAACAACATCTATCTTCCTCCGATCCCGTCCCGGACCGCTAGCAGCACCCCGATATCCTCCCCGGGGCTCTTCAGTCCTGCGAACCCCCGCCCCAATGTATTGTTACCTGTGCACGCTTCCTCCGAGACCCCAACTCCTACCGCTATTGCTACCAGTCCCTATCTGCACCCGTTGCAGACTCACAGGGTCCGAGAGTATGTGTTATCGCACGATTCCACCCCTTCTGCCAATCAGACCATTGCTGCCAATGTTCTGGCCAGGCCCGGCCCTCGATTCTCCCCCTTTGTTTGCCGACCTCGCTCTTCGAGGACTCTTACCTTGCTAATCATTGCTCTTGCAGAACACACAAGGCCCTTGTGGATCTCGACTCGATGACTGGCCGGAAACTCATCAATCAGTATGAAGTAATTGAAGAGCTCGGCCGCGGGGTCCATGGCAAGGTCAAGCTGGCGCGCAACCTGGAGACCGGCGACAATGTGGCCATCAAGATCATCCCTCGGTTTTCAAAGAAGCGGCGCCTAGGAAAAGTTACGGCATCTCCGCAGGACAAGACAAAAAGAGAAATCGCTATTTTGAAAAAGATCCGTCACCCGAACGTCGTCGCTCTGCTCGAGATTATTGACGATCCCGAACTCAAGAAGATCTATATGGTCCTGGAACATGTCGAGCTCGGCGAGGTGGTCTGGCGAAAGAAGGGTCTGCCAAACATCTGCAACATCGAGAGAAGGCGGATCGAGCAGGAGATGCGCGGTGAACTGGGTTCCGATGACGAAGAGCGCTACGTCCAGCTCCTGGAGAAACGACAGGCCGTCAATGACATGAAGAGGGCCAAGATGAGGCAATCTCAGAAAGGGCCCGAAGACTACTGGAGCCTCGAGTATGGTGCCGCAAACGAGGACGAGCTTGACTATCAAGCGCGTTCTATAGGCAGAGGCGTCAACGAAGCAGCCTATCCGCCGTCAATGCCGCCAATGTCTTCCCAGCCCCCTTCGAGAACACCATCGATATCGCATTCCCAAGGTTGCCAATCCGCCATGTCGGGGTCTCGGGCGAGCACTCCCCTCCCATCGGAATTCGACGGTTCATCGGTCGACGTTGATGCCGAGAGCGAGATTGAGACACCTGGGCCTTTGCATTCGCAGCCCGGCTCCTCCACTGCTCTAGATGGCACCATGTATGGCGCGTATCCCGATGACCCCATGCTTCGTGGCAGATCTCCTAGCATGGCTGATTCGATTATTTCTCACATGTCCTCCCTTGATTACAACACTCAAGCTCACGACCCTTTTGCGGATGACTTCTCCTATGTCCCCTGCTTCACAATTGATAATGCGCGGGCCACTTTCCGGGATACTGTTCTTGGCCTGGAATACCTGCATTACGAAGGTGTCGTTCACCGCGACATCAAGCCTGCTAATCTGTTATGGTCGAGAGAACACCGAGTAAAAATATCCGACTTCGGCGTATCTTATTTTGGTCGGCCTATCCGAGATGGCGAACTAGACGAGCTTGTATCTGAGTCGGAGGCTCGTGATTTCGATGATGATCTCGAACTTGCCAAGACTGTGGGCACGCCTGCCTTCTTTGCACCAGAACTTTGCTACACAGATCTTGACGAAGAACAGCCCAAGATCTCGGAACAGATCGATGTATGGTCCTTGGGTGTGACGCTTTATTGTTTGATTTTCGCCCGCATCCCGTTCATGGCCGAGGACGAGTACCAGATGTTCAGAAAGATTGCCACGGAGGAAGTATACATACCGCGCCGCCGGCTCCGGCCTGTTGACCCTCAGGTTTCCCCTTCGTCCACTTCTCTATACAAGCGTGTTAGTAGCGAGCCGTATCGTGACGACAATGCTCTCGTGTACGAGGAGATTGATGACCTGCTATACGATCTTTTGCGTAAGATGCTCACCAAGAATCCGGATAAGCGAATTAGGTTAAGGGAAGTCAAGCGCCACCCTTGGGTCGTGCATGATATTCCCAACCTAATTGCCTGGATTGACGAGACGGATCCTTCACGCCGAACTTCTGGTCGCAAGATCGAGGTGGACGAACGAGAGATTACACGCGCTGTGGTTCCACTCACGTTCTTGGAGAGGGCGCGCTCGGCTGTTAAGAAGGCGGTGGGAAAGGTAATCCATCCCCGGACGGAAAAGGCCGATCACTACTCGAGAAGACGGGCTACCAGTAGTGCTGCTAGTTCAACGGGGGATGCTCCCTTGAACGTAGCCTCGACACCCTACCTTAGAGACGCTCGACGCAAGAGTATACGCGGTGACGATTATTTCGCCACTGTCAAGGAGAGCGACCATCCGCTTTCGCAAAGTATTAGTGCAACACCACAGGAATCTCCAACTGAAGAAGGGCTGAGTTCCCGTCAGCGTGAATCATCTTCGGTAGGCGGAGATATCCGATGCAATACCACCGGCTCGGCCAGCGATTTTAACGCATTGCCAGGTTTAGGCGCAGCGCCCTCGTCAACATCTCTTTCGTCCGGTAAGGGTCTTATCAAGCAACGCCATGAACGTGCCAAATCATCTACCAATGCGTTCTTCCCTCTGACGCCTGCAAGAGAAATCCGTACTGTGCCGACTACCCCTGCGGGTGAAGGCCCAACCAAGGATGACCCGATTGCTGCGCTGAGAAAAGCCCGCGATATAGCATGTATAGACGACTCCTCCCGATCACGATCAGTTGATCGAGGTTTATTCGCAAGCCAAGATAAGCGAGCCGAAGCTAAGGTTGCCCTGAGCACGGCAGTTGCTCCTGGTAGCGTAGAGCTCCCCAAGCGTCCGCTGTCTGTTCATCCCCCAGAGCCGAGCCATGCTAAGGAGGAATCAAGCTTACCTTCTCCGATGTTGTTCTCACCTCGAGCAGTTCACACCTATCAGCACAGACAACCAAATTCAGACTCTAGCATCTACGAAAGGCATTGTGCTGCTGTAAGTCTCGACCAGCGACCCGTTACAGCCCATCGCACCCAGCATATGGAAGGGAAGACTCCACCACCGAGATTTTATAATTCGTCTACACCAGAGTCATTTGCCCGAGCACATGAGCAATTAACTCGACGACAGAACCATGAAGCCGATGACCAAGCAAAGCGTGATGAGTTCGTATCGTCCCACGCGGAGACTAGCCTTTCCCCTCTATGCCTATCTTCTCTTAGTGAATTAGCTATGGAGACATCCTTTTCTCCGTCTAGAGACGATACGGTAGGCACCGCTGCAACCGCCGTCTCGGCTTCTACTGGCATGATTATGTCCCCGGTGACTAGTCCAGGCGAGATGACGAGTCATGTCAGCATGACAAACTTATCGGGACAAAAGAATGGTTCCCAGATCTTCCGCTCGGACCCGTCACTACCAGCCCTGCTTAGCGGCGCGAGCTCAGTCTCTGCTGATGCCGAAGGAGATTTTCTTCTGATGCCAGGGTCCATCGATCGTCGTTCTCTCATTGATACGACGGACTCTCTAACTCCACCAGCTCTCACAAAGGAGCCTATGGGAGGATTTCCTCTGGCAGATGAACATTACCAGGCATTACTACTTAGTCCAACAGCCCATGACCTGGATACAACGACTATTCTATCTTCGAAGACTGTAGAAGATGATGATGGTAGCGATAGCGACGAGGGACTCATCATGGCCAAGTCCAGCAGGAAAAGGGGCCCCGCCAGAGATCATGCTAGCTCACCCATCGGCAAGACAATGATGAGAACAAGGCGAAGAGATACTCAAACGAGCATTGGTAGCACTGAAACTGCCAAGAAAATACTCATGCAGAGTCGGTAATGAATGACTCTACATTTCCTTCGAATGCAGGGTCATGTCTCTACATCTTTTTTCATTCTATTTCAAATTTTCAACCTGAAAATTGTTCAGCCGGCAAACACATTCCAAAACGGCGACTTTCTTGTAGCTTGCGATCTTTCGGTCTTTACCTTATACAACCTACGAAAAAAAGTTCAGAGCTCAAAGAAAGCCAGAGAAGTGCTTCCATGCCGAACCAGAAGCACTGCGGGATTACGGACTAGGTGTTATACACCCTACAGTTACACTGATCTCTTAGAAGTCCCTTCGCTACGTTTAGAGCACTACCCGACTTTTCTTGTTTTTATTTCCAGAAGAATCGCCTCTCATCGGAATGAGAAAAAGTAAAGCGTACGAATATTATGAATGTTGGGAGTATGTCAAAATTATGGAAATGTCAAGAGGTATTACAATAGGATGGAGCAGCACGAGATGATGATGGGACGAGACATGAACATGCACAGCGCCGTTTGATTATTTGAAGGTTGCCTGCATGCCATGAGTTTTTTTATTTTGCAGCCAAAGCAACATTTATCACGCAGGGCTGCAGAGATGGGACAGTGAGCAACGAGAGTATGGACAAGTCCGGAGAGGAGATGGTGCAAGTACCCTCCAATTCCTTTTGTCTTGTCGTGCCCTTACAAACCACATCGTCGCAAGGTTTTACAGGAACTACTAGCCTTCCTTATCCCATATTCCCCGGTTTTAGGACGGTTCTCACAGGACGGGCGGCTCTTTGTTATATGGCGATTTATGCAACCCCAAAAAATGGTCAGTGGGTGGTAGGCTAGGCTAGGATCCAGCAGGAAACTCATATTCAGGCGGCGGCATTCTTGTCTTTTTTGTTTGCGAGGGACACCAAATTTTTTTCCATTGCCCTTCGCCGATAGATCATCATAATTGAGCGTGCATCCAACGGAGTTATCGAATAGTATATTGTCAACACGAATGTTTATTATTTTCCTCTTCCTGAAATCCTCGTTACTCTTTTTGACTTTTGATACCTTGTAAATTTGAAATGTGATTTAAGTCTTGTTGGTTTTGCGGTGTTGTCTGTCTGTCTGGACTTCATGAGTCCTAGATGGAGTGGGTGTTTCGTCTAGGCGGGTGATCGAACGCCTGCTGTAGTAGGGTATCAACGGCGTTGTTGCGCGAAGAGCTAGAACTAGATATCCTCGAAAGCGACCCTTTTACATACAAAGCACCGCCTTCTTTGTTCTCAACTGGCTTTATGTTCGGGGCTCCCCCTGTTGCCCTACTCTGCTCCTGGTACTTAGTAATATACGACTATCCCATGGTCTTCTTTAACATAGATAACTGATAAATATATCCCTTACCAACTGACTATACACAGACCTAAGGCTAGAAACTGAATAGTACGAATCTACTCGTTCACAAAACCATTCCGCGGTAGTAACAAAACAGTTATTAAGAGACTTTAAGACCTAACCACGCTTAACTGAAACTCTACCCATCGAGTTCACACTCTCTTGGAATCAGACGTACCCTCTCCCTTTCTCCGGAATACTATATTGAAATAGCAATGTTTCAAACGCTTATTCTAAACCCCGTAGAATTCATACAGCGGAACTACCTCGTATCGGAGAAAGATTATCGCCTGGCAAACGGACTTAGGTAGTTAGTTCCTGATTTATGATCTGGATAGATACACACATTTTTTCAGACGCTACGAGGAAATATTTCTGTCTCTTGCCGTTCTTTATCTATAGTCATTAATACAAACTTCTTACGAAGTTCCCACGACTCAAATATAGGTACCTAGTCCATTTACTCTTCGGATTCGCTAGGTTTCTCTAGAAAACTACCACTACTACTACTACTACTACCACCACCACCCATCCACGCACGACGCTATTCGCAACTCCAAAACATGAGCGAACACGCGTTTCAATCCCTACCTTCATCTCATCAATATCATCATCATCAACCCTCCAACAACCAACCGCACGGGGAAACACACAGCATGTCCTCCCCCCTTTGCTCAAGCGTCGACGCCGGACCACGGGATAGCGAGCAGATGGACCTCGACGAGCAAGGAGGATCCAGGGACAGCGGTTTGGGAAGCAGCAGCAGCAGCAGCATGGAATGGGAGGACGCGGTTCTCGTTCCTGCCGGCTGCACAACGAACGCTCCGCCGCCGCCGCTTAATATGTCGCCTAGCACCAGTGTATTAGCCACCTCGCGGACAACACCAACCATCGCAGCACCCACATCGACCAGCACCAGCACCACCACTACCGACTCCTCCCCATCTAGCGTGACGATCCCCGCCTTCACGGTCTCGACCCGGATCCCGACCCCGGGTCCGCCTATACTTACACCAACGCGCACCCCCCAGAATCCAAATTACCCATCGCCGCAGAAGCGTCGTCGTCGTTGTCGTCGTCGTCCATCATCGATCTCCATCTCTACCCCCCGGCCCGTAGATATAGATACAAACGTAGACTTAGACGTACAGCAGCTCCGGCAGCGGCGCGTATCCTACTTCGCGGACGCGGGTGTGAGCGCCGTGTCGGCGATGATGAGGTGCGCCGCGATATGACTGATATATAATCAATAACCCCAGGTCCAGGTCAGGTAGACCTACCCTAACCAACTACCCCCCCTACTCGGCGTATTCGAGAAGAGAAGAAAAGAAGAAGACAAAAAAAAAAACTCGGTGTGAGAACTTCTCATCATTAACTCGTTAACTAGAAAAAGACAAAACGTACCACTACTACTCTGTGTACTATGCTTCTCCTTTGCGAATACCAAAGTCAAATATATAAAAACCACTACCACCACCAACAACAACAAGAATAATAACAACCAAAAGGATGTCTTTTAATCTTACACTCACACACACCATCCCTCTCCTCTCAAGAAACACACAATACTTTATAAAAAAACAAAAAACACAATACCGACCGACGGACCGACCGACCAACCAACCCCTTCCCACACTCCCCGACCCCCTTAATCATTCCAATCCATTTCCCCAATTCCGCGCCTTTTCCCCGCCCCGTTTGACTTTTTGCCCTCTTCTAGAAGACCTAGCTAGCTAGTTTGTTTCATCATTTCCTCTCATCTTTAGTTTTGCTCTCTCTTCCCGTCTTTCTTTCTTCCCTCCCTCTCCCTCTCTCTCTCATTTGAAGGAAAACTTCTTATTGTGAAAGTCCCCCAGTCGATGTCGATCGTGGGAAAACCTTCAAATCAATGCGACAAAAGATGAAAACCCCCCGAATAGAAGAAGGGGGGGGGGAGTGTGTATATACAGGCGAACCGAAAAGAAACCTAGGTCAGTCCTCCAGAGGACTAGATATATCATATTCCATGTTCCATGTTCCATATCCATGTCTCATTGCATCGCATCGCATCCCAGACGAACAAAAGGAGAGGGAGGGATGGAGGAGGGAGTTAAGCAAAGCTATCCTCGCATTCCTACCGCGGGCCCTCCTCCTCCTTCTCCTCCTCCTCCTTCTCCTCCTCCTCCTCCTCCTCCTCCTCCCCCTCCCTCTCGCCCCGCCCCGCGTCCGCGTCCGCATTCCCATCTCCCTTATCGATGATCCCGCTAGCCACGAGCGCAGTCCAGACGCTATCCCTCCTGGCCGTCGCGTCCCGGGCGGCCGGCAGGCCGTCGAGCATTCTCAGCTGCCGGCAGCGGTCGAGCACGATCATCTCGTACAGCCGCTTGCGCATGCGCGTGCCCATGTCGAGCCGGCTCGAGAACTTGGCCTCGCGCTCCGCGTCCACGTCCGGCAGCGCGAACGGGTCCGACTCGCCCTCCCGCCCGTCCCGCTCGAGCCGCACCAGCGTCTGCACCGGCGGGTAGAAGCCCAGCGTCGCCGGGTTGTCCCGGAAGTCGAGCCGCGACAGGTGCGGGAAGCCCGCCAGCACGTCCGTCACCCGCCCCGCGTTCAGGAGCCGGTTGCCCGCCGCCAGGAGCTTCTTCAGTCTCGGTATGTACTGCAGCGCCGATATGTCCTCGATGGCGTTGTAGTTGAGGTTGAGCACTCGGAGGTTGGGCATCAGCTGTCCGAGGTCTGGCGGGAGTGATTGCAGGCCGCAGTTTGCTAGTTCGAGGTACTGCAGGTTGAGGAAATCCATGCGTGGGTTGAAGGAAGAGAGCAGATTCCCCGATAGGAAAAGCTTGCGAACTTCGTAGGCGTGATCGAGGAAAGATGTATCGAGAGGAGCATTGGTGTTTTGTTCTCGAAGTGAGAGACTATCGAGACGGCGACATCGAGAGAAGCCGGTAATGGTTGCGAGTCGGTTACGGTCTACATGTAGGAGCCGCAGCGAAGGAGTTTTAGAAACGTCGAGAGTAACTATGTCGTTATTAGATAATTTTAGATATTTAAGACAGGGCATGGGGCAATCCGCGCCGGGCGCGAACGAAGCCAGGCGATTGTGCTGAAGGTTGAGGGTGGAGAGGCACGTCAACTGCTCGAGGTTTTGGATTGAGTTGATTTGGTTGTTTTCTAGGTCTAATTCGGTAAGACGTTGTAGTTTCGTGCCATCAAAATCTATTCTCTCAATGAAGTTACCTCTCGCCCGGAGGACCTGTAAGCTGTCGTGGAGTTTGATGCCATCTAGACTCGTAATTTCATTGTTGTCGGCCCGAAGAGTGCGGAGGTGGACCAAGTCTTTGAAGGCATGTAGGCTGTTTATCTGATTATTGGATATGTCGACATATTGGAGATTAGTGAGATGGCCCCATGCCGTCAACTCAGACAATGAGTTATTAGTGAGACGTATGTTCCGGACGCTCATGGGAACGCCATCGAGATGATCAATATAATTATCCGAAGCATCAAGTGTAACAATGCTGCTACAGAATTCGTCAAGCATGTGCAACGTAGTTATGTGCTTGCCGCTGAGGTCTAGTTCTTGCATAGACTCCCAATCGGGTTCAAATGGTTCGACCTCGGTGATCTTCTCGACAAGGTTTCGAATGGCCTTTGATAAGATTTTCTTGGAGCCATCCCCGGTGACGAGGTATTGGTCGCCGACGACATAGCTAACCTCAAGGCCGCAAGACGGGTCTACCTGGTGCATCGTGAACTCGGAAAGAGGGGTCAAGGACAGATTACCGACGCATCGCCCAATAACTGGAGTCGATGCGGAGGGAGCAGTCCTATTTGGAGCCGGTGTGGCTACCACGCAGCTCAGGCTTGTGTCTCGGTTATCCTCCGCCTCGGGTCCAACAAGGCTGGATTCTCCACGGATGCTGAGCTGGCACTCGTAATCCAATGCACTCTGATCGCGATCGCCGGATGCGTTTCTGTGCGGCACTGACGCACCTTGGTCGCTGGGGTTGTCTTCGTCCTGCTCATCGATGCGGGACACGGGCCTGGGGACGAAGACGCGTCCCTTGACCGACACACTTCTGGGCCCACCTTGTGATCGACTTCGAGATCGCGACGTGGTTGCAGCCCCACCCGCAGATTTCGGCCGTCCGCGTCGTCCTCTCTGGAATGAATCGGTGCCAATGCTATCAGCCGATTGGTCCGATAAACTGGTGTCACCCTCGGCTTTATCATCATCTGAGTGTCTCAGACCAACGTCTTGGATGATGGACGCAATCGGCGACGAGAATGTAATTGTGAGATTTCTTCGACGCGATGGGCTTGACTTTTGCATCCGGTCCTCGTGGATTGTTATCTCGTGCTCAATCTCCTCGTCGTCCTCGACCGCTGTGTCGATCATCGTTTGCTTGATCCGAGCAAATGTCTCCCTTGTGTGGCTCATAATGCTTCTAATATCGTGAAATCCACGGAGTTTGCTAGTCGTCTTCGTAGAAGAGCTGTGGGCGCATGCTTCGTCCTGCTCCTGCAAGGATTCTTCGAAATCTTGTGAGCTTTGGCTTGCGGACAGTCCGAGGTTTTGCGTCTCCTTAGCCGTATCCACCGACAGGTCTGGGATGCTCGCAAACGGATCTTCCTCGCTATCCTCAGAGAGAAGAATGTTCCTTGCGCGGGAAGTCGGCCTAGCTGTTTTGACCTTTTTCCATTTCTTATTTTCTTTATCGAATACCATATTACCCACCTGGTCACCGATGAGTTGACTGACCACGTCAGGTCCAATCAGTCTCCTTGAATCTGAACCGCGAGAAGAAGTAGTGGGATGTGAATACTCAGTAGAGGCTCCAGAGAACCGTGAAACGTTCGAGGGATACTCGGGATCATGCTCGCCAGCCTGGGGGTGATCCGGGTTTCGCGAAATTCTAATATTAGAAAGATCGCTAATCACCTCATGTTCCTCATCAGAGCCATGCAATGTTCCGTTAGGTCGAACACTACGATAAATGAAGTCGCTGACATTATTTGGTCTGTGATTTGCTTGTTTCATTCGTCCCATGTGCTGCATCGAATGCGTGAGGATGATGTCGCCCAGATCACTACGTTCCTCATATCTCTTCAGTCGATCTGCAAGTTCTGAGTTGCCTTGCTGCGCCGGCACCCTTGCCACTGGGACTCCTTCGCGACTTGGTGGCCGGGAGAATGGCTCCTTCGTCGACTCTTGAAACGAATCTTCGACCGCGCGAGACTCATCCCAATCACGCTGCTCAACGCTCTCGGATTCGGATTCTTCCACGTCCTCGAGCTCAGTCTTGGGTCTCGCTTTGTCCCGTATCATTGCCATTATTTCCTCTGCTGCGTCGAAGAAGTCCTGGGTTTTCATAGATGTCTTCCGGGACCCCTCATAAGCAAAGTCCTGGACAGATATTTCGGATTCTCGGACCTCCGTTGAAATCTCACTAGGTTGGTCATCCGGTTCAACAACAAGGTTCCCAAGCGGTTGTCGGTCGCCTAGTTTTGACGATCTCCGAGTCGGACTTTGCGGTTGAGATCGGAGGACTGGGCGCGCAGCTAGCATGTTCGAACCGGCAAACTGCTGCAGAGTGCTCTGACGGGACTCTTTACGTTTCTTTCCAATCGCGGACTGCATGTCATGATGGGAAGATTGCACGGTCTCAATAGCCGCTGGTCGCTCCTCGAGGCCGTACGCAATATCGGACCGGTGCAATGTTCTTCTCCGTTTCGGGGTCGGGTCTTTGCAGGGCGAAGTTCGCGGTCTCTTGCCCTCTGAAGAATACCTTTGTGGTGTCTCCTGAGTGCCAAAGTCGGCTGCGTGAACGCCAGACGAGGTATGGGGTCTCAAGTCCTCAAAGGGCCGCGAGAAACGTACATTGTTCCTTGCACGTTGGATGATAAGCGATTCTTCATCTGCAGATAAATCTTGGTGTATATCAAACTTGGCAGCATGACTCGATGGCATCTCCAATGGTGTCATGTTTTCCTTATTGTTTATATGCGAACGATCGCCGTAGCCCAATGAAATATCCTCATTGAACTCATAATCATCAAGCTCTCCAGCACCAAACATGTTGGCTGCATCAGATGCCTCCTGGTGGTCACGGCTAAAATAAGAGCCCTTTCTCGGCTTCAATTCAGTCGCAGAACTTCTGCTCAGTTTGGACTTAGAAGACGATTGTCCAGCTGAAAGTCCATTTGTTTCTCCTTCAGCAGTGCACGATGGATTGTTGTTCATTTGGTCCTCAAACTGGCTTATGCGGCGCATTAGGGTCTGGTTGGTGAATGTGTCATACGGACCGAACAGCTTCAAAGGGCTCCCACCGTTACTTGCGGGTACCCGTAGTAACTTCTCAGGGCTCGGGTGAGGCGCACGAGGCAAAATGGGACTATTCGGAGTAGGGGGACTGTCTGGCCTGTCTGCAGAAGTAATTCGACTCGTTCTACTAGCAAAAAACTGCTTCGGGGTGCTAGCCTGAAGCGATGATTCCGGGAGCATTTCAGATGTGTCCGTAATGAGCGGGGGACTTAGAGGTCGTTGTCGGAAAGATCCCTCCTCAGAACGCCCGCCCCTTTGTAGGTTTAGAAAACCTCCGTTCTTCGCGTATTCGTCGGTGTTCTCAAAGTTCTGGGTTTCATCGCCCTGAGCTCTGGAGTCTTGAGTTACATAGATCTCGGGCTCTGGGTCCAATACATTCTGATTCCTTCGGAGCATTTCGAGTCGAGATCGCAACTGTTGGGCGGGTAGTTCAACAGGTGCAAAACTCATTTGCCCGTTTTCAGTATTGTGACAGGATATCAGTATTGGGCTGAAGTATTCGTTCCTCCCGTCACTTTGACCACTAGTTTTTCGAGACGCGTCGTTGATTTGCTTCACATCGAGCGATGCGACAGAGTTCTGACTAGCTGGGTTTGTCCCCAAAGCCTGCCCGTCTCGACTCTTTTCCGCGAACGAGTCTTGGTCTCCACTCAAGTCCTCGCTGTCATCCTCGGTCCTCCGGAATGTCATCTTGGGAGGAGGTGCAGCATGCTGGATAGATGATTCGTCCGCCGACTTCTCTAGGCTTTCCTCCGGATCAGGACTACCTCGCCGGAATTTCACGTACGGCGGGGGACTCGAAGGCAAAGTAGTGTCATGCCCTGCGTGGCCTTCGTTCTCGGCGGTTTCTTCGTCCACGGGATCAGGTACCACTGGGGGTCTAAAGATGTTTTCAAGGCCGGTTCCGGCTGAGCTGAATAAGTCTTTTGATTCGCCGTAATTCAGTTCTCCATATATCAACCTCCGCTTCCATTCCGGTACGTCTTCTTTGCCTTTTGTGGGAGAAGAGCTTTGCGACTTGGTGTGTTGGACGGTGTTGCGGACGACCGATCCAGTGGTAGAAGAAATGGACCGAGTCAGATAGCGTCTCCTTTGGGACGACTTCATCTCGCTCGAAAGCTTCGAGGGACCGCGTTGCGCGCCCTTGATGTTGACGTCGTTCATACTTCTCTCGCTGAGGACATGGGCACTGCTGTCGCGCGCAGGCCGAGGTGATGACGGTGGTCCAGCTTGCCCAGCATTCAATCGCGGTATGCGACTCGCAGGATTAGGACTCGACTTGGGTTGGGGACTAGACAAGGGTGGCAATTGGGTTTGCGAAGTATCAGATCTCGGTTCAGACACCCAGTCCTCGGACAGCGAGTCGAGCCAGGCATGTGCCATGATGGGCAGATGTGGGCGGTCTGGCGATTGAAACGAGAAATCGGTGGTTAGAGCAGGCTAAAGGTAACTGGTGTCCATACAGAATCCGCAGTAGCAGGAGGTTCTCGATACTGGGGATGTTGGTAAGATTGTGTGTCGTCAATCGCGGACTTGTCGTGGACCCGTCTTTTATGTATGGTGTAGGTATGTGTGTGTATGTATGTGTGTATGTGTGTGTATGTATGTGTGTATGTGTGTGTGTATGTGTGTGTGTTATGTACCTAGAAAGCCGTGTTTACACCGATGCGGGGGGCCAGAAAACACCGGCCGTCTTTGCAATTGAAGGTCACCGTAAAATTCATACATAAAAATAACGGTGACGAGCTGAAGAGATGGTGGATATTTGATCAAATGCGATCGATTGCATAGATCACATCCGGGCGCCTGGGAAGGATATAAGCGATGCGACGGGGCTTTGGCTCGGGCTCGTCGATATGCATCATTGGCCTCAATGTTTAGTGGTCTAGAAGTACGGAGTACATCGGTACATAACACAAGCCCAGAGACGCGCAAAGCCTGGACCACTTGAGAAAAACACTTAATCCGCCTTGGCATCTACCGGTTTCCGTAGTAACTGTAGCACGCCGATCCTTGCTGTTTCCTTACAGCTTTCCCCCACAAGCCCCACCATTGGCACGCCCGCCAGCCACGGATGCGCCACGACTACCGTGTTCGGGCAGCCACACATCCATACGCGAAAATCAAGCCACAAGTTTTTCAATTAACGCGCTCGACCGCGTCTTGTTCCTGTTAGCGGCTGGAACGGTAAGCCACAGCGGAGCAATTAACTACCACCAAGCAACCATCGCTAATCCGTACTTTCTGTCTCACTACCTTATCGTCAATTTACCACTGCGCCGACTAAACAAACTTCCTCTCCATCTCCATCTCTCCACACCAGGTAGCGATATTTTCACGCATCAACCTCATCCCGGTATCCGACATAGGGTATCTTGACATTCCCCCCAGTTCATCTTCGACAGTACGATGAGAGACAGGAACTGTAACACCTAAGTGTTCGAATTATGGACCGAGACTATTCCGATCTTGACTCCTGGAGACAGGCTCGCCTGGGTGACGAGCCAATTTACTGCGCAGCCCCGTTGCCCTTGGACCCCGACGACATCATTTGCGCCGGATCCGATGAAGAACTTGACCATGCCGCCAGGGTCTCGAAAAGACTGAGATACGAAGAGCAAGGGCTCCGGTATTTACGCGGCAAACCACTACGCATTCATTCTGCTTCCCTGCGAGGTCCCTTCGAGAGATCATCAGGATGGCAAAATCCTTGGCTTCCGAAGTCTCCGACTAAGCTCCTCCAATCCGATCCCGCTCCATCCCAGTCGGTAATCCGTCCAGTAGCAATCAGACAACCCACTCTCAAAGACATCGAGAGACTGTCTGGGGAAGAAGATGGCACTATGCCGGGGGCTGACAACTCCATGATTTGTCACTTGCCCAGCCCCCAAAGCAACCGTGACCTAGATCTACTAGACAGTTCTCTAGATTCGGAGAAGCGCCTCCGTATTCAAGCATGGGCCAACGACTTACCATCGACGTTGGAAAAAGATGAATTCTGGGCTCCCAGCCAGGGCTTCGATCAGCAAAACCGTGAACACAGCAGGAAACGTCCTGCCGGCAAAGAGTGGCTGAGAACAAAAACTTCAAAGCGAACAAGGCCAAACAACTCTCAGAGTATAACAGCAGCATCTACTCCAACCCCGATGGTTATAGCACGATCATCATTAAGGAGTGTTTCAGCACCTCCAAGCAAAGTTCAAAAGAGGAAGTCGACAGTCACTACAAAAAATGCAAGTCGAAGTTTCGAGTTAGCTACACCATCCTCCTCTATAGACCACAAGCAGAGGGATTCTTTACAGGGTGGGGACTTGGAGGAATCAACGGAGTACCACGCTCCAGTGTTGGGCGATAACATCCCCGGCGGCAGCCAAGCTGACTATTCCAATACTTCAATGCCGGTTATCGCGGAAACATCATGCATGGATATTGAAGCGCAACCGCAAGACCTAGAGCCATCTAATGCAGAGTATATTCCTGAAGAGTCATCTAAGCAGCACCCAGCAAATTCCATAGATGAGCCAGAGCAATCAGCAGCAGGGGACACTAGTTTTGAGAGCTGTCTAGATGATAGTTTTCATTATCGCGCTCGCCATCCGAAGCAAAACACTCCTCCGGTAGTCTCTGGTGCGTTGGTTACAGATCTTCCTCCAGGCCCGACTCAAAATGGAATACCTGAGCCGTCAAATCATGAAGGCGTAGTACGCATTTCTCCAGCCCCACCAAGCAAAGAGCAAAAACACTCGCAAGGGCCAGAGAGTGAGTGCCAGGAAAGTGAATCGTCAAACGAATCGTCGAGTGTAACGTTAGACCAATCCAAACAACCCGAACCTACTAGCGACGAGTCTGGAGAGCAACCTACTGTCACAGCGGTGACACCAGAAGAAGCACAAATGGAACCGACTAAGCATGTCGACCCAATGCTGACCAGCACAGCTAAGGATATGGCCATATCGACCGTGACAGGACGTGTCGCAACCAGCATTGACCTTGCCATAGCTCACAGCTATATGTCCACCTCATCCACCGTACTTGGAATCCAGATGGATCAAGAATTGAGTGACGAGGTTGGAGAATGTCTAGCGGTCCCAGAACCATTAGTTGATGGGGGGTCTACTTCAGTCGAGGACTCAATGGGTATAGACAAATGCGCAGCAAACGAAATGGCCAAAACGGTCGCGGTTCTCCCTCCCCCCCAAAGCCCCAGCGTAGTAGCTATTGAAGCACAATTCGCTGCGGATATAAGCAATAGCGAGGGGTTTCCAGCATGTGGTCAACTATCAGAGGACGGATCTGCCGTAGCAAGCGATCCAGTCGGCATACCCTTATCACAACTTAAATGGGGTGTGGCCGAAGTTGGCAATGCCTCGCCTCTAAAACAAGCTACTACTTGTGTCACCCTCGAGACAGTGACAAAGGCCCCTGTCGTCAAAGTTGAGGATGTTGAAGCAGATATCAGAGAATCTGCCCAATCTATTTCAGCAGAGCCTGCTCCGCCCATTGAGAAGCAGAGTCCGTGGGTTCCAGACGATCTTCCTAGCATTCATCTAGGGGTTCAAAATGTAAATTCAGAGCCGATAGAGGACCACCCTTCCCCGTCTTTACCTCAATCAACTCACGATAATCTTTTCAGCACTCAGGTCGTGAGCTGCGAAAGTCCCAGGGTTCGCCCCTCACAACAAAGCCCATGGACAGGAGAGATAGCAGGGCCAATACTAATGGAGAAGCAACCACGGATTAGTGATGCGAGTGAAGAGACTTCGCCTGAGCATTCCAAACCACGAAGCCCATGGGCCGAAACAAATACGATCATCATGTCTCCCCCACAGCCCTCTATCCAATCTGTTTCTGCCTTGGACTCAGATTCCAAATTTGCAAAACAGTCGAGCTTCGCGCCTTCTACTCCTTTAGCGCCAGGAGTTCGATCGTCTACACCCGAGCCTTGCATATCAATCAAGTCTTTCGCCAACTTCAATACTCCATCGCCACAGCGCCGTACTTCAAGAGCGATACTTCAGAGCTCATCCATTGGTCAACGGCGAGGAATCCTTGTTGGTGCTACACCCTCAAACCCGTGGAGCAGTGCACGCTCAAGTCGGCGCGTGTCGTTTGCTCCGCTTCCTGGTGAAGACGACGATGTGAATACGTCGCCACCTACCAAAGTCACGCGGGCTGCTTCACCTCCGCCCCAGACGATGGCAGAAGTCGAGGATGCGGATGTAGACGACAAATTCCAGAACCATTTCGAATCTGTCAAGCGGCGGGTTAGCGGTGGAGACGCGCCAAAGCCTCAGTCGCGGCGGCGTCTGCTCCCCAGCGCGTCACAGCAGAAGCCGATGAGCCCGGCGATCGGCGCCATGGCGGCGGCTTTCCAAGAGGCCGACGCGTTCCAGAACAAACGATCGGGGCGTGGTGCAGGCGGGAATAACGTGCCTGCCGAGGACAAGGAGAACATCACGATGGATCACGGGGTGCAATCCCCGTGGCGGGACGAGGGCCAGGGAGTCGAGGGAGTGGACGATGATGTCGCAGACGTCATCGGGAATCTGAACGAGTTCCTCGACTCGTGGGACGTGGACGCTGCGTTGGAGCAGGCTCGGGGGGTATGATACCCGCGGTGGATAATGTTGCAGTTGTTTTTATATCATGCATGGCTTGGAGTTGGGTCGGGTTGGGTAGGTTGGTTGGTTGGTTGGTTCTGGGCCCCGTCGTATGTATAAATAATGGCAGGCGCAGGGAGGAGGATCGAGAGCGATTCCTTGTTTTTAAACTATTAATACATACCTGGCTTGGTCGTCTTCTTGGAAAGACGGTGTATATACCTACATATACGAACCCGCGAGGGAGGACTGTTTTTGATTGGAGTATTGTTAGTTGTATTGTTGGGTGTTATGTTGTCGTACTAATTTAGGTATGTGTACTGGATACATAGTTATGCGCGGTAGAGAATTCGTAGAATACCTAGGTAATTGGCTGTTTTGATTAAGTATTTAATGCCCGTGGGGATGTGGTGTCTAGAAGAGCAGGACAAGATGGGTGCAGTTTCTGGTGCTGTATATAGTAGGTTAGTTATGTCATCTGTCTACTGTACCTCGTACAAATATACGTTATCTGCATGTACTCAGCCTATCCAGCTTTGATTCGTCGCCATTCGGAGGGGGGGTTAATTCTTTCCCACTTCAGTCGACCGAAACAATGTGATTGGAGCCTTTTGGGTTCCCATGATTGGCTACGTGCCAATGTGTTGCTATGTTTTCTACACACGTGTAAAAGAATATATTTCTCATTGGGGGGGAAGAAATCGGGATAGGAATACAAGATTGCCACTACTTCTCCTTGAGGGATACGAAATTATTACAAAAACTTTATAAAAGAGAGTAAATGAATAAGCTTTTTTATCTTCTCCTCCCGCTGTGTCCTAGTAACACGTCATATAGTACGTACTGGTAGGTATAAGACGAGCTCCCCTGCAAGCTCGCCGGTATTACGGAGTCGTCAGCTTTTCTAGGCATATTATACAGAATTGCTACGACTATATCAGCGCTAAATAGGTACAGATGGATGATATTCAGCTTATATGTACAGTCGCGCCTTAGTAAAGCTACAGCGGGCGAGTCTTCTCCTTCTTCTCGGTCGATCGGAGCCTCCGCTGTCGCCCGCCTCTCGGCCGACATCGTCACTTCAAGGTTACTGAGGTACGTCAGAGTCTTTCCTCAGCCAGGGCTACAATAAGACATGACAATCATCTAGGTTAGTGCATGATCCACTGATAGGGCATTATTTGGGTAGTTTAGAAGCCTTATTGATGCTTTCAGATTGGAAACTCCCGGGCAGCTTCGAGTTTTATACGCCATATTGCTCCCTCCTGCTTGTATACCATCCTGCCCTTGGAAATGATATAAAAAATTCCCGCCCCGACTATCATCATCCAACATCGTTGTCTACCGAACACCAACGTCCCTTCGTTCCCTCTCACCATCCCCTTTCTCATCTACGATCACGGTCGCCCTATTCTCACAACGACACCAGCCTCCTAGCCGCCGACATGAAGGGTCTATGAGCCGGAGTACGGTATCCTGACGACTTGCGTAAATGCACCTTTCGGCGTGCTAATCCCGGCGCTCCCGCAGCCCGGACTCTGACGGGGTCAGTGCCGTGGATACGAAGCAAGCTGGCTGGATGCCGTCTTCCCCATTATCACGACCCGGCGGAACAACGACACCGGAATGACTTCTGTGCGTCGTGTACGGGTCGCTGATCTGGATATATCGGGTGACGGAAGTCGCGATAGCGATGTCGGTCCGGGTTCGGAAACGTACCTAAACACCTAGCAGGCCCGCCAGTGATGTTGTCTCCGTGGTAACTGCCACTTGGATGGTCTTAGGTAAAAGGGTGCCTTGGACTTTGGGTGCAGGTACCGTAGCGTTGGTGCTACGTTTCTGAGTGGCCACGATGAGGTCTAGGCTGTACGTTATACACTGCACACGAGAAGTCTGTGGGGGGGGGGGGAACCCCTAACTAATCCTCATAAACTCGTTCATCTTACGCTGCTGGCTTGCTAGTTTCCCAATTTGCGTAACAGATGCGGTGGCCTGTTGATCAATATAAGAGGGGCCACGAGCCAGACAACTACATGGCAGTAAGAGCCTGTTTAGGAGGTTAAGATGTAGTATACTGCGAAAGAAGATATTGAGATAGTTTCGGGGCAATGTCGACTTTTATGTCATGTACTAGATCGTCGGTTTCTAGATTATGATCAGACATTTCTAATGAGGGGGCGGGTTCTTTCAAGAAACGACAAAAACATGTCTGAAAGGATATAGTGTGTGCGTGAGATGTATTAGATGGCAGTCATAGGACCGGGCCCGCGGTTTCACCGATTTTCGAGCTCCGTCAATAGCTACGCAGTCGTACCTATTTAGAGAGGTTCGCTATCCTATGGAGTGTTATCTTTTATACCAAGTGACTTGAACTTCATTGTAAGAACATTACGTCCCCATTATCCCATACCGGTATTCATCTATAGGATTAGTCTAGCTTGTAACACTATGCGTGTTCTTAAAACAACTCGATAATTGTGCGGTTGTGGTGTGCTCTCGGCCACGATGTGCTTGTCACCCATCCTCTCGGGCTCCCACGCCACTACTAGTAAAGATACAGTAGATAGATGATGTCTTGAAGGGGATATGAGACAATAAGTGATCCTCTGAGCAAATACAAGTTGGTCTTTCCCAATAATATGGTTTCCACGTCGTACATCTATAGTGCGAACTGCAAATGCCCCTAGGTATCAAGTGCATATAGATATAAATAAAGCAAGCATCCGCTCACCCTAAAGTTGCATACTTCTCGAGCTGGACATTGCGCGGTGATAGGCCCTGGGGACAGACCCTATGAATAGTCATAAAGCCAGAAGCATCGCAAGCCAACCGTTATGATATAAAAGTAAGCAAGTTCCTAGGTCACCCTAACTATAAAATATAGTTTGTGTACGAAATGTGAGCTGTGTACTGGAAGGAGACATTCTCCCTATACATTTCATCTTTCCCACCTTTCCATCATTTCCCTTCCCAAATGAAGAGCATCTCTCTCTGCCCCCAACTACACCATCTCCATCCCAACCCATTCCGCAACCAAGGGTTCACCCCCATTCTTTATAATTCTCGCGAGGCTCTTACTGGATCATCACGCGTCATAATCACCTGATGACCCACTGATTTTGCTTGCGCAGGGTGTGTACACCCCAGAAGGGATGACGTGCACCTACATAGCTGGTTAATCATGATAGAGTTTGACAGGTCCCCCGCCGCCCATATCGGTATCCATCGCATAGGCACCCGGTGTTATGTCCCCATCCATCCATTCATCCGGGTCTATACGGGAGTCTTGTTTATTCCCGTCAATGAGGTTCTTCTCTCGAGTTTTGTCGATGTTGTTGCGGCTATGACTATAATAGGTACCTGCTGTTATTAGATGCCGGGTCAGTCATTCCGAGATCTCGAATGTTCTCACATGACTGTTGATTAAAAACAAGTTGGTCTTGAACAAGCCTGCTTGCGATCAGAAGCGGTTTCCTCAAGGCTAGTGCGAGGCTGGGTGGCAGTCATAAGCCGGGCTACTCTAGCAAGCTGCTACAACGAAAGTCTACCCAGGCACAATTCCATCATGCCTGCCTAGGCTTCAGCAGAAGCTCTATTAAGTTACTCTGAGCTAGTGTACATCTATATATACTATTATGTGTTACTGAGCTATGTCCTGTGTACTGAAAGGGAGCTTGTCACTGCACAACTAACGTATATAAGCAGTCAGGTTAATCAGTAATTCTAACAAGTATGGGATTAACCTGTTATCCCAGCGGCTTATAGCTGTTGTCTCCAGGTCTTAACCTAAACATTATGGAGGAGAGAGACGGTAGAGCTTAATTCTAGATAATAAGTTTGTGCGAAGCGCAATCTTTCCAAGCCTTTTAGGGGAGTTTTCACGACCCTAGCTAGAGCACAGACTAAATCATATATCATATATCACATATCAGCTGGTCAAGGCGACGGCGCAAAGATAAACTCGCCAGAAAACCCCAAACCCAAACCCCCCTAACCCAGCTACCTCGTGGCTTTTCTTCCTAGAGCGAGCATATGGCCACGGCGTGGGTCCTAACTATGTAGGGCTGAACTATATATACCTACATACTAATAGGTAAACCGTGTAGAAGATAACTCCTCACTCTATACAATATCGAACCGGTCTCAAGCGGGGACCGGGACTGGAACCTGGACTCTAGGTAACACAATGAATTACACAGAGGATACTGAATTTACCTTCCTTCCTTCCTGCCTTGAACAGAGGAGGGAGTCGTCCTTAGGTAGTTATGGCGCGCCCGTTCCTGCGTGGCCGTAGGGTTCGGCGCTAGGGCTAAATAGAATACCCAGTGTATTAGGTTGAGCGTTAGTTCCTCCGGCGGCGTCCGATGTTACGATAACCCAGGTGCCATGATAACTACCTAGGTATTCTTAATTCGTGAGGACAATAACGGGCATGGGTTGATGCCCATGTGAACAAATACCGCGAGGCTACCTATATTCAAGCTTGATTCGTGTCCAGTATTAGGACGGTTCAAAATGTAGGTGATTCACTGTCAGTAACTTGCGCCATTCACTAAAAGCATTCACTTGTCGAACTTCTATTATCTATTTTATTGTTCCTCCCAGAATGCAAACCGCCAATGAATCCATTGTTTATTCACTTTAAATTATTCAATTGGAGCTATCTACGTTTTCCTATAAATCACCTAGTCCTCCCGTCTCGATAGTTCCCTCTCCCTCACCACACAAGCTTCCCTCGCCACACAACCTTCATCACGAAGAGACCTGCCAGATCAATATTCACGCGAGAAACAATATCCGCTCAAGACTCTCAGCCAAGACAACTTACGACAAGATGCAGGTCATCAATAGCATCATCCTTGCTCTCCTATTCGCGGTTCACACCGTCGTCTCCCTTCCCAGTGTCCTGTCCCCAGGTAACGATCTTCCCGAGCAATACCAACTCTCTAACATCACCTGGACCGGGAGCCTTATCAAGAACGGGCCGAACATTTCCTTCACTGGCCGCAGCCTCGAGGACATCGACACGCAGATAAAGGCCACCTTTCCCGGGCATGTCTGGCCATCCACACCCAAACCCAAAGCCAATGCATCGACCGGCATCAACAAGTCTACACAAAGGGTCGTTTGCGATATGGTGCGATACAGCGAGGCTGACTACGAAGCGATTATCGCGGGTGTCAAGTATCTAAGCGGGAAGACCGGATACTGCGAGATGAGTGGCACGGAACCTGGTGCCCCCCTCTCGTGCGGTCGGGTCAGTTGCTCCTACAACTCGGGCATCTTCTTCTGCAACCAGAACAATTACCCGACCTCGCAGCCATGCAACTGGTTTGCCGACTATGCCCAGAGTGTGCTCGACACTTGCTTGGACGAGGATACCTACCCCAACATCAAGGGACAGGATTATGATTCAGACGGGTGGAGCGTCATCGTGGGAGGACAAGAATGCTAAGGAAAGGAACTTTGGGAGAACTGAGTCCAATTTATGGCGTTGTATTTGTGCTAGTTGACCACGGCAGACACAGTCCTGAGCAGTGGAGGATATCAGGAACTTGTTATTTGCCGGGGCAGTAAATTAGTTATGTACTTTGCATGAATTCTATACAGGATAACAACTTTATGGGAAATGTCTTCTTAAGACAACCGTCTAGAAGGAGTCCACTTGAAAATTAATGAGTGCAGAGCTTCAAGACTGGACACTGTTCATTTGTTAAGCTATATATACTATAGCCAACAATCACAGCACTGCAACACCCCCGTGGACTAGCTGGAATGGAGATACAGTCCAAATTTAGTAGCGATGAGGATTTGTTACTTTATTATATTGCTTGTCAAATTACTTGTGCGAAGGTATGAGATCTGTTTTGAGTGATGCCTAGGACTGCCAGTGGTATCAGGATTAGAGGGCGATTCATTGGATGAATCCAATGAAGTTGGACGGAATTGGCAACTCCGGCCGGAACCCGGACTGAAACTGCGCGGGCGAAAGTCGGAGAGCCCCGGCACGTGTTCCGGCTTCCCCGCAGCCCTGATTAGGCATCGACAGTACTCGACATAAAGTGGGATGTGCACACGTGCATTCTCCTATAGATATTCACCGTCGGCAAGACCGCCACTCGGTGAGACTTACAAGCTGTCTTCCTTGTCCCGGGCCCTCAGACCACAAGTTCTTGTAAGCTGTCGAAGCTTACGGGGATAAATATAGGGACAAACTTAAGATTCCACGACTGATCATCATCCAACAATGACGACAGAGCTTAGCATATATGTTTAGACACTATATGCCCAGCTCAGTATTGGAAACGACACGAGGCTTCATGGGTCACGTTACTTCGGTGCTTTGGAGTAGAGTGTCTCATCTTCTACGGTAGGAAAATGACCCCCGCGATCACTCACTCCACGGATAGGCGCCATGGCGCAATGTGACCAGTAGAGTGGTCGGTGGAACAGCTGAGTCTCCGCGACTGCGGCTACTCGTGCCACGGATAATTAGTGGCGTAGTGTATGGTGGTGTTACTCAATCGGCCAATATAATGACTCGTTGACCTGAGGCCATCATCGTCGGAAATGATTCGGTATATAGTCTATATGTTAAGAATGCGTGATGACGGTGACCGAATGACCCCGGAGAGTAAATTAAGGCGCTGGTGGTGACGGAAGAGAGATATGTTGGAGGTGTAAAGTCGGTCAGATTACGGGTTACCCAATTCCAATAAGAATGGTATGTTCATGTAATTGTCGGTATGCATGTCTCAATCCCTAGCTATCGCGTGCCCTTACATACCAAGGAGCGTAACACAAAGGTCTCGGATGGCTTAGCCGAATGGCTCTGTTGGAGGCAACTAAAGATGCGTGTGCGCTTCTCGACTTATTGTTCCATGCGGGATGAGTAATTCCTACGAGGTATGCCTTTTAGAATCAATAACGAGGCTCATCCATAATATGATCAATCGACGAGGCAATAATGATGTACTACGCATGTGCTTATAATAGATAGAGTTGTGCAATAGCAGAGTGAGATTTGGCCACACGAATTCGACCACTAATGAGTCCCGATGAAGGGTTAATCCTTACTCAGATAATTAAATAGCTGGCCGGTTTCGTGGCATTCAATCATCTACCTGGCTTTGAGAAAGCGGCACCAACGGCCGGAATTAGGCTGTGTGCGTTTCGGACCCGGCGTCCGCACGGCGCCCTTAGGACGTCTATACACATGGGGGCTAGACCCTTCTTTTATGCAGGCTATCTAGTTACCTGCGTGCTCACCTTTACCATCGATACGCTGACGTGCTTGGCGTAAGATTCATAGGCTGGCATATACTACGGAACAGAAGATCAGCATCGCAAGCAACGGTGATACGGCAGGCATAGTGCTCTACTGGCAATATTGGCACTCTCTACTCCGAGCCTGGTATCTGAGGTGCTGGTCCGCGGATACACGTGGCAGTATGTACCCCGTCTTAGCAGTATTTAGGTAGCGTTAGGTCTACATTAGTTTAGCAGGAGCATACTACTCGACTAATGCGTCCACTGAGACTCTGGTGGCTTTTCAAACGGAGCAATACCTCCTCCGCTGGGTTGAGTTGGATAATCCTCAAGGATGGGTGTTCATCCTTTCTATAGTACCGGTACCAACGGTGAGAGCGCGGAGAGTCAAAATGAGCGATAAGGCCGGAATGGAATTCTTGCCAGATCCCCATCTCCCATGCCCACTTGGGAAACTGGAAATACCTATCGGGCGCAACTAAAATAGGCAGGTCACCACAAGGTTGGTAGGAACTTTGCAGGATTGAGTCCCGTGAGACCCTGATCTTCAAGGTCCAGGCCCTAGGAGTCCTCACGCGACGGCAAGGGAATCAAGGCAATGTGCAAATGTGCGAGGTGATCTGCATTGCACAGCAGACCAGCATTGTGTGTGCTTGGCGGGGATTATCAGGGGAACCAACAAGATGCCGCAAGATTCGGAATTGGTCCGGAGGGGAAAAGGAAAACCAGCGAAACATTCCATCGGCTTGTCCTGGCTCCTCCCGACGGATTCAAAAGAAAAGCGTCGCAAAGGGCAAAACACCAGCTCTGCTGTGGATAGTATATTTCCAACAGACCTCAGCTTTGGGGTCGGTAGCACAGCAGATGAGACAAGCACAATGACGTAGAAATGATGTGATGACAGGAGAGCTGTAAAAAGCTGAGAGGGATAAAAAGGGCTGCCCCGATGGCAAACGACTATGACGGCAAATTGTCATAGTGTGGGATCCTAGAGGGGTGACATTCGAGACAAAAAGGGCGCACGTACACCGCTCCCAGAAGGAGGGCATATGTACTCCCAAACCGTCGAGGCTGTAGTCGTCTAGTGAATTCAACAAAAAGGAACATCCTGACGCAACCCGTGCTGGAGGCGGGACGATCTTCTGTCATGGTTGGCCTGAGGTGTCGCAATTGTTCCACCTCAGGCGTACGGTAAGCAACTGCGGGCAGCGGATAGTCGGCAGGATAGCAGCAAGCTAGAATCAGGTCGATTAATCAATGCCTCGAGAGACAATAGTTCGTGCCGGAATGGGCTCATCGGGGTGCGAAGGCTAGAAGGATGCAAACAAAGGGCCTAGAGCGACTAATAAGTGATCAACGCGGCGCCAACGGTGGTGCGGTGGCGGTTATTACTTATCAGCCGCTCTGGTGATTCCCGTGATGTGATTCTGCCTACATACATCCACCCTCTCTGCTCTGTGTAAGTAGTGCGTATGACGGGGATTTCGACGTTCGGGGATGCGCTGCTCTACCCGTCAACCCGTTTTCTGGATTTAAAAACGGAAATGTTGGAATATGTACTCTTTTCCTTTGTGTGAAAGAACCGTTAGGGACGAGTATAAATCCCAAGCTAATTGTTCCGCCGTGCATGTATCGCATTGTTTCACTGCTGGATCTGGTTGCGTAAGGATGAAATCCGCGTCGGAGGATTTGGCGTCATTAGTGAGACTAGATCATTATTATGTATGTATAATTCTGAGTGAGGGGAAAGGGGGGCCCAGGCGACTGGTGCGACTCAGACGAGGGGACGAGAGAGACTTGGCACGACTAAGTTGATGTGATCCCGAGGGCGTGAGAGAGAGGGAAGGGAGGGCGACAGAAGGTGAATGTGGACCCTGGAATGAAGGCGATAAAGGGGTCCCCACCCTTGCTCGCCTCGCAGCCAAGTAGCTTTAGCTATCCTACTTAAATGGGGATTTACCGGAATAGGGGGTCGTGGCTGGCCTGTGCTTCGCCGATGACGTCGGAAAGATGCGCCACCTGGACATGTCTCATGTCATGTACCTACCGTAGGTAGCACGAAGTACGTGTGCTAGATGTCATTGTCGCCCGCAGAGGTTTTAGGAATATATTATTAGAATTTGGCATGTGTGTTGGTCAAAGACTCTCGAGTTAAACTAATTCGACCAAGAACGAAACAAAGAAAAAAAAAGAAAAAAAGAAAAAAAGAAAAAGAAACAGACACAATTATTCTCATACTTGGGTAAGTAGGTAGTTTTTAATCAAGGGAGCTTAGGTAGGTACCATCTTGACCTGACTCTGTAGAAAAGCACACGCTCTAAGCCCACAAGCGGTAACCCGTAGTCCAGACCAGACCCAGACGGCAGGCCCTAGTGCAGATGAATCAAATCGACAGGTACCCGCCGGGACTCAGATAATGTTAGGTAGCGCCTAGGCTAGGTACTTCTCTCCGCAGCAGAACGCCCACCTTGCATCGGCGTACTTGTAGAAGTGCATGTACACTTTACCATGCCTACCTCATATGCCTACCTCATACCTGCCAGCACCTGCATTATGACAAAGTCCCACCGAGTCATCAGATTTGATCTAGGGGTCCCTCTCTTTGTAGGCCATTTCGTCATCGCTGGCCCTGAATCTTCCCTCTCGCGGTACGTCCGACTCGAGGAATTACCTAATTGCCTTAGGAATTAATTACCTTAGGGTAGGTATGAATTGTGTGTAATAGCATGATTTGAATCCATCCATCATCGCATTCTCTCACACGATTCAAGCATGTATTTCTTTTACAGAACCACGTTTCCACCCACTTTTTTGCTTTTCTCTCTACCCCCGCCCCCCTAGAAGTTACCTACCTACCTAGGGTATCTCATGTCCTGTCTTCAAGGTTGTCCATCTTCATCTGATCATTTTATGCTTCTTATTCTTCCGACGCGCCAACATACAGCCTAGACCTGATTTTCAATGCAACCAAGAGGCAGAACACACCAGGACAACTAGAAAAACAAGCTGGTCTCCCGCTCGCCATTTATAATCTCCACCTCCGCGCCGTCTCTCTCACCCCTTGCCCCCTTCGCAGGAGGTACATGGCGCCATTGAAGCGCTGATCACTGCCCTTCACGACATCCTCTGCCCTACCTATTAGGGCCCAGAAGCTCTCGTTGTACATCGACGACAAGTTGCGGAACCCCCAATCAGTCTGGTCAGGCAACCCGAGAACGCCCCCCCTCCCCCATTTCACATTTCGAGCCAACGCTTGTTTCTAGTACATAATAGTAGAGATCGCCACGGTCCAGAAACATTCCACACACACTCGCCCACGCACGCACCCACTTCCGCCCACAGAGAAGTAGGTACATGTCTCCTTGGGCCCCCGAACGAGCGAAACAGCGGCAGAGGGAGAAAAAAAAACCCTTTTCTACTTCCTTTCCTCTTCTTCCCCTCTTTTGCTATACCGACAGGAGCTGAGCTCACTTTTCCTCAAGCTTCTAGGTTTTCCCCCTCGTTTCAGAGGCTATAATTTGTTGTTAATCATTCTGCGAGTATTGGTCTACCTCATCTCCGGCTGAACTCCTACTCGTCTAACAAACGATACGACCTTGATTGCGAATCAGTAAAAAGGGAATTCTATCTGACTGCCTTAGCGGAGCTATACCTTCGTATGGGTTAATCTCGTAATCTCTATCACTATAACGGACAACTGCAAATCAAGAAATATTCTGCTTGCCATGTCGGGCGTATAAACGGTACACGGTCGTTGACCTTGGGGGAACAATAAAAGAAAAGATCGGGATAACGATAACGTGCGCGCCGAGACAGAACTAGAACCAAGGAGGCGACATCAGAAACGCCCTGTCAGGCCTTACTACGTGAACATGGCACCAGACGCGACGAGAAATCACGACCGCTCAACTCCTTCTCAGCATTATACCATGAAGACTACCTCGAGGCCTCCCTTGGTCTCGTCTCATTCCCACCACTCCCACCGCTCCCCCCGCTCCCGCCATTCTCAGACGAATCTGCAGACTTTCCGCGCTAACAGGTCTACAACCCCCGTGGCCTCCCCTCGCATGCCTCATTCCGTCGGCCAGCCGTACCCTCCCAGTGTCAAACTGTCCCCCGGCCCTTCAGATGTTCGCTCCCCGAGTCCCAATTACTTTGCTCTAAGTCTGGATACCCATAGCGAACTGAGAGACTCTGCCGCCGCCCCTCTTGATATTTGGAGTCCCCAGAGCTCCTCTATCAAGTCATTCGGTGCTGCGATCCCCAAGACGGTGCCTCTGGATGCTAATCCCGAATTTGAGGCCTTCAAACGCCAGGCTGACGTGAATCGTGCCAACGGGTTCAGCCTGGGTGGCTCGTTGACCGGCTCGCATTTCGCGCCAGCTCCTTCCGCCTTGAGGCCCAATCCACCACGTCGTCCCACCAATCAGAGCGACACCGCCTCGGAAACATCCATCCCTAGATCTTCTCACGGTAAGAGTCAAGATGTCGTAGGGGGCCGGATGGATATCGACGCGGATAGTTTGCACGACTCGGCCTATGTGTCGTCGGACTCGAAGAGGAATTCTGAGGCTTCGTTGAACCCTCCGTCTTTTAACATGGCCCGTCTTGAATCTCCCGCACAAGCTGACTCTCCTTTCGAGCCACTGCGGAGAACAACGCTTACTAAAGCGGACGACCGGCACTCACGGCTGTCTTTACCTCATAATAAGGCGGATAGCCTAAGCGAGGCTCCCAAGCCCCGCGCCGAGACATTGCCGGCTGCCCTGGATAGTATTGGTCCCGGTCTAATTTTGACGAGCCAGCTGAAGGATATGATACAGAATGACCCCGCGAGTGACTACCTACTCTTAGACGTACGTGTCGCTACGCACTATGCACAATCCCGGATCAAGGGTGCTTTGAATCTTTGCATTCCAACAACCCTGCTCAAACGGGCCACGTTCGACCTGCAGAAGCTTCAAAAGACATTGCAAATCGAGGAGGACCAGGAGAAGTTTTCCCAGTGGCCAGACGTTAAGTACCTAGTGGTATATGATGGGTCGTCTTCCGACAAGCGAGATGCTGTGTCCGCGATGAATATGTTGAAGAAATTCTCGAATGAGGGGTTTTCTGGCAGTTCGTATCTCCTGAAAGGCGGTTTCCATGCATTTTCGTCGGCTTTCCCGTCATTCATTGACCATCAATCCGCGGCTGAACGTGGCGGTACTTCATCAGAAACCAGCCGGCCAAGTTTTGCACCCGTAATCGGAGGCGTGATGCTTCCTTCCACTGCCAACCAGCCTAACCCTTTCTTCAGCAATATTCGGCAGAATATGGACTTGGCAGATGGCGTTGGACAGATGGACATAGCTGTACCTCCAAACGCGGACTTGGATTGCCTTCCTCGGTGGCTTCATGATGTAGCGCAGACGTCCGATCACGGCAAGAAAGTATCGGAACGTTTCCTCAAAATAGAGCGTGGTGAGCAATCTCGTATGCAGAACGCGTACGCTGCTTTCAATGCGCCAGCTCCTCCAAGCGACGACTCGGGGAAAATCCGTCTGTCCGGAGTTGAGAAAGGGGTCAAAAACAGATATAAAGATATTCTCCCATTTGAGCATGCCCGCGTGCGCTTGGCCAATCGTCCAGAAGGTACTTGCGACTACATAAACGCAAGTCATATCCAAGCTTCTCGTAGCCACAAGCGATACATTGCCGCTCAAGGCCCGCTGCCCGCCACGTTTGAGGTAAGTCTGGCGTACTCATTTCTGGTCCGAGCTATCTAGGCGCTGATAGTATACTCTAGGACTTCTGGTCGGTAATATGGGATCAAGATATCCGTGTCATTGTCATGTTGACTGCAGAAGAGGAAGGTGGACAGCTCAAGTGCCACCCGTACTGGCGTGGTAGGGAGTATGGGCCTATCAAGCTAAAACCACTGTCTGAAAACAAGGTTTCGCTTGATATTGATAAATATCGCTCGAACTCTGTAGCCACATCCTCATATACCGGCTCCTCGGAGTCCGTTCGGCGACGGGCCAATACCACGACCACCCTAGGATCCTCAGGCCCGGCTTCCCAGCCGGCTCAGTCACAGTCCGAAACGCCGTACGTTATCATCCGGAAGTTCGCGTTGACGCATACTAGCCATCCGTTTGCTCCCATGCGCGAGGTCACTCATCTTCACTACTCATCGTGGCCTGATTTCGGTACTCCAGCTCAGCCCTCTCATCTGCTGGCACTCATTCGGTTAGCCAACGCTATGCAGCGTACGGCACCACCCCTAAACTCTAGCACGGTGACCACGTCAGCGGCAGCTGAGTATGCGGCAGCAATGGGATCGTTTGATGAACCAGAGTCCGACTCAAATGCGAGGCCAATGCTTGTCCACTGTTCGGCCGGATGTGGCCGTACCGGGACGTTTTGTACCGTCGATAGCGTAATCGACATGCTCAAACGCCAACGGCTTGCGTCTCTAGATGCTAACAGAAGAGTCGACATAGAAGGGGACGTGAGCATGGATGAGCCAGTATCGCCATGTTCTTCTACGAAGCCAAACCCTTTTGACGCGCGCAAGAAAGTAAAGCATAACGACACCTCTCCTTCTAAAGGACTTCCAGATGGCACCGACGGTATAGAAGCTAGCTGGATTGGTGACAACAGCCTTGATCTGATCAATGCGACAGTTGAAGATTTCAGAAAGCAGCGACTTAGTATGGTTCAAAGTTTGCGACAGTTTGTTCTTTGCTACGAGACTGTCATCGAATGGGCCTTGAGAGTCCAGGATAGGGGTGGCGGAACCACCGCGGACAAGGTCCGGTTTAGAAGTGGAAGCACATTAGAAACTCGGAGATGATGAGCCTGCAGGACACGGAGGAAGCGTCAAATCATATCGACACATCAGCAGCTCTCGTATGCGTAGCGGAGGGGCCCTGTCTAGCACTATTATTGCGTGCATCGGCATTTGGCATATATACCTGTATTCCGAGACACATGGGAGGCAAACAGCATTCAACCTCAGCTTTGCATACTTGGCGGCTAGGGATAGTGATGTATAAATCGGATCGGTGGTTACCGGCGTTTCTGGATCGTGGATCACAGCATATTCTTCTACATTGCTTCTTAATCATCGAGGGAAACATACTTGCATACATTGCGACTATAGCGACTGAGGGAACTAGGAGGGTTGCCGGAGATTATTAGAGTTTTGGGCCATTAGAGAGGGAGAGACAGATGATACCGGCGGCGCATACTTGTAAAAGTAGGGAGCACGTAATTGGGGGGGAACTTTACTGCTCATGATACCTTAGAGACAGAAACAGACAGCACGCATACACACCTACATGAAAAAAAACCCCCCAGACACAGAATAACTTTGCTAAGACGGGAGCGAACAGTAATACATAGTCTCCTACAACCGTCAACTTCATGATTTTAAAGATGTGATTGTGAATATGAATATTCATCATGTAGAACCTAAGCCACGGACTGGTCCTAACAGCCCCTTTACTTAATGTCGGGTATATTTCTACTCCCGCTCTAATGTCGTTGCTAGTCAATTATTTCTATATTTAGGCTTAGGTACCTATGGACACAACTTTTCCACACTTCTCGACCACTACATAAGGACACGATTTAGACCTTGTAGCTTGATTTTACTCATTCCCTACTTAGGCGCACTAGGTAGGTAGCTAAAGCTCATGGATAAATAACACAACAACATTATGATGGGCCTAGGTTTTTTTTTTTTTGCTTTATTCTTTTTTGCTTTATTCTTTTTTGCTTTATTCTTTTTTGCTTTATTCTTTTTTGCTTTATTCTTTTTTGCTTTATTCTTTTTTGCTTTATTCTTTTTTG